>BSBK01003676.1:265000-697500 GCA_027943335.1 Chamaecyparis obtusa | reverse complement strand
TTCCATAGGATTGGTCACCTTGCAAAAGACTGTCAGTTCAAGAACCAATCATCCTACTGGTTAGAAGATAGAAAAGGAAAGAAGATTGTTGATGTTGAGGAAGTTGGTCATGACATTAAGAAGATATGGAGGAAAATAGTAGAGAAGAAGGAAGATAAACATGAAGAGGTAAAATCATCCGAAGAAAGGTCACCATTCTCTGGTGCAGAGGATTCTTCTTCAAACTAAGAACATTATATTCTTAGGGGGAGCACTTAAAGAAAAATCCTTTACTGATCCCTTAGATCTGAGAGTGGTAGGATCTATATACACATTATCATGTAAGATGCTATGATTTTAGATTTGATAAATATTTTTCGAAGTGTTGGTGATTATGTTGCGATCACATTGAATTTTTATGGTATATATCTTTTACTATTTGATATTAGTTATAACTATTTGAGTACCTATCTATGTATATCTATTAATTAGTGATATGACACTATTCATATCATGGAAAAAACATCATTTTACTATTGGAAACACATAACAGTTATATCTCAATGATAAATAGATAATGAAGGAGCATCCTAGGGTAGTTAGCAATCCTGTATCACCAAAAATATGTTAAGTTTTGTTTCTATCATTCTGTACTGATCTTGGTGGGAGACTTGAGATTATTGGTCTCTTGGTTGTAGTTCTTGGTGTATATGTACTTGATGGAGGAGTTTGGTGCTTGGTTGCTACTCTGTAACCTTGGTGTGTTGTTCAACTCGGTGGAGTGTTGGATTGGCTTGATGGTGAACAACTTCAGGGAAAGATATAAAATTATGGAAAATTATAGGCATGAAATGGAACTTGAGAGTGGAAAAAATATGATCAATGAGATGAAGGATAAAATAAAGAAGTCACTTGATATAAGGAGAAAATGTATTGAATAGATAAATGAGAATCATGATTACATTGAGTGGTGTAGGAGCACCTAGGCTAGCCTCCATTGTTTAATTGTTTTTGGATTGTACTTGATTCTAGCCAAGTCAAGAAGTTATCTTAGTTTTCTTGAAGACCTTAGAAGGTCATTTGCAATGTTGGCTAAGTGAATTAGTCACTAGGACTAAGGTCACTAAGTAGCCATTGTTAGTTTTTATTTCAATTCCTAGTGTTAATAGGTGTTAGTGAGATAGAGTCTTAAATGTGTCTTAGGCACATAAAGGTTGTTAAAAGATGTTATTATGATGCCTTAGGGTCATTAAATTAGTTGGTTCCTTGGAATCTCATGAGGATATAGATCCTAAGAAATAGGATTATGGTTGAGAGGAATTTGCCAAATGTTGCAAAAATGTTGTCATGACAACATTTGCAATTATTGCAAATGTTGCATGCACCTTTTCTATCCTCGGATTCCCTAAAGTCTAGGAGATGGTGCTCAGCCAAAAGGCCCTAGAACAAAGGATTTGGCATCTAATGTAAGACAATACTCAAATCTCAAGATGTTAGTTGGATTTTAATAGTTTAGAGAAAAGTGAATAGAGCTCTACAAGCATTTTGACAGTGATTTCTAGTGTTTTGTGTTGACAGTCATATTGACTAGATTGAAAGACCAGATCAAATGGATGATTAATGTTCCTTGCTAAGTTTTAAGTGTTTTTTATTTAGGAAGTTATTTGATTTGAGTTAGTATACTAGTTTTGAAAAAATAGTTTAGTCTAGGATAGTGTACTAGTCTCTGTGAGACTGTTTGTAAGTTCATGGCTCCCACATGAGATTCTACCATGGAAACTTTGAAGAAATGGATGAATCTTAAAGTGGGGCCATTGTAAATTGTGTATATAGAGGTAGGATTATGTATGATAATGTTTACTATTTATAATGCCAAGCCTTAGGTGAGCTAGGAAGGTCTAGTTAGAGGCTTGACATTGGAAGATTTGAAGACT
This sequence comes from Chamaecyparis obtusa, assembly GCA_027943335.1. Taxonomy (NCBI): domain Eukaryota; kingdom Viridiplantae; phylum Streptophyta; class Pinopsida; order Cupressales; family Cupressaceae; genus Chamaecyparis; species Chamaecyparis obtusa. The sequence goes on along the minus strand of BSBK01003676.1, from coordinate 695,587 downwards.
TTATGTAGGGTTGTATGACACCGTACTACTCCAAGACTTTTTTGAGAAGGTGTTCACCATATATAACCATCCTATGTAGATTGAGGTCATGTAAATCATCTATGTTTGGTTTTGAGTAAGATTTCCATTAGGATTTAGACTGTCCTAAAAACTAGGTCAATTAGGCTTGTTTGTCCTTATTTAGAGGAAGGGAGTGTACAAAGACCTCCAGGCCCTAACCATTGTAGAATCCTCAAGAAAAGACAAAAGGGTATCCAAATCCCCAATTGGTTTGGAAATTTGTTTGAGAAGTTTTGAAAAGATAGAGGAAAAGCCTCTGCAAAAGGCTACAAGGATTAGGCCTCTTTCTAAGGTCTCAAATGGTGAACTAGTGATGTTGATGAAACAATGATGAAAGATCCTTCCAAAATGAGTCAAATTGGAAAGGATATGAACAATTTTATGATGGAGAAAGTCCCTGCTATGAAGTTTGAAGTTTATGAAGATTTGACACTTAGAGCCATCTAAGTGTAGGGGAGAAAGAGAACATAATACATGGTGTTAGTCCTTCAAGGTGAAGCTTCAATAGTTTGACTCTTATAATAGAGTTTGTATAGGCCTTAGTTAATCACCTAAGCCTATTGGAAGATCCTAAAGGGGAATATTATTCTAGTGGAGACAAGTGAAGTTTCTTGGTGAGTGTGAAAGCAAACCTTCGAGTTACCATACATCATATTGGTATTAGAGCTTGAATTGATCAAGCTTGTGGTTGATGTTGCATTCTCCTAAATAAGTAGGAGAGAATACACCAGGTAGAACCATGGTGACTAATGCTAAATTAGCTAAGAAGGTTTGGGAACAAGAGGAGGATAACAAATTGCTAAGGCAAAGACTAGCTCAAATGGAGTAGCTCTTGGGTGAAGTCCAAGACAAAGCAGATAAGGTCAAAGAGAAGATTGACCTAAAGGAAGAAAAAGAAGCAAGGGAGAAGGAATTAGAGTTGGAGGAGGAAGCACCAACACCTGATCTTGTTCTTCCACAAGAGCCATTCTTAAAGGTACTAAAAGCATTGAGTGGTAAAGCTTTGGAAGATGTGCCACTATTTAGTGGACAAATGGATCCAGATTCAGTTGTGGATTAGATAGAAAACATTGAGAACCATTTTGAATGTGATGGTATCTTTGAGGCACAAAACATTGTGGTGGCCAGTCTAGACTAAGAGGTTTAACTCTTACTTGGTGGAAGTTTGTGCAAACTAAGAGGGAAAAGGATGGAAAAGGTCCTATTGTGACATGGGAGGGCATGGTATCCAAAGTAAAGAAAACCTACCTTCTTGATGATTATGAAGTTCAACTTCATAGGATAAGACACAATCTTAGGCAAAAGGAACTAGATGTCCAAGCCTACACCGAGGAGTTTCAAAAGCTATGTTTGAGATCCAAGGTAGTTGAAGAAGAGAGAATTAAGCTTGCAAGATACTTGAATAGCCTCAAATGGTCAATTCAAGAAGAGATGAGCCTAGTGAACTTCAAATCCATTAGGAAATGTTATGAAATGACCTTGAAGATAGAAGAGAAAAGAAAGAGGAAGCAAGAAACCTCTAAAGGCAAAGGCAAATACACCAAGGGTTAAAGAGGTGGCTATGGTGGAAGAAGTTCTGATTCAAGAGCTCAAGGTGAGATAAAGTTCAGAGAGCAACAAGAAGGAAGCTCAAGTAGAGGTGGTAGAGGAAGAGGTTCTAGCTCTAGAGGAAAGAGTGCTAGACAAGGAGGAAGAGGAAACTATTTTGCCAATATGAAGTGATACCATTGCAATCAAATGGGGCACCCTGCCTATAGATGCCCAGAGAAAATTGGTTCATCACAAGGAGGTGATAAGAGGACTAACTTAGTCCAAGATGACTCCAATACAATAGACAAGCATGCTGAAGTACCACTAAATTTAGAAGGAGAGAATCTTATGATGAGAAGAACTCTAATCAAGGAGCTGGTGAAGGAGGAGCCAAGACAAAGAAGGTCTTTGTTTAGGATTAAATGCAAGATAATGGGGAAAGTATGTAGGGTCATCATTGATTTAGGCTCTATAGATAACATAGTGTCAGAGGAAATAGTCAACAAGTTGAAGTTGACAAGGATACCCCACACCAATCCTTACAAGGTCACTTGGCTCAATAAAGGCCAACATGTGTTAGTGAATGAGAAAGCATGGGTGGAGTTCTCCATTGGAAGGTACAAAGACAAAGTTTTATGTGATGTGTTGCCTATGGATGCATGCCATTTTCTCCTAGGTGGACCTTGGCAATTTGACCGTCAAGCCATACATGATGGAGGAAAGAATTCATATTCTTTCAAGAAGGAAAATGTGACCTTCAAAATACAATCATTGTTCGAGGATTCTGAAATGAAGATAGCAAGTCCAAATTTACTTATGGTGAGTGAAAAAGAGTTCTTGCAAACCATGTAAGAGAGTGAAGGCATAGGCTATGCATTGGTGTTGAAACCAAGAGAGGGAGATGAAGGCAAGGTGACCAAGAAGACTTAATTACCAAAGGAGATTCAAGGTATGTTGCAGACTTACCAAGGCATTTTAAGTGATGGACAATGATCAACCTTACCCCCTCAAAGAGTGATAAGCCATAGGATAGACCTTATCCTAGGAGATACCCTACCTAAAAAAGCTACTTACAAAATGACCCCTCAAAAAAATGAGGAAATATAAAGACAAATACAAGAGCTCTTAGACCAAGGCCTAATTAGAAAGACTATAAGTTCATGTGCTATACCCACCGTACTTGCACATAAGAAAGGAGGAACTTGGAGGCTATGTACTGACTCAAGGGATATTAATAGGATAACCATAAGGTATAGGTTGCCTATCCCTAGGATTGAAGACTTAATGGATTGTCTAGGTGAAGCCAAGTACTATAGCAAGATATACTTGAAGAGTGGCTACCACCAAATAAGAATCCATGAAGGAGATGAGTGGAATATAGCCTTCAAGACCAATGAAGGACTATATGAATGGCTTGTCATGCCATTTGGATTGTCAAATGCCCCCTCCACATTCATGAGGCTCATGAATGAAGTCCTAAAAAACTACATAGGCAAGTTTGTAGTTGTATATCTAGATGATATACTGATTTTTAGCAAGACAAGGAGTGAGAATTTGGAACATCTTGATATTGTTTTCAAGAAGCTACATGAGGAGAAGTTGATGATCAACTTGGAGAAGTGTGAGTTCATCAAAACAAAGCTAGTGTACCTTGGGTTTGTCTTATCACATGGAAATCTTAAAATGGATAAGAGCAAAGTGGAGGCTATCATGAATTGGCCTACTCCAAGGACAACAATAGAGGTAAGAAGTTTTCATGGCCTTGCACAATACTATAGAAAGTTCATTAGACAATTTAGTGCAATTTGTGCTCCTATGTTGGATACTATCAAAGGAAGAATGAAAACCAAGTTTGTTTGGAATGAAGACGCTAACAAGAGCTTTGAGTTGTTGAAGGAAAAAATAGCTACCCAACCTATTTTAGTTCTGCCAAGCTTTGAGAATCTATTCACCATCGAGTGTGATGCTAGCAATGTAGCAATTGGGGCTGTTCTAAGCCAAGAAGGTAGACCGGTGGCTTTCCATTCTAAAAATTTGAGCTAGGATAAGAGGAAATACTCCTCATATGACCTAGAAATGTATGTATTGGTCCAATCTCTAAGAAAGTGGAGGCATCACTTGCTTCCCAAGGAATTTATTGTGTATTCAGATAATCAAGCTCTTAGTTTCCTAAATTCACAAGAGAAGTTGAGTCACAAGCACATGAAGTGGGTTGAGTACCTACAAGCTTACACCTTCAATATCAAGCACAAGAAGGGTGTTCTAAACAAGGTGGCTGATGCATTTTCAAGAAGAGTCCTCACACTCCAAGAAATTCAGTTGAAAAGCATGGGGATAGATCATTTCAAGGATCTATATGTAGATGATGAGGACTTTGCTGACATATACAAGGTATGTGCTAAATATAAGAATCATTTTCATAGTAGATATGCTGAGTATACTTTGCAAAGTGATCTCTTGTTTAAAGGGAATCAATTATGTGTTCCTAGAGGCTCTATTAGAGAGAATTTGATTCAAGAAAAGCATAATGGTGCTTTGAGTGGTCACTTTGGGATCACTAAGACTCAAGACCTTGTTTCAAGGTTTTACTTTTGGCCTAGAATGAATCTTGATGTTAGGAGGTATGTGGAAAGTTGTGTTGTATGTCAAAAGGCCAAGGGAACTTCTACAAATGCTTCTCTTTATCAACCACTACCTATTCCTACTAGGCCATGGGAATGTTTAAGCATGGATTTTGTAGTTGGATTACTCAAGACTAGACAAGGCATGGATAGTGTGTATGTGGTTGTGGATAGGTTTAGCAAGATGGCTCACTTTGTGCCATGCAAGACCACTAATGATGCCATTCAAATAGCCTCTCTATTCTTCAAAGAAATTTTGAGAATCCATGGGTTACCTATCAACATTATGTCAGATAGAGACACTAAGTTTATGAGTCATTTTTGGAAGACTCTTTGGAAAAGATTGGGCACCAACTTATCTTTTGGATCAGTCTACCATACCCAAAATGATGGTCAAACTGAGGTTGTTAATAGAAGCCTTGGGAATCTTCTAAGATGTTTGACTAAGGAGTATTGTTAGTAATGAGATCAGTTGATTGGGCAAGTTGAATATGCCTACAATGACACCATAAATAGATCCACAGGAAAGAGTCCATTTGAAATAGTGTATGGACTACATTGTAGAGGTGTCTATGAGTTGAGAGATCTGAAAGATGGAGTGAAAGCAAGTGGGTATGTTGATGACTTTGTATATGCTATGAAAGAAGTGCATAAAATAGTGAGGAAGACTTTGACAAAGAACACCTTGAAACACAAAGCTAAGGTGGATGAAACTAGAAGGACAATTGAGTTTAATGTAGGTGACTTAGTCATGGTGCATCTAAACAAGTCAAGGTTGAAGAAGGGAGTCCCTCACAAGCTGAAAATGAGAAGGATAGGACCCTATCCTATATTAGCTAAGTATGGTGACAATGCGTTCAAGATTGAACTGCCAGAGGATAGTGGACTGTCAGCAATCTTTAATGTTGTAGATTTAGTCCCTTACAAAGGACCACTACCAAACATAGAATAGAGTCATGATGATATAATCATAGATGTGGAAGAATTACAATTGCCTACTGCTATTGCTACAGGACCAAATAGTATACTAGATCCAAAAGTCTATAAAAAGACAAGGACAAAAGAGTACAAGGAACACCTCATCAAGAGGTATGGAAAAAGTGATGCTGATGTTGTTTGGATAAAAGAGTTAGAGTTCAAGAGGATGGGCATTGATCCTATCATCATCAATCCAAGGGTGGATTGAACTTCTTATTTTGGAGAGGATGCTGCAGGAGCACCTAGGCTAGCCTCCATTGTTTAATTGTTTTTGGCTTGTACTTGATTCTAGCCAATTCAAGAAGTTAGCTTGGTTTTTTTGAAGACCTTAGAAGGTCATTTTCAATGTTGGCTAAGTGAATTAGTCACTAGGACTAAGGTCACTAAGTAGCCATTGTTAGTTGTTATTTCAATTCCTAGTGTTAATAGGTGTTAGTGAGATAGAGTCTTAAATGTGTCTTAGGCACATAAAGGTTGTTAAAAGATGTTGTTATGATGCCTTAGGGTCATTAAATTAGTTGGTTCCTTAGAATATCATGAGGATATAGATCCTAAGAAATAGGATTATGGTTGAGAGGAATTTGCCAAATGTTGCAAAAATGTTGTCATGACAATATTTGCAATTATTGCAAATGTTGCATGCAACTTTGCTATCCTCGGATTCCCTAAAGTCTAGGAGATGGCTCTCAGCCAATAGGCCCTAGAATGAAGGATTTTTCATCTAATTTAAGCCAAGAATAAAATCTCAATCAGTTAGTTGGATTGTAATAGTTTAGAGAAAAGTGAATAGAGCTCTGCAATCATTTTGACAGTGATTTCTGGTGTTTCATGTTGATAGTTGTATTGAATGGATTGAAAGATTAGGTATAGTGATTGATTAATGTTCCTTGCTAAGTTTTAAGTGTTTTTTATTTAGGAAGTTAGTTTATTTGAGTTAGTATACTAGTTGTGCAAAAATAGTTTAGTCTAGGACAATGTACTGGTCTCTGTGAGACTGTTTGTAAGTTCATGGCTCCCACATGAGATTATACCATGGAAAATTCAAAGAAATGGATGAATCTTAAAGTGGGGCCATTTTAAATTTTGTGTATAGAGGTAGGAGTCTATATGAGAATGTTTACTATTTATAATGCCAAGCCCTAGGCGAGCTAGGAAGGTTTGATTAGAGGCCTGACAATGGAAGATTTGAAGACTTTATGCAGGGTTGTATGACACCGTACTACTCTAGGAATTTTTTGAGAAGCTGTTCACCATATCTAACCATCCTATGTAGATTGAGGTCATGTCAATCATCTAGGTAAGGTTTTGAGTAAAATTTCCATTAGGATTTAGACTGTCCTAAAAACTAGGTCAACTAGGCCTGTTTGTCCTTATTTAGAGGAAGGGGGTGTACGGAGACCTCTAGGCCCTAATAGTTGTATAATCCTCAAGAAAAGCCAAAAGGGTATCCAAATCCCCAATTGGTTTGGTAATTTGTTTGAGAAGTTTTGAAAAGATAGAGGAAAAGCCTCTGCAAAAGGCTACAAGGATTAGGCCTTTTTCTAAGGTCTCAAATGGTGAACTAGTGATGCCGATGAAACAATGATGAAATATCCTTACAAAATGAGTCAAATTGGAAAGGATATGAACAATTTCATGATGGATAAAGTCCCTACTATGAATTTTGAAGTTTATGAAGATTTGACACTTAGAGCCATCTAAGTGTAGGGGAGAAAGAGAACATAATACATGGTGTTAGTCCTTCAAGGTGAAGCTTTAATAGTTTGACTCTTATAATAGAGTTTTTATAGGCCCTAGTTAATCACCTAAGCCTATTGGAAGATCCTAAAGGGGAATAGGATTCTAGTGGAGGAAAGTGAAGTTTCTTGGTGAGTGTGAAAGCAAACCTTGGAGTTACCATACATCATTGAGAAACTATTTGAAGGTAGTATGTCTGAAGAATCTAAAGAAGAAATTTTATATTTGATGGATAAGAACAAAAGACTTAAAGAAGAAGTGGAAAATCAGAAAAGAGATCTTAAAAGTCAATATGTCAGGATGTGTGATGATCTTGAAGGAAAGAGAACAACTAAAAGTTCAAGGAAGACTACAAAAGATGCTAAGAAAGTTGCTAATGATTCTCTAAGAGAAAGAGATGAAGGACTCTATAGAATGAGACATGAATATGCTTTGTATAGAAACCAAATACAAGATACAAATGAGGAAGATCTACCAGTTATAAGTGAGAATAAAAGACTTAGAGAAGAGAATGAGAAAATGAAGAATGAATTAAAATCTGAGAAAGAAGAAAATAAAAAATGAAATAATACAATGAAAGCATGCAAAAGGTTGATGGACAATTGAAGAGACAAAGAAGACACAAAGATCAAACTGGTCTTGGTTACACTAGTCAAGGAACATTTGAAACCATTGAGCCATCAAAATATAAACCTGAGAAGCCACAAGATTAGGAGGTATATCGAAGAAATTCAGATAAGAAACCCAACAAACTTACTTTTTATAATTGTTGAAAGCCCGGTCATATTGCAAATATGTGTAGGAGAAAACCAGTGAACAATTATTATACTTTTGATGGTTATTGCTGTAATACCCCAAAAATGGGCTATAGGTTCATTAACCTCTTACATCAACAATTCGATCGAAATCAACATCAAAGTCCTAACCTAAGGCACATCTGCACACCAATTTATCAAAAATTTGATTTTATCCTAATTCTGCATCAGAGAATATTCCTTGAAATGTTCCCTTTATCCTAATTATCTTTGATTTAATGATTATTGGGTGATAAATGTCACTATTTATCCTAAAGTTTGATTAATTGAATATTCTGAATATTTAATTAATTAGATTTAATATTGCTACTTAATTATTTAATTAGATTTAATTTATTCCTAAATTGTATTATTTGATTTTGACAATAAATAAAAAATCTTATGACTAATTGATTAAATTCTGATTTAATTAATTAATGTCAGTTGTCAATTTTTAATAATATAATTTTTGAATAAAAGTTTGATTTAATAATTGATTAACCCATAAATTAATTGTTTTAATTCAAAAATAAGTTAAGTTGAGAATAAATCACTTTATTTTTAAAATTAATTTATAATTAAATCATGCACAATCAGAAAAGAAGTCAACTAGAAATCAACAACCAATTTTAAATTTAAACTCAACATCTGATGATGAGTTGAAATTTGATCTAAACTCTATTTTGAGTTAAACACTGCTTTTGCATGATTTTTGTGAGTTAATTATCTCTGATTTCTTGATAACTCAAAAATCAACCTGAGTTTATCAAGAGTGATTTATGGCTTTTCTCAATGCATCCTCAAGCCCTGGATTTCTATAAAATCAAGGCTCAGCTCTTCACAATTATCAACACTCAAATTTGCACAATTACTCTGGCGAATTAGTGATTGAAAGATTAAGCACTTGTGACAGGCGATTTGTGAGATCTTTCATTGTTGGTCATAGTTTTGCATAGTTTTCATTCATTCATATCATTGTTAGATTAAATTTGCATTCAATATCATTTCAATTTCATCCTAGATTAGTTTCATATCAAGTTTTTCATCTAATTGCATACAAAATCCAAAAGTATAGATTAATCTGCATTCATACAATTTTTCATTCTCTTGCATTCAAATCCTTCGTTTAGGTGTTGCATGTCACTAATCTTGATTTCAATCTGAGAACATCATACTCAAACCTACTAGAAGGTAGTAAATCGCCTAGTTAGCTTAGTTTCATTTATTTTCAGATTTTGATTTTTCTAACCTCTAATGTTTTACTGAAGTGTTGTGTCCGTAGCTAGGTACAATTTTCACACACACATTTCAGGCACCTATCGTGGGGCCAAAAATGGGTTTCTATTTCTTCTATATTAATTTCTATCAATTTTCTATCATTTTCTGGTCAATTCTATGATTTTATTCTCTGTCCATACATTTTTCATACGAATTTTGTTAGAAAGTCATACCAGAAGCTACTAGTTGTCATATGATTGTTGATAATTTCAAGGCTCGTATCATTACCTACAAATTGTCATTTGGAAATTTCTCTATCATTTGAACAGATACCCATTGTTGTATGAGTTTCCAGACAATCATACCAGAGGTGACCCATTGTTGTATGAGATTTGGATTGTCATATGAGAGGTAACACATTATCATATGAGTTTGGATACCAGTGTTCAATTGTCATTTCAAATTTTTGGGCAGTTTTTCAGATTTGATCTTCAAATTTGGACTAACAGCTAACCCTAACCATTGAACTCTACTATTTCTGATTGATCTTTACTGATTTTGATTGAGAAAAGTGCAAATAAATTGCTAAAATAGGTAAAATATACTAAGCACATTGCGAGGAATTTAGGTATTCTTCTCAATCTGATAACACTTTGATTTGGACATGAAACAAACTCTCATGTGTCAAGCTTGTGTAACTTTTCTTGCTTTCATATCACAGACTTTAGTTTTTGGGCTATAAAATGAACATAGATTTTCTTTCTGCATATCTATTACACATAGTAAATAGGCCCTATGAACACTATTTGTGGATGATCTTGAGAGAGTGGTCTTCTTTTGCTTGTTCACACATGCAAAGCTCTTCTTGATGAAGGATCCCCTTGTAGGTAGGGAGGATACTGAGATTGTCTTGCATTCTACTAGATTTTTGAGTCTTCAACTTTTGATCAATACATTCTCTCTTTGAAGATATTGATAGACCATAAGAAGTTGACATCATAGATCTTTGTGAGATAATTTCAATCTTAGCGTGTTGGATTAATTTTTCTACTTTGTTTTGGTGAAGTGAAGAGGCTAGGGGATTATGCTCTACTTCCTTTTTGGATAGTACCAGAAACCTAGATCCTTGAATCTAATCTAGTCCCCCTATGGTATCTTTTGTGAGTCACCTTTAGAGAGGGTTAAGCGTAGTAGACATTCCCTTAATTGGGTCAACCACGTGGATAGAACCTCAAGTGGTAATAGCCATTTTTTCCATGGTAGCAGCAGCCGCTATATAAATGTCCTTGTGGAGGAAATCTTCATAGGTGTGGTCTCTTGTTGGGTTGTCAGATCTCCCTAGCAGTTCCTGATTGATTAAATTCTTAGATTGTGTCAAAACCCCGATGTGCCTAGATTGGAGTTCTCCCTCTTGAGATCACAAAAGTTGCAGAGTCAGACCATTACTACAAACCCTAGTGAGGCCCAATTTTTCATTTTCTAGGAATATGTGCATTATTGGAAAACTTTTTGGAACATACACAAATAGCACTTCTAGGGATTAGCACATTAAGTCACAATTGCTTGTTCATGTGCAAGGTTTCTTTTTCCCTTGTTCATTATTTTTAGATGATTTCTTGCTTCCCTTGCTTGTTGTTTTGTGTGCTTGATATCTACTTGGTTATTTGAGATAGACTATTACACAGATCTTCAAAACTAGACAGAAAACTTTGCCAACAATCTGAAACTAAAAACCTAAAAATTGCAAAATTTGAATCAAAATTCCTCTTTGGAGCCAAAAGTCATCCCATGATCTTAGATTGTCATATGAGTCTTGAGAAAAAGTCATGTTAGAACCCCTATATTGTCATACAGGCATCAATACTATGTTGTACAAGTGTTGTCAATATAAATCAAAAGAGAATTATCCTTGGCAGCACCTGTCATGCGAGTCCTGTCAATTGTCATTTGAGAGCATACCCAGTGTCATACGAGTTTGCAGAAACTCATTTGATAATTTTCAAAAAGTTTTCAGAAATTTGTCAAATTTGCCAGGAATCCAATTTTTACAGCCTATTTCCAGATTCTGTCAAAATATTCACTGTATCAAGAACAGAGCAGAAACTAGAAAGAATTCAATCATTTACCTAAAGTGGTCTCTTGAGTCTGATTTAGCCTTCTGATTTATCAATTTGTGTCTTTTTCATCTTGTGTCAAAAACTTGTCAAAATTATCTTCAAATTCAGTCTTCATACAAAATGGCTAAGTGTTGTGAGCTCGTGTCTACCATCTTTTGGGCATCTACCCATACTACTAGGGCATAGTATCCTTCATTTACATCCAATATAATCTTCAATCAATCCAATCTTGACAAGGTTGCATCATTCAATCTTCTTGAATCAAGTCATTCTTCAGTTGTCTTCATCTTTCTCTCTTTCTTTACCCAAGGTTAATGGTGGAAACTAGAGCTTCTTCACACAAGAAATCTAGAGAAGCACCTCATACCTTACCTTTGTCTACTCACGCGGGTCCAACCTTTGATGAAATCTACAATTCAGGTCTTTACAAAGATGACAGTCTTGGCAATCTATGATTAAAAACTGGTTACATACCCCCTCCATCAATCAAAGGAGGCAATCAAAAAACTCTACATCAATCTATCCCAGGAATCCCTAAAACACATAACATGTCTCAAGGAGGGACACATTACGAGTCTCAAGTACATCACTCTCAAAATGGTGAGGATCAAGAACCCACACTTTTTGAAATTGCTTGATATCAAAATGATGATGACTTCAAGAAAATGATGAGGCATTTCTTGAAGGAAGACAAAGAAACATACTTCCTAGAGTTAGCTCGTCAAGGATCTAAACTTCCTCCCAACTTTAATGTTGAAGATATCATTACACATGAGGAAGAAACTCTAATCACAACCATGATGAAACAGATGCATGCCATGCAAGTTAAACTTAACAAACTTGAAAAAGAAAAGGAACCTAAGGAGTTTTCCATGGAGGCTCTATGCCCTTTTCCATTTGATAAAGACTTGTACATGCCACCATTCCCTAAAAGAGTGGAGATGCCTAAATATGATAAGTATGATGGAAACTTTGATCCTCAAGGTCATGTCAGAGAATTTTGCACTCAATCTATGGAGTTCATGCATGAACCAACCTACTTAATGCATCTTTTCCCTCAATCTTTGGGAGGGTCAGCTATTCATTGGTTCTAAAAAATGCCACCTACTATCAAAAATTTTGAGGAGTTAATCAAGATGTTCTATCAACAATACTCCTAAAACATCCAACATCTGGTCACTATGATCGATAAATGCAATCTAAAATAGAACTTAGGAGAACCATTCCTGACTTTTCTCAAAAGATGGAGGAAGAAGTTTTCCCTATATGCTAGACCCATTCCAGAAACTGAGAATCTAGAAATCTTCATCAACAATCTTGTTCCAGAACTCAACTACCATTTGCAAATGCAAAATCATACATCCTTTGATAAGATGGTACAAAATGCAATCAAAATTGAGAAAGTACTAGTCCAAAAGGGAGACATATCACTTCAAAAGGACATGTATGAATCTAGATCTAATTCTAAAGACAAAGGCAAAAACTGGAACAAGAATAAGGGCATCGTCATAGATGGCATTGTTGATACTATCTGTGCCCCATCTAAGGCACCCATTTTCAATCTCACTATTGGCACCCAAGCCATCAAAGCTTCCAAAGCTAAAACAATAGAATCAAACAAGAAGTCATCTAACTATAAACCTTGGGCTACAGATCCTAAACACAATTTTACTCCTCTTGGAGAGTCCTTGGAATCTACCATGAAAACTCTGTTGGCTAACAACATCATATTCTTTCCTGAGATCTGACCATTTGATCCTGAACCTAAACCAAAATGGTGGAAAGAGACTGATTTCTCTGACTTCCATCATAATAAGGGTCATAAAACCAATAACTACGTACACTTGAAACACATCATACAAGACAAAATTGATAACAGAGAAATCATAATTGACAATCATAAGAGAAATAATGATCATACAGCACTCACGGAGCCATTTTTGAAACATAATCAAGGAGATTCATCTTCTTAGCCTAATGTGGGTGCTAAAGTCAATTATCCTACTTTGGAAACAATGTTGTCATCAATATGGTTGAACCATGTCTATCTAAGCATTGCAATGTCATCATAATTGTAAGAAGAGATAGAGAAAATCAATCAGCAAATGTAGTTACTCGATCACAACCTTAGGCACATCTACAAGGACAAATCCCAAATTCATCAAATGTCCCTAAGATGCCTTTCAATCTTTCATGTGCTTCTAAATAGAAGGCTACCTCTAAATCATCAAATCCTAAAGACACAAGGCCAACATCATACAATATTGTCCAACAACTCCATCATACAAATGCAAAAATCTCCATCTTTGAGTTGCTTTGGATATCTCCAGCTCATAGAGCCATTCTAGACAAAGCTTTGCTTGGATCCAATGTTCCTGACAACCTTGATTTAGATAGATTCCAGACTATGGTTGGTCATCTCACATCTCCATAGTATATCTCCTTTTCAGAAGAAGATGATAATTCCTTGATTGATCCAAAACCATCGTGTCAAATGCATGTTGATAGATGGGGGTGCTAGTCTCAACATTTGTTCTTACAGCTTGATTACACACTTGGGATTATCTAAAACTTCCATTGATCCTAAGAAGAAGATAACTATCAAAGCATATGATGAGCAAGAAAGATCTTCTAAGGGAACTATTGTCTTACCTATCAGAATAGGACCTGTTATCAGAGACACCATATGTCAAGATCTTGATCTACCTTTGGTTTACAACATCCTTCTAGGAAGATCCTGGATGCATGAAATGAGAGCTATTCCTTCCACATACCATCAATGTGTGAAATTTCCTTATGGAGTAGAGGTGACGATTCCAGTGGACCTATACACAACTTGCAATGCATTGAAAGAAAGTGCTGATAAACTTGTTCCTAATAATAGAGAATCTTCCACTAAGCAGATAGACATTGCTTCAAAATCCAAAATGGAAGAAATTGCTAAAGAAGTAAAAATCAAAGACAATGGTATGGGAAAATACAAAATGGAACCTATTTTATCTCTCACATCTCTCCCGTTGTCCCCAAAATCTTATGGACAACCATCTGACAAAGTGAAACCTACAGCTAAAGAATCCCAGGTCATATTCAATGGAAGTTTTGTCACATTACAAGTATCTTAACAAGAGTTTGAGGAAGATGAAGCTATGATTGCATGGTTATACAAGGATGAGCCTTAATCCCAATCGGTCCAAAAATGTGATTCTACTTCAAGAAAAATTCCTTAGAAGTCATATGGACCAGGGGATAAATTGATCACAAAAATGGGATATACTGGAAAAGGACCTCTAGGACTACAATGTAAAGGCCTTCTATCACCTCTTGACCATCATGGTCAAACCAACAAGAATACAACAGGTCTAGGATATAAGAAGAAGCCTTTCTATCTTAGCAAGAACTCCCCACATGTATTAGAAAAGATTGAGCCATCCACAACAAATCAACTAAAGGAAGAAACAACTAAACAATCTAACAGTGATGATTTAGACACCACTAAGGAGCTCAATCCTTATGAGCACTTGCCTAAAAAAATTGAAGACCTCCTTGATGCAGAAGCTAATCCAATCAAATGAGTTAATGTAGTAGACACACAAGAACCTACTATAGAACAAGAGATAGTTGCACCACAAGAACTAGCTAATCTCAAAGACAATCAAATAGGCATAGAAGAAGGTGGTAGTTATTCTAAAACAAATTCCCATGAGTATGAATTCAAATCAAAATCTAAGGGTAACCCTTCTTGGGGTATTCATCCTGACTTTACACACATTCTTAGATTTACTAGAGGCATAGATGAAGAATCAAATGACTATGAATGGGGAGTCATTCCAAAGGAAGATGAGATTATCATAGAAAAATATATTGATGTTATTCACCAATATGCACTTAAACCCAATGTGAGTCTAGAGAAAAATGATGAACTTAATGAGTCTGATCCACCGATGGCTGAAGTGGACTCCCATAATGACATTGAGCCTATTCATGAATTAAATGTTTTGAGTTGTAATATAACCTTTGAACTTGAGAGTCAAGTTAGGAAAATGATGACAAATCCATATCCATAAACACTATTTCCCAATCTTTCACCACTTTGACTATCCAACATCCTGAACTTCTTGACCAAACCTCCATGAATCCGAGTGAAGGTATTTATACCTTTCCAAATGACTATGACCTTGCTTTCTATCTCAATGCAGTTGAGTATATGCAAACTTCCATTAGTGAACTGAGCATTAGCATGACGGAGTCAGACATCAAGTATCTTAGTCAAAAGAATATAAATAAAAATAAAAAGAAAAGGAGTTCTGAGGGTGAAAACCACTTTGTGGCAGGCTTAGAACCTAAAAAAGTAAAAATAAAAGACGTATCAAAAAGTGAAAACCTCTCTGAGGTGCCTAAGGATGAGATATTTGATTTCCTTCCAAGTCATTTACAGGATAGATCTCCAGTTCTAATTGAGCCCACTCAATCCATCAACTTGGGAACAACAGAAGAACCACAATTGATCCATGTAGCACAATCCTTATTAGAAGAAGAAAAGCAAAAAATTACCACATTCTTAACAGAAAAGAAGATCAACTTTGCATGGAAATATTTAGATATGCCAAGGTTGGATCCTGATCTTATAATGTACCATTTATCTATAGCTCCAAGGGTCAAACCTGTTAAGAAAAAATTAAGAAAGATACATCCACATGTTTCACTCTTGGTCAAAGTTGAATTAGAGAAACTACTAAAAGCCGGATTCATTCGTGTTATTGACTATGCTGAATGGATCTCTAATATTGTACCTCTTTCTAAACCAGATAAATCAATCAAAGTGTGCACATATTTTAGAGATGTAAATAAAGCATGCCCTAAGGATGATTTTCCATTACCTAATATTGATATAATAGTGGACATGACTGTGGGCTTTGAGATGTATTCTTTAATGGATGGTTTTTCTGGATATAATTAAATAAAAATTGCTCTAGAAGATCAAGAGAAAACTACTTTCACATGTGCATGGGGTACCTTTTGTTGGACTGTCATGCCATTTGGGCTTAAAAATGCTAGTACTACATATCAGAGAGCTATGGCGTCTATTTTTCATGACATGATGCATCAAGAACTATTGAGGATTATGTTGATGATACTTTAGCAAAATCTATGATAAGATCTTAACATCTAAATGATTTGAGAAAAATACTAGATCGAATGGAGAAGTTTAGTTTTAGGATGAACCCTAAGAAGTGTGCTTTTGGTGTCACTTTTGGAAAGCTGTTAGGCTACATTGTTTCAAAGAAAGGTATTGAAGTCAATCCAGCTAAAGTCAAAGCTATCATGGAGATGCAACCTCCCAAAAATATCAGTCAAATGAGAACATTACAAGGGAGAGTACAATCTATTAGACACTTCATATCTCAGCTAGCAGACATATCACAACCTTTCACAAAGACATTACATAAAGGTGTAACCTTTGCATGGAATGAGGAATGTGAAAAGAAATTAACTATATCAAGGAATATCTATCAAATCCTCCTATTTTTATGCCTCCTATACAAGGGAAGCCATTGATCTTATATGTCTCCACCACAGATACATCACTGGGGGCATTACTAGCACAACATGATGAGAACAAGAAGGAAAGAGCTATATACTATATCAGTAGAACATTGGTAGTATATGAGAAGAACTATTCAATGATTGAGAAAGCTTGTTTAGCTATGATCTTTGCATCACAAAAATTGAGACACTACATGTTAGCTCATACCACACATTTGGTAGCTAAGATTGATCCACTAAAGTACCTACTAAGAAAAGCTACCCTTATAGGTAGATTAGCTAAATGGATGATGCTATTAAGTGAATTTGACATTGAATATATTGAAATAAAATCTATCAAAGGCCAAGTTATTTCTGATCAATTGGCTAATGCACCTTTATTTGATGATACACCAATACAAATGGAATTCCCAGATTCCTCTATCATGAACTTATCTTCTAGAGCATGGAAGCTATTCTTTAATGACTCCTATACATAGAATGGATCTGGAGCAGGCATATTGTTCATCACACCTCAAGGATAATCAATCCCTAAAGCATTCAAAATCAAGTTTCCTTGCACAAACAATATTGTTGAATATGACGCCCTTCTTAACGACATGAAGATAGCAATTGAATGGAGGGTAACACAACTACACATTCATGGAGACTCACAACTTGTAATACACCAAGTCAATGATGTGTATCAAATGAAAGATGGAAAGATAATCCCATACAAGAGAATGGTAGATGATCTATAGAAATATTTCATATCTATCACCTTTGAGAAAATACCTAAAATAGAGAATAAAGCTGTTGATGCTATGGCAACACTCTACTTTATTACAGCAGCCCGAACATGAGCTACACTACGAGTTCCTGGTGGAAGCACTATCTTATCCTACATATGATTCTCCCAAAACCAACATGATCTGCACTATTGTTGGTCATGACTCATCCAGATACAAAAACCTTTTCTCTTATCTCCAAGACCAAATCATTTCCAATTCCTTCAACTACCATGAGAAATGATACCTTATCTGAAATGCATCCTAGTATGTCATCATTGGTCATGATCTGTACTAATGAGGTCTAGATGGTACACTACTTAGATTTTTAGAACAAGAAGAGTCTCAATGTGCATTAGAGGAAGTCCATGAAGGTATATGTGAGTCACACAAATGGTTTAACACTAGCTCAAAAACTTATTACGGTTGGGTACTATTGGCCTGAAATAGAAAAAGAGGCTATCAAGTTTGCTAAGAATTGTCAAAAGTGCCAAGTACATGGTAACTTAATTCATGCACCAGGGAGAGATCTAATTCCCTTTACTACATAATGGCCTTTTCACCAATGGGCATTTGATCTTATAGGATCCATACATCCTCATTCTTCTAATGGACATACCTATATAATCACAACTACAGACTATTTCACAAAATGGGTAGAAGTAGTTCCTTTGACTCAGGAGACTAGAAAACAAATTTCAATGTTAATCTTGAACTACATCATATGTCGGTATGGTATTCCACATTCTATAGTCATAGATAATTTTGGTCAATTCAAGAACAAATACTTAGATGATTTATGTGTGAAATTCAAGATTACACAACATTGGTCATCAATCTACTATCCTCAAGGGAATGGACAAGCAAAGGCTTCAAACAAGAATCTATTGAAAATCTTGCACTGAACAGTTAATAAAATAGGAAGAGACTAGCATCTCATGATCAATCCAACTCTCTGGGCCTACAGAACAAGTATCAAAACACCCAATGGGGTTGCACCATTTGCTTTAGTTTATGGGTCTGAAGCGGTACTGCCTATTAGGGATTTTTCTTGTAGGATCAAACTGATTACCTGAAACTATGCTTGTTGAGACTGACCCAAACAAGAGAAAGACCTAATAAATTGGTGACTCTACTGGGGATTCTATTTAAGGTCTTTTACAAAGTCACAAGTGAGGCAGGTTTTAAGTTGAGTTCAACTCCTAGCTTGCTCATTTCTTACTAGTCAGTCATAGTTGAAGATCAGAATTGTTCGTTCATCTCTTAGTATCTTGCCTTTAGGAGCCTAGCTGATAATCTCTCCTAAAAGAATACTAGACTACTTTCTCCAAGCCCCAAAAGGAAATTGGATGGTGACTCTTTACAAAATCTCTGAACTAGTGTTCCAAATAAAGATTTCCCTATTTTATAATGACTCATAAAAATACAAGATCTTAGAGAAAGGAAAACCCAGAAGAAAATCTAGAAGGAGAACTCCTAGCTATGTCAAGACAAAGTCATATGAGGAAGGAGAGAAATACTAATGACATGTCTTTTACATGGAAGCAAAAAAGAAATACAAGGAAAGAAGATCCTATTTAGATAAACCAAGAAGGAAATACTTCTGAATATGAGGAAGTAGTTGGTTTGGGTTTAAATTAGTATGAGGATTATTACTCACCTTCTGAAAAGGATGGAAGGAGAACACAACCTCATAGGAGAGGAATCCCTGGGAATAACATAAGATCTAGAAGCCAAAGTAGGAATAAACAAGACTTTGTTCCTTCTTTTCCCCATGATTCCCCCTTACAGGGCCACCAAATACTAGATGACCACCAAGAGGAGGTCCCTACCCAAGAATCCTCATCTGAAATAGCCATTCCTGATTCTAAGGAAATTTTTGAAGAAGTGTTTGAATTGGAAAGGAAGATCCAAGAGAAAATTCAAATAAGGCAGAAAAGAGAGAAGGAAAAGGAGGAAAAAATTAGGCATGCTATGATCAGAGCAGAACAATTGAATAAGCAATTGTTGGATTTTGAAGCCATAAATCATGTTTCTGTAACTGAACAAATAGAGGACCAACCTATTGTCTAAAAAATTTATGAGATAAGAAATTCTAGGGACAAAGGTAAGCAAAAAGTTGTAGGGATCTCAATAAATGAACCAAATCCTACCAAGAAATCCCTAGATCAAGCAGAAAGATTAGATGCTAACATAGAAAAGGACAAAAGGGAACAAGAATTATTGGCCAAAAAGCTAGAAAAGGAAAAGCTAGAAGCCACTGCAGCTGAGATAAAAAGAAAGATTGACTCCCTTAAGCAATCTTCTAGACCCACCAATACACTTTCCACTTCTCTAGCACAAGGTGCAAATGTGTTGAACATTGCTAAGACTATAGGTATGCCCAAGACTTCTGCTATTTCAAATATTCAAACATCCACATCTTTAGGTGTTGGCCCATCTCAAATAGGGTCCATACGTGAAAGACATAAACAATTGGTTTTTATTGGGATTTCAGGTTACCCAAATCCCATCCCTGATGAGATTAGGGAAAAGCTTCCAAAGTTCACTGGAAGTAATGCAGTCACTTGTGAAGAGCATTTGAAAAGTTTCATTGATGTAATAGATGACTACAACATTGAGCCTGATGATGTTATCATGAAGCTTTTTGTTCAATCTCTGACCGAAGATGCGAGAGATTGGTTTAGAAATTTACCTCATGCTAGCATATGCTCATGGGAATAGTTCAAACATTTTTTCAAGGAACAATATGGTGATAAAACCAATGAAGGTTTCATGCTCAATGAATTCAAAAACATTAGGAAAAACCCAAATGAGGGTGTTGTCGAGTTCAATGTCAGATTTTAGAAAGCCATGCATAAATTGTTGCAAGTTATCAGGCTAGATGACAAGATTTGTTTGCTCACTTACCTGAATGCTTTTGATTCAAAAATGGGATATCTTTTGAGAGATAAGAATCCTAGAAATCTTGCAAAAGCTTACAAGTTGAATATTAATATAGAAAGCAATAGAAGAATATCAGGGAAGCTGGGAAGGAGGGAGGATTATAAACCTTCAATCTCAAACAGAAAGGAGCCAGGGAAGTCTGACAGAAAACTAAAGGATGAGGATAGTTTGAAGCAAATTTTGAAAGAAATAAAAGAGTTAAAGCCTAGTGAAGCAAGAAATAGTAGAGTGCAGGGAAATGATAGACCATCCTTCAATAATTTTAACAAGTTACCAAGAATGCAGAACTATCCTTACAACACTCAGTGGAAAGATGGGAAGCTAGTACTCCCTGAAAGAAAGGATAAACCAAATGATAAGACCCTGGACCCCTTGCATATAAATATAGTAAATATGAGGGATGATGTTCCCTGGTGCATTGTTTTCCAATCACGTCATGACCCCTATTACTATGCAATTACTCAACATGTTTCTATAGATGAAGAGCAAGACAATAACAATGAGGAGTCTTATGATGATCAAGGATGTGGTATGACTTCTTCATACATATATGATGAAATGGATTCCACTGAAGAAGACAAAGGCCAAGATGTTGGTAGTTTTGAAGTCAAAAGTGAGGTTTACCATCAGCAAGTGTTTTTTGTTGAAGAAGATAGTCAATTGGATATAGTCCAATGCAACACTTTAAGAAATGATGAGCCAGTGGTGTTGAGAAGACCTTCTGATGAAGAAATTGCACAAATCATAGTAGATATGGTCACCCAAGCCAAAATCAATTACAATTTGAGAAATAGGGTAGTGGGTGATTTAAGTCAAAAGTCATTCCGTATATTTATTAAAAAGTCAGACAGAGATGTAAAACAAACTCAAGATAAAAATAAGGTTGCAGATGCTATTAGCAAGACTAAAATAAAGAAGAATGTAATATTTTCTCCCCCTAATGTGACTTATAGAGTAAAGAAAAAACCTCTTTAGGAGACTATTGTTTCTGCCCAAAAGGAGGTCAAAATCTTGAGCAAGGATCACCATGGTCTTATAGAACATGAAGAAAATAAAGAGGCTACTATCATTAAGTAGGATGTAGTTGACCCCATGTATGTTCCAGTTGACATGGGAAAATTGTTATCACAAATTACTATTAAGGTCCCCTTATTATAAATGATGAGAATAGAAGAGCATAAAGATAAGGCTTTGAGTTTGGTAAATGGAGTTCTCCCTTCTGATGCCCAAAATTCCACCAAGAGTGGTAGAATGGCTATTGCAGCAAGTGATTCAACTAAAAACCAGTGTGAGGAAATTATCTTTGAGATCCCTCAGATCTATTTGGATACTAATGTTGTTAATACTGTGACAGGAACTACTGATCCTTTCTTTTTGTCCCTAATAGTAAATGGAAAGTTGTTAAGAAATTGTATGATTGATTTAGGAGCCTCTAATACTATTATGCCTGCAAAAATAATGAAATCTTTGGGTCTGAAAGTAGATACACCTCATGGAAGATGTCAAGCTATGGATTCAAGAGAGGTCCCTATTATTGGTACTATAAAAGAATTTCCTTACAAATTGGCAGCCTTCCCTAACAAGATGTTGACAATGAGTGTTTTGGTGGTTGATATCCCACCTCATTATGGAATGTTACTATCAAGAAAATGGAGTGCTTCAATGGGAGGTAGTATTCAATGTGATTTATCCTTTGCAACTTTCAATATTGATGGTGATAATGTGAGAGTATCTAGAGAAAGAAGAACCCCACACATGATCGAGCTAACCAATATGGATGAGTTGAATTATTGTGTGGATGTTGACATGGAAAATTTTAGAGTGGAAAAAGCCACTTCACAAGATGAAGATTCAAATCCAGTGACTCAGGAACTGAAAGAACAACAAAATGGACTGTGGCATATGTATTTTGATGGAGCATGCTCAAAAGAAGGCTCAGGAGCTAGGGTTCTATTCATATCTCCATTAGGTACCACTTTTAAGTATTCCTTCTCATTGACTTTTCAATGCACAAATAATACTACTGAGTATGAAGCATTGTCATTAGGATTAAATATTTCTATCAAACATGGGATAAAATGTTTAAAGGTTTTTGTTGATTCTGAGCTTGTGGTGGGACAAGTTTGATCTAAGTATGCTTTTAAGAATGATAGGTTGAAACTATATAAACATGTAATATGGGATCAGATTGAAATGTTTGATGCTTTCAATATATGTTGGGTAGAAAGATCCAAGAACATAATGGCTAATCTTTTGGCCAATGTTGCTTTGAAGAGAGATGATTCAACTTTGTTTGGAGTATCAATAGTAGAAATAAAAAGTAGGCCAGTTGTCTCAGACAACATTTACAATTGGAAGGTCTTTGAGGATGATCATGACATTTTGAAATTTATGCAATGCCTTGACATATATGAGGGTCAACTTATAGACTGCAACACATTGGTTGAGGAAATTGAGGGTAAGGACATGGTCATGGGAAATGAGGTAATCCAGTTGAATTCAAATCATATCCCTAAAGGTTTAACTGAGTTAAAAGCATTATATAGTAGTCAAAATGATTATATGTTAAAGTCAAGTAATGTGAAGATAGAAGATTTGGAAGAAGTAAATTTGGGATCACATAATACACCTCAAATGGTTTACATTGGGAAGGGATTAGCCCCTCAGTTGAGATATAATCTAATAAAGTTGTTAAGAAAGCACAAGCATGTGTTTGCATGGTCCTATGATGACCTAAAATCTTATAGAGAGGACCTTTTCCAACATGAAATCCCATTAAAGCAAGATGTTAAACCATTTAGATAGAAGAAAAGACCCATTAACCCACTATTGGCTCCTAAAATGCAATAGGAGCTGATCAAGTTGAGTTATGCAGGAATAATCCAACCTATAAGGCATTTGACTTGGGTATCTAATTTAGTCCCAGTCAGAAAGAATAATGGTGATATTAGATTGTGTGTGGACTTTAGGAACCTGAATGTTGCATCATTGAAAGACAACTATTCACTACCCAACATGGAGGCAATGTTGCATAAAGTCACTGGATGTGAATTATTGTCTATGATGGATGGTTTCTCTGGATATAACTAGATGTTGGTGAAAGAATCTGAACAATTCAAAACAACATTCACAACACCTTGGGGAACCTATGTATATGTCAAAATGCAATTTGGCCTTAGAAATGCTCAAGCAACTTTTCAAAGGGCCATGGATGTTCCCTTCAAACAATATATAGAATTGTTTATGGTTGTGTACTAGGATGACTTGACTACTTATTCCAAAAAGGCTGAAAATCATTGTTCACACCTTGAGAGAATTTTTAACAAAGCTTTAGAATATGGTGTGTCTCTGAATCCAAAGAAGTGTAACTTTGCAATCAAAGAAGGAAAGTTGCTAGGACACATTGTATCAAAAGAAGTGATAAGAATTGATCCAGAAAGGGTTGAAGCTATCAAAAGGGTTACAACACCCAAAAATCTTAAAGGGGTGCAATCCTTTTTAGGAAAAATCAACTTTGTTAGGAGATTCATTGCAAATTTTGCTGAAATTGCCAAGCCCATAGTGAAGTTGCTCAAGAAGGATGTCAAGTTTCAATGGACTACTGAAGCTCAAGGTGCATTTGATAAAATTAAAGAAGTGGTCCAACAAGCACCTATACTGAGGTCTCCTAATTATACTAAGCCCTTTTCACTTTTCTCTTTTGCATCATTTCACACCATTGCTGCTGTATTATTACAAAAGGATGAGGAAGGTTTTGAACATCCGATTGCATTTTTTAGTAAATCTTTACAGGCTACTGAGCTAAATTATGAAATGATGGAGAAATAGGCATATGCACTAGTAAAAGTAGTAAAATCCTTCAGACCTTATCTGGTTTGTGCTAAGGTAGTGGCATATGTCCCAAATGCAATAGTAAAAGATGTCCTTACCCAATCTGAAGTTACTAGTAAGAGATGCAAGTGGATCACCAAGATTCAAGAATTCAACTTGGAAATCCATATCACCAAGCTAGTAAGAGGACAAGGCTTGGCAAGATTAATGACTGAAGAGAACATGGATTTAGTCCAAGTTAACAATGCAGGAATTTTAGATATGACAATAACAAGTATTGAGTTGCAACCATACTATGTTGACATTGTATATTTCATTAAAAATGCCAGATGCCCAAAATATATGAAAGATAATCAAAAGAGATCCCTAAAATTCCAAGCTCAGAAGTATACATTGATACAAGGGGACTTGTATTGGAAAAATAGAGATGGGGTCTTACTGTTTTGCCTTGATAAGTGTCAAGTAGAAAAGGTCTTAAGTGAAATGCATGCTGGTGTTTGTGGAGGGCATTATTGGGTGAACACCACTGCCCACAAGATTTTGAGGGCTAGCTATTTTTGGCCTACTTTGTTTAAAGATTCTTTCCAGTTTGTTAAGAAGTGTAAAGCTTGCTAGAAATTTGCTTCTAAATTAAAATACTCAAGAGCATTGTTGTTGAACCCAATAACTATCGAGGCACCATTTTCCATGTGGGGAATAGATTTCATAGGTGAGTTTGCTAAGAAATCTAGTGGAAGACACAGTTGGATACTTGTTGCAATTGACTACTTCACAAAATGGATAGAGGCCCTTCCCACAAAGAAGGCAACAAGTAAAGTAGTGATTGATTTCTTATTAGACAACATTTTGACCAGATTTGGTGTCCCCATGAAATTAATCATAGATAATGCAATGTGTTTTAGATCAGATGAGATCAAGGATTTTTGTAAAGACAATGGAATCATGAAATTTTATTAATCTCCCTACCATCCTCAAGAAAATGGAAAAGGTGAGTCTAGCAACAAAAGCATCCTGATAATTCTGAAGAAAACACTTGAGAAAAATAAGAGAGCTTGGCATTCCAAGTTGAAGTTGGCCTTATGGGCAGATAGGATCACAATGAAGAAAGCCACTGGGAGGTCTCCCTTTGAACTAGTATATGGTCTACAGTCAAGGTTACCCATAAACAATCTAATTCCAATTTATAATTTTATTCAAGATGAGGAATTGGATGTCTCAAAGCCAATGCAGGACATAATCTTGCAGCTGACTGAATTAGATGAACTAAGAAGGGAGAGTCAAAAGAGCAATATCAAGTTGCAACAGAAGATGAAGTACCTTTTTGACAAAAAGAGAAACTACCAAAACATTTAAAATAGATGATTTAGTGCTTCAATGGAATGTGAGAGCAGAATGTTAGAAAGTAAAGACCACCAAGATAACTGAGAGGGGGGGGGTGAATCAGTTATCTGATAATTAAACCATTTATCATCATTAACTTCAATATCAACTTCAAAAACTTTAAACCATATAATTAGTGTAGTAACCAACCATAGAAGTATAATCATACATAATGACACAATAACACAATATATGTTAACTAGGGAACCTCTTGATCAAAGAGTAAACCCCGGTGGGAATGATGCCCACAAAATGATGCACTAATATGAAAGTTTCTTGTTAGAGGATGGACCCTATTAGGAGTATTATGAAATACATTTAGTACATATGAATCTCTATTAGGAGATTTTGAATCCCTGTTAGGAGATTTTGAATCCCTGTTAAAAGATTCTAACCCTGTTAGGAGTTATGGAAGATAGAAGGACCCACTGCCCAAACAGCTTCAAGGCAAGATCTCTAAACTCACTGTTCAATAGATCTTAAGATTATTCAAAAGAATAATATGAAATATGTTACCTCCTTCACACTATGCCAAAATCACACTCTCTACTACACAAGATCACAAATCCAGATCTTTGTACTTCGCAAGTCTTCCTTTATCACTGAATTAGCTCTTTTCTTCACTTCATGCATACATTCACATCACAAATTTCATAATTTCATATCACAACTATTAAAATCATCTCATATAACAAGAAAAACATTCCTTCCTTTATACCACACTCAAATAATTACAAATGAGTTGGCATGCAAATACAAAATAATAATTTCAACATGCTACATCAAAATTACATAAAATTGTCAGCTTCCAGATAGAATAAATTTCCAATTGTGTGACCTCAAAGTTTGTGCTATGAACCACATCACAAAAAATGAGTCTCAAACTTCCCTTTAATTGCATAGAATCAGATTCCATCTCGGTTAGGAGATATCCTCCGATTACCAAAAAATGCTACACATGAATACTGTCAGAATACTACTTCCACCAAAATGCTTATAACTTTCATGAATAAATGGATTTCTTTTTGCACTCTTAACCATAGGATAATAACATACCAAAGAACATACCATCAATTGTGCATAACTCAATCTACAATATAACATGTGCACAAAACAAAACTGTGCCTGCTTCTCTGCTAAACTCCAGAATATCACTGTGTTGACATCAATGACAATCATAGTCATGAATGCAACAACTAATACTATATAATGACTACCAAAGGCTTCAGAATTCATTCCTAACAATCTCCCCCATTAGCATTGATGGCAACATAGATGAAAAACATCCAATGTTCCAAAAATCCAATCACTACTGCTCAACTGCACTGCTACTCATCATCAATCAAATCTTGCTTCGTTATCCTATTCAATCTCTCCAAAAAATGTAGTTCCTCAATATTTTTCATGATTCTCTCCCCCATTGACATCAATGACAAAAATTCTGTCACTATGTCAAACAATAGCTCAATGTCAAAAGACACTATTCAGAAAATACATTCACAAGAGTCCTCAATGACTCAACTCAGATACACATACTCCCCCATAGAGGAAGTACCAACATCCAATCTAGAAAATAGATAGGGCCATAAACCACTGGATGGATGCAACTAACTACATCATTACTTAAAATTAGGTTGGGGCATAACCCCAAGCATACCTCTCAAATACTCAAATGTATCCTTAAGCAAAGGTTTCATAAATATATTTGCTATCTGCTCTTTTGTGCTTATGTACTCTAGTCTAACTTCTTTTTCTGAAACTTTCTCTCTTACAAAATGATAGTTGATCTCTATATGCTTTGTTTTAGAATGTAAAACTAGATTCTTAGACATACTAACTATACTTTTATTGTCACAATATATGACAATAGGCTCATCAAACTTGATTCCAATGTCCATCAACATCTACTTCATCCATATTATCTGATTACAATTGTTTGTTGCTGCTACATATTCTACTTCTGCTATACTCTGTGAGATACAATTCTACTTTTTGCTCAACCAAGAAACTAATCTTCCTCCAAGAAAAAATGCTCCACCACTGGTGCTTTTCTTGTCATCAACGCTACCTCCCCAATCAACATCAATATATGCACATAGGGTAAAATCATCAAAATTTTCATACCACAATCCATAGTCCGTTGTGCCTCTAAGATATCTCAATATCCTTTTTACTACTACATAATGTGACTCTCTAGGTTCAGCTTGAAATCTTGCTACCATCCCAACTAAATGTTGTATATCTATTCTAGTGTGTGTCAAGTACTACAATCCACCAATCATAGATCTATATTTCTTTTTCTCAACTTCTGGTGTCTCATCTTTACTAGATAGTTTATGTCCTATAACCATAGGTGTTCCAACTGGTTTACAATTCTCCATACTGAATCTTTTCAACAAATCATTCAAGTACTTTGTCTAACTTATAAAGATACCATCTTTGTTTTGTGTTATTTGTAATCCCAAAAAATATTTCATTTCTCCAATCATACTCATTTCAAATTCTGTCTTCATTTCATCAGCAAATTTGTCACTAGCTTCATCTTCTCCTCCAAAAATAATGTCATCAATAAAAATAACCAAAACTAACAATCCATTCTCAATTTCTTTTGTGTATAAGTTACTATCAGCTATTCATTTTGTAAATCCCAAATTTTGACAAATACTTATCTAATCTAGCATACCAAGTTCTAGGTGCTTGCTTTAGTCCATACAATGCTTTCTTTAGTTTACATACCATGTCTCCTTCTTGAGTTAAAGGAAAACCTTCAGGCTGCTCAATGTAGACTTCTTCCTCTAATTCACCATTCAAAAATGCTGACTTTACATCCATCTAATACATTTTGAATTTCTTAAATGCTGCATAAGCCAAAAATATTCTTACCGCTTCAAGTCTTGCCACAGGGGAAAAAGTCTCTTCATAGTCAATTCCTTCTTGTTGTGAGTATCCCTTACATACCAATCTTTCTTTGTTTCTAATTACTTCTCCTTGTTCATTCATCTTGTTCCTGAATACCCATTTAGTTCCAATCACATTTTTGTCTTTAGGTCTAGGGATGAATTCCTATGTCTTGTTCTTTTCAATCTGATCCAATTCTTCTTTCATAGCTTTAATCCAATGTTCATCTTCACAAGCTTCATTAGTAGACTTAGGTTCAATTTGAGAAATCAAACATAAATGTACCTTCTTTCTAGTCATAACTCCTCTGTCCAAACTTCCAATAACTTGCTCAACAGGATGATGTCTTGATATATACCTATTAGGTGTCATAGTCATTGATCTTTCTTCAACTGTAGATTCTTCTCTATTTTCTTTAGCATGACTTTCATTCAACAATTCACTATCAGTCTCAAAAAATTGTTCAATAGTTTCAATGTTAGGCTGAGGGTTAGTTCCTTCATTAGATTCATAATCAAGCATTCTTTCTTGAATTTTAAACTTCTCATAAACTTTTACATTTGCACTTTCAATAATAGTTTTAGTTATCTTATTGTAACATCTATATGCTTTTCTTTTCAAAGAATATCCAAGAAAAATTCCTTCATTGCTTCTAGGATCAAAATTTCCTATATCATCATCTCTCTTAATATAACATTTGCTTCCAAAAATTCTAAAATACTTAGCTGAGGGTGCATGTCCAAACCACAATTCATAAGGTGTCTTGTTTGTGTCTGCTTTGATTTGTACTCTGTTCATTGTATATATTGCTATATTCACTGCTTCTCTCCAAAATGTCTTTGCCAAATCACCTTCAAATAACATAGCTCTACGTGCTTCAGTTATTGATCTGTTCCTTCTTTCTACAATACCATTTTGTTTAGGTGTTCTAGGGGATGATAACTGTCTCTTAATACCATTCACTTCACAAAAAGTGTTAAACTCTTTAGATGTAAATTCTCCACCTCTATCGGATCTCAAACATTTAATCCTCATTCTTGATTCATTCTCAACTTTATTCTTCATGACCTTAAACTTATCAAATGCTTCAGATTTTTCTTTTAAAAATGCAATCCACATCATTCTTGTAAAATCATCAAGAATCATAAAATACCTTTCTCCATAGAATCTTCTAGTCCTAGTAGGACCGCTCAAGTCTGTATGAACAATCTCCAACTTCTCTGTAGATGTGAACTTCTTGCTAGGAAATGAACTCCTTTTTTGCTTAGTCATCACACATTCTTTGCAAATCATGTTAGTAGGCTTCATAATTTTAGGTAAGTCTCTTACTGCAAGTGTGGAACTTACTTTCACAATATTATCAAAGTTTATATGACAAACCCTTCTATGCCATAACCAACTGTCATCAATCTTAGTCATCAAGCATGTCATCTCAGTAGGGTTCAACTGAAATACATTACCTCTGGTTGTAGATCCAGTTCCAATTAGATTTCCATCTTTATCCTTAATCACACAAGTTTTCTCAGTAAACCAAAATTGATACCCTTTATCCACTAACTGTCCAACACTCAAAAGATTATGTTTCAATCCATCAACAAAGTAAACATCATCAGTATTAGTCTTTCCATCAAGAGTAATAGATCCTATACCTTTAATCAAACAAGGTGCATTGTTACCAACTCTAACAACTCCTCCATCATAATTGTTAAACTTTATAAATTTTCCTTTATCACGAGTCATATGATGTGAACAACCACTATCTATAATCCAATCAACTTTCTTTTCAACTTGGGAAACTAAAGCTTTTCCTTCTTTAATATTAGATTTAGAATTTTCTTCCTTAATTGCTACAAATCCTATGTCATCAAAGTTATCATTATCACTATCACTCAAATGTCTTTCAATTCCTGCTTCAATTTCTTCATCATTCACATAATAACATTCTTTAGATCTTCTAGGCTTAAAATTGTTTCTATACTTCTTAACTCTCTTAGGACACTTAGATACAAAATGACCATATTCTTGACATGTCCAACATTTAAAGATTTTCTTACCATCTGGTTCTCTTTTCACAAGCAAGGCAATACCTTCTTCAATCTTCTTATCTTCATCAGATTTGGATCTGCTACTGCTGGTATAATCTCCATTCACACTTGTACTTCTAGATAAAGTAGGTCTGATGCTAAGAGCACTGAATGTTGTCTCCACTCTAGGTAGTTCTCCTGATAATCTCAAATTCATCTCTGCTACTTCCAATCTTCCAAGAAGAGTCTCTCTTGAAAAGTTTGGTGTACAAGGTATCACTTGTTCAATCATTTGTGTAGTCTACCTGAATATCGGTGTCAATGTTCTCAAAATCTTCCATATTACTTCATTCTCTATCTTTTCACCTCCACAAGACTTTATTCCTGCAACAATTTCTGACATCCTACCAATATAGCTTCTAACAGATTCATCTTCCATCATTCTTATGTCTTCAAATGCACAAATCCAATTATGTAACCTAGCTTTCTTTGCATGTTCATCACCTTCAAAAGTAGAATGTAAAGCTTTCCAAATATCATGAGATTTAGTTAAACCTTTTACCTGACTGTATTCATTCTTTAGAAGTACTGATAAAAGTGCTTCTCTTGCAAGTATGTTACACATAAATAGATCTACCTCATCTTTAGAACTTGTTTCAAGATTGTCTTCTTCAATTATAGTCCTTTCATTCTTTGTAATCAACCAATAACCTAGTCCTAAACACAAGAGATGTGTCTTCATATTTTCTTTCCAGCTGTCAAAATTTACTCCATCAAACTTAGGGCTTTCTTTCCTAAAATTCACCATAGATCTCCTTAAGTTGTTAAACTTCTCTTTCAAGGACCTGCCGCTCTGATACCAATTGTTAGAAAGTAAAGACCACCAAGATAACTGAGAGGGGGGGGTGAATCAGTTATTTGATAATTAAACCATTTATCATCATTAACTTCAATATCGACTTCAACAGCTTTAAACCATATAATTAATGTAGTAACCAACCATAGAAGGATAATCATACACAATGACACAATAACACAAGATATGTTAACTAGGGAACCTCTTGATAAGAGAGTAAACCCCGGTGGAAATGATGCCCACAAAATGATACACTAATATGAAAGTTCCTTGTTAGAGGATGGAACCTATTAGGAGTCTTATGAAATACATTCAATACATATGAATCTTTGTTAGGATATTTTGAATCCTTGTTAAAAGATTCTAACCCTGTTAGGAGTTATGGAAGATAGAAGGACCCACTGCCCAAATAACTTCAAGGCAAGATCTCTGAACTCACTATTCAATAGATCTTAAGATTATTCAATAGAATAATATGAAATATGTTACTTCCTTCACACTATTCCAAAACTACACTCTCTGCTACACAAGATCACAAATCTAGATCTCTGTACTTTGCAAGTCTTCCTTTATCACTGAATTAGCTCTTTTCTTCACTTCATGCATACATTCGCATCACAACTTTCATAATTTCATAGCACAACTATTACAATCCTCTCATATAAAAAGTAAAACATTCCTTCCTTTATACCACACTCAAATAATTACAAATGAGTCGGCCTACAAATACAAAATAATAATTTCAACACGCTACATCAAAATTACATAAAACTGTCAGCTACTAGATACAATAAATTTCCAATCATGTGATCTCAAAGTTTATGCTATGAACCACATCACCAAAAATGAGTCTCAAACTTCCCTTTAACCACGTAGAATCAGATTCTGTCCCGGTTAGGAGATATCCTCCGATTACCAAAAACTGCTACAGAGGAATACTACTAGAATACTACTTCCACCAAAATGCTTATAACTTTCATGAATAAATGGATTTATTTTTGCACTCTTAACCATAGACTAATAACATACCAAAGAACATACCATCAACTGCACATAACTCAATCTACAATACAACATGTGCGCAAAACAAAACTGTGCCTACTTCTCTGCCAAATTCTAGAATATCACTGTGTTGACATCAATGACAATCATAGTCATGAATGCAACAACTACTGCTACAGAATGACTGCCAAAGGCTTTAGAATTCATTCCTAATACAATAGCTAAAGGGAAGCATAAAATTTTTGAATCATTATGGATTGGTCCCTTTGTGATTCATGAGGGTTTTGGGAAAGATTCCTACTTACTGAAAAATATGGATGATGAAGTTTTTGAATTGCCAGTGCATGGGCAATTCTTGAAGCCCTTCTTCAACTAAATTTTTGACCTTCATGAATATGTATATCTCTTCTAAATCTTGTGTAGGTTTGTTTCCTTTTAGGTTGTGTGTTTCAGTTCCTTTTTTAGGTTAGTCTGGTTTTGGTCTGCTATCCCATAGATCTATGGTTCTTGTTCAAACTTGCTTTTAAACATCCTTAGATAGAGCCACTGTTGGTAGTTTTTCTAGTCTCAATGTTATCCAGATTGAAATTTTGATTTCTTTTCTAGTCTCTCTTGTAAAATTTTTAGTCCAAACCCTTTGCCCTAAAAATCCAAAAGCCCGAGTTTAAACTTTCAGCCTTCTATTTTTCTGTTACTTTATCAGATCACTTAAGTTGTAAATAAAGCATGTGCGCTTTATTTTTCCTCAGTTAGTCGCTTAGTCTCCCAAAGAAATCAACATATTCTTAAATGTCTAACGATTGCCCGAAAGCTGTTGTCGCTTGGTCTCATGATGACTTTGGAATATTCTCTATTGTCAAAATGACTTAGCGATTGCCTTTTAGTCTCCAGGTCTCTATATGTTCTTCTTGAGATCTAGCGACTGCTATGATAAATTTTGCAAGGAAAGAACTATAGTCGTGCAATCTCTAGATGAAAATTACCTTTGGTTGGGTTGTCTCTAAATGATTTTGTGAAGTAAAATAATTCCTAGCGATTATGATTTCCTCTTTGGTCATTGAATCTCTATATAAATGTGCGGTCTTATTCCATGTTAATCACCAAGTATCCAAGACTTCATGCGGTTGGTTCAATCATTCAATGACTTGGATTTTCAAATGGTTGCATCATCTCTTGATATGGTAGTTATCTCCTATGCAGTCAGTGATCTAGTGACATGGTTGTCTCTAGATCTCTAGATGTAGTAGTTAAGTTATAGAGGATTAAAGGATTTAGTATAAGCCGTAAGATGAGGTTTTGATCAATGGATGACATTTAATCTCATAATTAAACTGTAGTTTAGAAAATCTTTTAGCGACTTTGAGAAATGAGGTATTCGCCAAGTCTCCAGTATTAACTAAGGTTAGATAAAGTATTTCATGAATGGGAGAAACATATAGTCACATGATCTCAAGATGATGCCGAGTTAAAAAGAAGGATTAGTAAGCTGCTTCATCCTAGCTATTGATTTAATCTTGATCTTGTGGTGGTTGTGAAGTCTCTATACATACCAAATTTAGTTTATGAAAA
This sequence comes from Chamaecyparis obtusa, assembly GCA_027943335.1. Taxonomy (NCBI): domain Eukaryota; kingdom Viridiplantae; phylum Streptophyta; class Pinopsida; order Cupressales; family Cupressaceae; genus Chamaecyparis; species Chamaecyparis obtusa. The sequence continues at coordinate 661,715 of BSBK01003676.1, read as the reverse complement.
GATCTCAGCAATTAAAAATTTTCCTATTATTGCCAAATCTCATGATAGAAGTTGAAGGTAGTCTTAGTCGCATGATCTCGTAAAGAGAAATATTTCACCCACGACTAAGAAGTAGACTATAGTTAGGTGATCTCTGAATGTGAAAAATTAAAGCATGGACGAAAGAGAAGGACTATAGTCATGGAGTCTCTAGATCAAAAATTTGTAGTGATCGCTTAATCTCGTAATGAATTCACAAAGTGGAAAAATTTTCAGTGACTACGAGAAGTCCTCTAGTCGCTAGGTCTCACAACCATTTTAAAGGTGCCAATATTATTAAATGACCATGAGACTTTTCTCTAGTCGCCAGGTCTCTAAATAATTGAATTTGAATTTCTTGAGCTATAGCTAGTAAATTGAGCTCTGTTCATGTTAAGTAATGGTAGAGGTGATGTCTTTGATGGCTTTTCAGTGTTAGGCATAGTGGTGCATTCAATGCCATAGAATAAAATAGTTAGAGGTCACTCATTTAAAGGTTACAAAGCATTGAGAAGAGTACAGAGTGCTAAGTTTTTAGAGCTTTCTAGAATTATAGTGTGACCAATGATTTTACAGAGAATTTTTAGTATTCAGTCAGAATGAGTCAAGCAGTAGTAGTCAGGGCTTCAACCAGCCGAGAGTCTAAGGAGAAGGTGAAAGAAAGTTATTCAAAAAAGTTCCTCACTCTCTTGCTAGGATCTTCATAGAACAAAAAGGTCAGTGATGATTATTTTATGGATGAATTAGCTTATTGCAGAGATGCTAAGACTCCTGAGGTCATGGGCATGTGTTTATTCAGGTATTTTTATAAGAACTGTGATAGTGCACTACCAGTCTCAAACCCTTGGACATCAGGGTTAGCTAAATTAATTGTTCTTGAGGTATTTTTAGAGGTAGATGCATTGCTTATGCTATCTCAAAGGTATGATCCACTATCTAGAACTATTAGAAAAGAAGATGGCTCTCCCCTTGTAACCCTAGACTGGAATTCATTCATGAATGCTTTTGGAATTCAAATCCCTATGGTCACTAAAATAGATTTGCAAGCCCAAGCAAATAGATATGTCAGAGAGGCTACATTGGTCTCTAGGGAGATTAAGAGCCATATGTCCAAAGAAAACATGAACTACATTGCACCCATGAGTGGGTCAACTCCATATTTTTATAAGGATCTCCAATTTTATATGAAGTACATTGCATATGGGATATGCCAAGTCCTAGGAGTCAATGCAGGCTCAGAGACGATCACCTCTAATATTTTGATGCTGGTTATGGATTCACAAAATCATCTGGTGAGCTGGGGATATGATTATATTGGATATGTGATAAATAGAATGCATGAGGGTTTATTATCTTTGAAGAATTTCACACCTAGTTCTACACCCAGATTCATGCACTACTCCTTGCTGATGCACCTTATTGTGTATCATAATTATAATCTTATAAATGTGGAGGATCTCAAGCCACAAATGGTGTGGAATGGACAATCGAATCTGGTATAGTTTTGGTTGGCAGTTTGGAGTCCTTCTTGTCCTAGGCATGATTTTGGTGCTTTTGAAAATTGGATTGTGTACCCCATTCTCCAGAGTTTGGGTGTTAATTGCACAAGGTTATCCACCAAGGTCCTGTAATTGGTAAGACCCCAATAGTTTGTTCATAATTGGACCAAAGGTCATAATTGGGGAGACTTCTTCTTTGAGAAGGGTTATACAATGATTAGAGTTTATGGATGCCCTCAGCCTCCCCATCTAATGCCATTTTTTGTCCCACCAAGGATTTCATTTCTAGAGTTTATCTGGCAACTCATGCTGATAGATAAAGAACATTTGGCTCCCCACAAGAAAGGGACTTTCACACCTTGGCACTTCAAAGTGCACTATCTTACAATTGGGAAGGGAGCTTTCAACAAGGTAAATGATTGGTTAGAAAAGTACAAGTTGTTTGCAGCACCATATAGATATGTGGATACAAAAGGTTTCATAGTTGCTACTAGGAGATATTACATGCATACCATTCCTTTTAATAAGTAGCATGAGGAATATCCAGAGGAGGATGTGATCAAAAACATCATTGAGGATGATGAGGTAGAGAAAAGAGTACAACAATTAGATCGATTATTTAAAATTGAGAAATAGTTAAAAGGAAAAGGATTGGTGTTTGGGGGTTTCTTTCCCACTTTACCTTACCTCTAGAGACTTGAGCAGATGATGGCTCAATTTGACATATTGGTAGAATCCATGAAGGATCAAATTGATGATACTAATAAGGGTAAAAAAGCCCACTTTGATTCTGAATGTGAAGAAGATGGTGATGGTGGCTACCCAATATATAGCCCACCCCCTATGGAGAAACCAATGATTGAAGGGACTGAAGAAGGAAATGAAGCCATTGACCTTAGTAAGTTACCCAGCTCTGATGATACTGCTAAGCCCCTCAAGAAAAAATAGAAGTTGCTCACTGGGGAGCCTTCTGAAAGAAAAAGAGATAGAGTAGGTGCCCTCTATATAGGAACTAGTGTCCATCATCACTAGATAAGAAAAGCAGTAAGAGAGGAAAAAAGACAACAGAGATATGAGACTGAAGATGTTGAATTGCCTTTGGCCCTTGGCCAAGATGAGAGGATAATTGAGTAGGATGCTTTCCTGAATGATGATAATTTTGTTAATTCAGATGAATTCAAAAGATTTTTAATCTGGCACAAGAAACAATAGGTTGCATCTAGTGTGCAAATAACTGAAGAGGGTCAAGTGCCAGATGAGGTAGTACAACAGCTGAAAGAATATGACCCTGAAGCTGAGAGTTTAACCCTAGATGAGGCTAGGCAATTGGTAAGACAAAACATGCTTCTTGTGCCTAGGTGGAATTTATATTCTAATTTCATAATTGATCAAATAAAGAGACAAGAAGATGTCACTTTGTCTTCAGAGACCCAAGTAGGGGATATCAAAAAAGGATTTGGGTATAGCCCAAAGAATTAGGCATTAGCCATGTGGAGCTTATATCCTAAGGACAAGAAGCCACAAATTTTGAATGTGAAGGAATAGATGGAAGGAGATAAGATTGTGTGGTCTATCCACAATATAGGGGACCTAGAAATATCCCAGGTATTGACCCAATTTGCTAAGTTAAATGAAGATAAAACAAAGTAGTTATCAAAGAGATATGGTGCTCTGTGTAGTGACTATAGTACCCTTGTAAAAGATAGGGGCTTACAAATAATAAAGGTAACATCATTAGAGAAGCATGCAGAGGAGTTGTAGCTGCAAATCATTAATACTCCTGTAGTGGCTCCTGCACCTCCTAAGATGCATGTATTAATTGAGGCACACAGAATGACAGAAGAAGAGGTGGCTACAGAATTGAAGAAGATAAATAAGGAGAAAAATGAGCCTATCTTGTAGGCCCTATTAGATATTCTGAGGTACAGAATAAATGCAGTTAAGGATAAATTTGATCTTTCTTTTAATGCCTATGGTAAGTTTCCATAATTGCAGAAAGAAGTTAATAATTACGTACAAATTTTGAGCAAATATCATGTAGTTTGGTCTATCAGAGCACCACTTTTTGAGAAATTGATATTTGCTCAATCTTTGGGAAGTGATATTCTGGAGATAGTTGTGAGGGTTGGTGAGGAGATAGATAGAGTTAAAGCCATATTACCACTTTTTAAAGGTAAGGCAAATTTGATTGAGGCTAAGATAGCCATGATCGGCTCCTGTTCCAACAAGTTTATCCATTCAATTATGAATAAAGATGGAGCCATAAAGAGTCTTGATCAGTGGAGATCAGATGCTGATCTTTTATTGCCTAGGAAGGAGGTATTTTTAGGTGAATAAAGTAATGTTGATTTAGAAAGTTTCAATAAAACCCTAGATGAAGCCATTAAGACAGAGACAAATCTCACCACATTTATAATAGATGTCAAAACAATTATGGATGCCAGGTGGGAGAGACAAAAAGCATAGTTATAGCTCATGCGGGATTTTAATTGGCCATCAGATGAAGAAGTGACTACATGGGATGAGTTAACAAGGCCCAAGAAGGTTAAATCCACTGCAGTTGACTTGGACATTTTGGATGAAGAATGAGGAGGTATCTAACATACCCAACACCTGATCTTAGAATACAGGGATGATAAGCTATCATTTTAAGAATGGTGTAGGTTAGCCTGAAATGATAGTCACCATATCTCATTAAAACTTATGAAGATATCATAAATACTTGTAGACAAAGGTGTCAATTTTCAAGTGGTCAAGGATGAACAACACCCAAGAAAGTTGTCTTTCCACCGCCTAAGGGCTTATTGTATTTTTATTTTATGATTTGTCTCTTGTGCTCTTAGGGTTAGGGTTTTCAACCATCCAAAGCTTGTTTCATTCCCATTCATAAGGGAATTCCAAGGTGGTTGAAAGATAGATATAAATAGAGTTGATGACTCATTTTTTGGGGGGTCGAAAAAGATAATAGAAAAATTGAACATAATTACTTTGAAGTAGACGTCCAAGTTTCATGTTTTGATCTTTTGAGTAATAGAATTGTGAATGTAATTGGAAAGTTGATTTGAATACAAATACACTACAACTTCTACCATATATTGTTGTTGTCTCTTTACCTTTATGTTGTACTCTTGTATGTCTTACTTGTTAGACATTTAAAATATACCAGTTGTAAAGCAACTTGGTGGATTGATTATGAGTTTCTTTCAAGGAAAGAATTAAAGTTCTCATAGTTCATCTTGAAGATTAGATATATTTGTATGGATTGTTGATGATAATAGTGTTTGGTTAATAGAATAGTTTTTAAGGCAATCTATTTGGATTTGTAGCTGGTATGCAAGGCATACTGTTGTATTTCTATTAAAATTATCTAGTTGATTTTCATTTAGATTTCTTTTGCCCATTAGATAAGGCACTGATTTGGTGTTTATTTCTTATGGTTTTATCTTTCATAGATCCTTAGAGGAAAAATTGAAACTTTCACATCAATTATCAATACATTTTTCATTTCATGTTTATTGTGCAAAATAGATAGGACTGTTCCTAAAACACACAGTCTATATTTCTTGATTCCTTGAAGAGAGAATCATTTAGGTTGCCCCTCCTTAAAAGGAAGAAGGATGAGAATCCTTAAATCACTGATCCTTGCTTTATTTGCAATCATATTTTTCTTAGTTAAGATCTGCATTAAATTGATCCTAGTCATATGCAGAGTGTTTTATAGATTGATGCATTAATAGGATTAATAGTATATCAATGTCCACTCACATAAACACTGTGTAATCAGTTATCATTAAAAGGTAATACCTGCTTGAGTATGTGGAGCTAAAAAATGAAGGAGGATCTTGTCCAATCCTCAGCAATTAGGTCTTTCTCTTGTTTGGGTCAACCTCAAGAAGCATAGTTTTAGGTAATCAGTTTGATCCTACAATAAAAATCCCTAACACTACCTATTGAGGTTGAAATCCCATCACTAAGAATCAGAATGCATGGTCTAGTAATTGATGATGACTATAGAGTGTCTAGGTTGCAAGAACTTGAACTACTAGATGAGCACAGACAAGTAGCCTATGATCATCTCAGAGTATATTAGAAGAGAATGTCTAGAGGTTACAAAAAGAAAGTTAGACACAAAGAATTTTAGGTTGGTGATCTAGTCTTGAGAGAGAATCCTAAAAATCAATCACATAAAGAGCGCAAGGGGAAGTTTGAACCAAACTGGCTGGGTCCCTTTGTTATCACTGCTACTTTTGGCTCTAGAGCCTATCAACTCTAAATGACTAAAGGAGAACAGCTCTGAGAACCAATCAATGTTCTCCATCTGAAGAAATTCTATGCCTAAGGCATTCAGTATTAAAAAATGTCCTAAAAAATTAGAAAAATTAGAAAAAGTCCTAATAAATGAACATCCTGGTGAAAGCCTAGCAATAGGCACCTTGATGATTCACAAAAAAATAAAAAAATATCAAAAGTGCAAAAAAATTGAAAAAATCAAGAGTACAAAAAAATGAGAAAAAGAAAAAGTGCCTTGGTGAAAACGTGGAAACAGGCACCTTGGTAGCAAAAATAGAGTCTCTACCAAGATGGTGAAAAATTGACAAACGGGTGCCACTTGTTTCAAAATTCTCTATCTATCAGCACAACCTTATTCTTTCCTAGCTTTCAGTCTTTCTTTAGTTTGTACATATCTCCCAGTTTGTTTCTACATTCCTATTTTCAATAAAGTCAGTTTGTACACCAATCAGCTCAAACGTCTGTATCCTATCAATGTTCAAACTTGGGGAAAATCAAAGTCATATCCTACAGTCCTCAGTATCTTAGACGAGTCATATCTAGTCAAAGTCCATTGAAGATACATTTGAGTCAGTTTGTCTATCTCCTCTTTAGAAAGGATTTTGCACCAACAACAACGAAATCAAACATCAACACAAATTGAAAACAATCTATGCTTTTACATGCTTTTATCTCCTTGTATGCTTATTGATTCGCATTGAGATTTTTGCATATTGTGTCCCTTTGAGCTCTTCGATGACTTCCTTTACATGATTTAGAGAGTGATGACTGGGGGCATAATCTTTTCTTTGTCTTCTTCTTGTATGTGAAAATATAAGAACTTTGGAAATTCTAGATTGAAATGGTGTCTATTTGTAAGAGCCTCTATCTCATATTGGATGGCCATGCGTACCTCGACCATTGATACCCAAAAAATTCAAGGAAGTTTGATCTAACTATTGTCTTTTTGAGAAAATTCTTACTCTTACTATGAAACGCGATCTTACCTAAGGATGTGAATGCTAAAGGGTCACTATGGGTAATTCACACTCGATTTAGAATGATCTCTTGATTGCTTGATGTGTTTGTAATGCAAGGCATATTCTAGTCATCATGATGTTTATGTTTTGATGCTTATACAAATTGTTATATCAAAATGGACATGATATTCAGGTCATCCTGGTGTTTATGCCTTGGTGCTTATATCTAATCCGATATTCCAAAAACAAATCAATATTCATATGTCCATGGTTTTCTAGCAAGTGGGTGTTGTATTAATTCTTCCGCATACAAATCAATATTCATATGTCTATAGATTCCTAACTAGTGGTCATTGTATTGATTTATCCAGTTACCTAAAAAGTTCAATGATGACAACAAATCGACACATAATCACTGACTAGGTCCTAGGTCTTAGGTTTGCATTTCATTCTGCATGTCATTTTGTACTTTGCATGATTGCATGATCTCACAAATTTTTGAACACACTTAAAATGCTTAAATGATTCTTCTAAACTAAACCTACAATTAAAATGAAGAGTTGAATCTCACATGAAGGTTTCCTCACAGAACCACAAGTAGTCACTGTCCTGTGTTAAACATCTTTTTTGACTTAAGATTGACTACTTGTCTTCATCAATGCCTGCAAAACATATCATGTGTATCATTGCATTTACATTGCATTTCATGTTCATTCCATCTATTGCATTACATACATAGCATAATCAAAATCATATATTTTCCATAATCAATTACATTTGTATAACATTCATACATTTGAAAGAAACCATCGCATTGCATAAATCCATACATACATTCTACACTACTCATAGCATTTACATCACATGATATCATCATAAATCAAAACATGACAAGTAAAAATGAAGTCATAACCAAAATCTTGATCTCATATCATATAACTTGAACTAGTCAGGGGTGCACTACTGGCACAAAGTACAAAATAATGAGCTCATGTGAGCTATCAGAAGTCAGAATAGTATATATGAATAAAATGGAAAAAATATTAGAATATCTAGATAGATCAATTGCCTTCTTGATCCTCTACATCTGGTGGACGTGGTGGTGGTGCATCAGGCACTGCCTTAGCATGAGGTGCCCTATCTCCCTCTAAAGCTATCATATACTGAGAGTATGTAGGTACTCTCTGACCGACAAGAACAACAACATAATAAGTAGAAACATAGTAAGCAACTCGGGAGGTCTGATGTGTCACCTCTGTCCACAATCTCCTGTTCTCCTCTTAGAGCTCTGATCACTATCTGTCAGCCTCTATGAACCGCTCCTCAAAATGAGCACTCCATACTCTTAGGTCTCTCACCTGTAATATCAATCATCTAATAATCTCCTAGGAAGACTATGCTGTACTAGGATCTGCATCTTCCGCAGGCATGTCTATATCTCTCACTGGCTGATCAGCAGCCTCTGCTCCTTGCACCTTACAATGTCTCACCTTAGCACCAAGGTCAAAATTTTTATCATCCTATATAGGATTAGGACCAACACCTACATCTTTTTGTGCACCAAGTACCTCATCTACACTACCAACACTACCTAAAGTGCCACTCTCTCCTCTAGTATATCTCCTCGATGTACTGGTATGCCTACCTACTGTAGAGCTAGAGGGATGAGGTGGTCTCATATGAATAGATGGTCTCTATGGTGGAGTCACTACTACTCTCAGCCTTAGAGGTGTGGGCTAGGACATCGGAACCTATGTGCATCTCTGATCCTGTACCATGGGTTCACCTATCACATCCATAGCATCCTCCATACTTAGTATTAGCTCTATGGGATCTGAAAACCTGTGAATGGGATGCTCTACAAGCCATGCAATGAAACCATCTATAACCCCAGCATCTGGAACATTTGGTCAGTAGTCCCAGTCTCTACCGACATAGCTACTATACTCCTATGTACAAAGAGCATATGATAATCGAGGACCCCATCCTAGTCCAAGATCTCTAACTGTCTACGCATAAGTAGTGTGATCCTATGGTGCATCCTGAATGATCCTGTACTATCACCACACCCTGGTAATGATAAAGCACTCTAGCACTATGGTAGACCTCCCAAAAAGCACTCGACTATGAAAAAAGTGACTAAACTACTCTCGAGCAGTAGGCCAAGCCTCTATCTGAAGAAATGGATGCCAAATCATAAATGTGCTATCATCAAGACATCATCTCTAGTACTTTGTATGTCCCATGCACACCTATTAACATATCCTGAATAAATATATATCACCAACTCCTATGGCTAGTGCTAACCCTGGCATAATAGTCTACAAACTAGGATATGCTCCCAAGCCCAAATCTGAAGTACCAACACACCAAAAGAAAAAGACTTGCCCTCCTGATACATGATCACGTGCATCTTAGAGAACATGTGAGCTAGCATACATTGACCCCAACCCAAATCAGATAGAGTAGCCATCAATCATGCAACCATTAGGGCTCAGCCCATCAAGAGATTGTTCTACTAACAGTCAGACATAATGATGCCTCCTATCATGCCAGCTATAATACACTCTAATCTATGGGTCTCCTCATAGCGCTGAACTAATGTCTCCCATAAAATGGAACCAGTAAGCTGTGTATCATCTCCAAATAAATGTTTGAATGCATGTAATCTTGAGTTCCCCAAACTCACATAATCAGGCTGTAGATTGTGGAAAGGAAGATAGAGTATCCTATAGACATCTTTCAGAGTAACTATGATCTCCCCTGTCGGGAGGTGGAAGGTCTGGGTCTCTAAGTGAAACCTCTCAATCAATGCAGTCAGTAGTCCGTGGTTTACCCTAATCTTGGGCAACCAAATCAGATAGTCAAATCCATAGCTAGCAAGATGTACCCTCTTTGGGTCAGGTAGTGAAACACATAACCTCTGAGTCACTGGGTGCAAGATACGCACATGGACATTAGGATAGATGACCTACATAGCACATAAATAGGAAATCCTATCAGTAACTCTACTAGTTCTACGATGACACTCTAAATAGAATTGAAAAGTCATACGAGTCACAGTGGACAATCGTATGAGTTTCCATGCATACAAAAATGAAAAATTTCAAACGTACGAAAAAAACCCTGAAAATGCTAAAAACATGCAAAAATGGAATTTACGAAGAGGCACAGAGGTCCACTTATCGGATGTCCATATTGCAGAGGTCTATGATGATGTCAGCTGCACTCAAAATGGTGGGAAGAGATAGGTACCTTCATCTCGAACATTTTTCTCACTCAGAGGGCTCCACAAAGGTTTTAAAAGTCAAATGTGAATAATGAATTGAAAATGACCCTTTTGGTCCTTATATAGCTTTTGACCTAATTTTCAAAAGTGCTCCATTTTCCATGAAAATTGCACCCCTGGCTAATTTCGATGTTCTAAACCCATTTTCGGGATCAAAATCAAAATTTGAGATCATTTACTATGTCAAAATTGTGATTTAAAGTTTTTAGACCTAGGACGACTGACTGCTTGTATTATCACCCTTCAATCATCATAGAAATCTAGAATTCAACTTAGCTAATTATCTAACATCAAACTATCAAAATTTCAACTTGGTCACCCATGGTCAACTCATGGTCAAACCTAGTCAAACTTGGTCTTTCAGACCTCCAAAAGATGCAGAACACGTTCTCGGATGTGTATAACCACTTATTGAATCAATTAACATGCTTCTAGACCATTCAACACTGATGTTTCTTGTTAGATTTTGATTTTCATTCCCAAGGGGGCATGGTATTGCACATCATTCAAGTCTGTCAATCTAATTCTGTCAATCAAATCTTTCCTTAGTAATCAAGACAACAACCACATCTAGTTGCTGATTCATCTAAAGACCTCGTTGCTTGGGGCACATCCCTTGGGGCATATCAGATTCATCAAGATCCATATCAATCTGGTATCCTAATCTTTCTTGTAAACTGTATCAAATTTTCATAACCATCGGTTCATTAATGTCATTTCCTTGGTTCTTCGTAACTGAATGGTTTAGATGTGATACCAATATTGATTCCTTTGGACATTTAGGTCTGGAATAAGGTCACTCACTTCTTCGTAATCATAAGGTTCAAAATTAAGCATTTTGATACTTTTTCATAATCACCGGTTCATTGTTGCTATAGTTAACATTATCTTTGGTCAATCAGGACCTAAATCTAACATCTTCAAATCTTTCAATCAATTTCTATCTCAGAATCAGTTAATCTTTCAAATCAGTTCCATACATAAAAAATAGACTAATCTTTGAACCACTGCGCTTCGCACAATAATTCAAAGAGGGGCAAAATGTAATACCCCAAAAATGGGCTATAGGTTCATTAACCTCTTACATCAACAATTTGATTGAAATTGACATCAAAGTCCTAACCTAAGGCACATCTGCACATTAGTTTATCAAAAAATTGATTTTATCCTAATTCTGCATCAGAGAATATTCCTTGAAATATTCCCTTTATCCTAATTATCTTTGATTTAATGATTATTTGGTGATAAATGTCACTATTTATCCTAAAGTTTGATTAATTGAATATTCTAAATATTTAATTAATCAGATTTAATACTACCACTTAATTATTTAATTGGATTTAATTTATTCCTAAATTGTATTATTTAATTTTGACAATAAATAAAAAATCTTATGACTAATTGATTAAATTCTTATTTAATTAATTAATGTCAGTTGTCAATTTTTAATAATATAGTTTTTGAATAAAAGTTTGATTTAATAATTGATTAACCCATAAATCAATTGTTTTAATTCAAAAATCAGTTAAGTTGAGAATAAATCACTTTATTTTTAAAATTAATTTATAATTAAATCATGCACAATCAGAAAAGCAGTCAACTAGAAATCAACAACCAATTTTAAATTTAAACTCAACATCTGATGATGAGTTGAAATTTGATCTAAACTCTATTTTGAGTTAAACACTGCTTTTGCATGATTTTTGTGAGTTAATTATCTCTGATTTCTTGATAACTCAAAAATCAACCTAAGTTTATAAAGATTGATTTATGGCTTTTCTCAATGCATCCTCAAGCCCTAGATTTCTATAAAATCAAGGCTCAGCTCTTCACAATTATCAACACTCAAATTTGCACAATTACTCTGGCGAATTGGCGATTGAAAGATTAAGCACTTGTGACAGACAATTTGTGAGATCTTTCATTGTTGGTCATAGTTTTGCGTAGTTTTCATTCATTCATATCATTGTTAGATTAAATCTGCATTCAATATCATTTCAATTTCATCCTATATTAGTTTCATATCAAGTTTTTCATCTAATTGCATACAAAATTCAAAAGTATAGATTAATCTGCATTCATACAATTTTTCATTCTCTTGCATTCAAATCCTTCATTTAGGTGTTGCATTGTCACTGATCTCAATTTAAATTTGATAACATCTTACTCGTACCTACTAGAAGGTAGTAAATCACCTGGTTATCTTAGTTTCATTCATTTGCAAATTTTGATTTTGCTAACCTCTAATGTTTTATTGAAGTGTTGTGTCTACAGCTAGGTAAAATTTTCACACACACAATTGCTACAATTGTCATAAGTATGGTCATATTGCTTATGAGTGTATATCTAGATCTAGTAGTAGATTGAGCAATAGATCCAATGGTGGTAGATTTTATGGATACTTTTTTTGCACATAACAAATATAGACATAAAGCTAAGAATTGCAAGTCTAAAGTTTATGTTCCTAGGTTTCCAAACAAACTGGTAAGCCCTAATAGAAGGGAAATACAATTTGACGCAACATGTTCTATATGTGGTATTTATGGTCATGTAGTGATGAATTACAAAATGTGAACTCAAAGAGGTAATGCTAGACCTTGGAGGTCAACCAGTATGGCTTTATTTATTTTCCATAGGATCAGTCACCTTACAAAAGACTGTCAATTCAAGAACCAATCATCCTACCGGTCAGAAGATATAAAAGGAAAGAAGATTGTTTATGTTGAGGAAGTTGGTCAAGAAATTAAGAAGATATGGAGGAAAATAGGAGAGAAGAAGGAAGATAAAAATGAAGAGGTAAAATCATCCAAAGAAAGGTCACCATTCTCTGGTGCAGAGGATTCTTCTTCAAACTAAGCACATTATTTTCTTAGGGGGAGTATGTAAAGAAAAATCTTTTACTAATACCTTAGATTTGAGAGCAGTAAGATCTATATGCACATTATCGTGTAAGATTCTATGATTTTAGATTTGATAAATATTTTTAGAATTGTTGGTGATTATGTTGCGATCACATTGAATTTTTATGGTATATATTTTTTACCGTTTGATATTGGTTATAACTATTTGAGTACCTATCGGTGTATATTTATTAATCGGTGATATGACACTATTCCTACCATTGAAAAAACACTATTTTACCATTGGAAACACATAACCATTATATCTCAATGATAAATAGATAATTAAGGAGCATCCTAGGGTAGTTGGAAATCTTGTATCACCAAAAATATGTTAAGTTTGGTTTCTATCTTTCTGTAGTGATCTTGGTGGGAGACTTAAGATTCTTGGTCTCTTGGTTGTATTTCTTGGTGTAGATGTACTTGGTGGAGGATTTCGGTGCTTGGTTTTTTCTCCATAACCTTGGTGTGTTGTTCATCAGGGTGGAGTGTTGGATTGGCTTGGTGGTTTCGGTATCGATTTGGTTTGGTAAATTGTCACTAACTAGTTTCAGCTGCTTGGTTGGTGTTGTTGGAAATTTGGCTAAGTAGGATATCAGAATGTTGTCATTATGGAAACATGTACTTAGCATGAAGATAGAATAATCAAAGGAAGCAGTCTTGTATAAGCGCATTAGAAAATTATCTAAGTACAATAGTATGTACCGGTTTAATCAGAGATAGTTTTGATTAGTGATGTTCATAGAAGAAGGTTCAGTGCATGCACACTTGAAAATGGATCTTTATATTTATATCAAATCCACATATGAGATCGCAAGTCTATACGACATGTACGAAAGAAGATATTTAAGATTTAGAGAGACAGTGTTGAGCCTACCTGAACATAGCAAAAGATAGAATATGATCACATTAAGTTAAGGAATTATTTTGTTTATCAAAATAATTACTTAACCATGTAGGGACAATATCCTATATGTTAACCCTAAGGCAACATGAATTGATTTTATATTTTGTGAAGAGTATAAGAAGTGTAAGATGACTGGAAGTTATTAATTGTAATAACTTGTATATATGTAAGAATTATGTAATGTGAAATGGACACAAGTGACATATAGAAATTGTAATAAGTTGACATATGATGCGAAGTTGTATATTGTAAGAAGAAAGAAAGTGATAGCTGTATGTGAAAGTGAAGAGCCTACAAAGATAAATCAGAATAGGAAAGCTATTCAACAACAGTAAAGGTTTTGTATTTTACCTTTGCATCAGAAGCTATTATTGTAATTTGCATGTTTGGGTAGTGAGCTCATCTTGCAAACATTTGTTTTGTAATAGAGACTCCTAATAGGGTTGAGGCTTCTAACAAGGCCTAAAGTCCTTTAATCAGGATAGAGACACTATATGTATGTAACAAACTCCTAATAGGGTCAACATCCTGTTAGGAATGGGAACACTGAGAGGGGGGGTGAATCAGTGTTCACTATATTTTATCTTTTAACTTTAATATTTATACTAAATTTAAATGCTTAAGTACTGAATTAAACATTCACATAAACATGAAACATGAAATCAACACATGACACCAAGATGGTTATGGGGAAATTCAAATAGGTAAAAACCTCAGTGGGAATTGACACCCACTAATATTCTGCACTAGTGTTTTGTGATCCTTGTTAGAAGATCCTTAACCCTATTAGGAGTTTCTTTACAATGCATTAAGTATAGTAGACTTTGTTAAGGGTCGAAACTTGTTAGGAGTCTTTTACAATAGTCTCTGGTATGGGAGAGGACACACTATCCTAGAGCTCACTACTCAAGTGGTGAAGGCTACAACCTTCTGATCTCAGATACACACTATATCTGCAGGATGAAGTGTCACTGTGACATTGCTTGTCAGATTAGTTCCTTTTATGTGCTGATGCTTTGAACTCTTTCAAAAATATAATACATCTTATACTATCTTCACACACTTTTGATATGCTTATCACAATTCTATCTTCACTTCCATACTGAATACAATGGGCACATCTTATATTTATATGCACATACAAAATAGACAACTAGGTCGGCCCTTAGACCTATTACATACAATGCTTCCAAATGAATTGGCTCAAGTGTGTTTACAATCAAACATATATACATGTCAAAAACCTAATTACAATAGGTGCATAGCCTTTAAAACATTAGAATATAGTCGCAACAAAAAATGATAACTGTCGGCTGCTTTCTCTATTCTTCACTGGCACATACTAGCTGTGCAACTTCAACTGACTGTATCTTTCTCATCCTTCCATATCTGATTATGCACTCATAGAATAAGCATGAATATAATCTAAATAAATTAACTTCCAAGGTGCATACCATAATTATTCCATATGCACATGCGCTGATGGTCTGAGCTACAAGAACTCTGTACATTGTCTAGTCTTCAACACTTAACTGATTTATGATCTTCTCATCAAATGCGCTGACTCCAAACTGCTATATGACTTTTTTTCCATAATGAAAACACTATATCAAGTCATATACATCAGTATAGCCAACTTTCCAACAATCTCCCCCTTTTTCATTGATGGAAACAAAGGAATATGGCCAAGTTGCTAACTATCCTTAATACAAAAAAACTTTGTCTTCTATACATATACTTATATCTTCCTATACATATTATGATCCATATTATATACACAACTCTCCCTTTGACATTAATGAAAAAGGTGTTACAAAAAATATATCTATACATACCTACTAAGGGAAAACATCCGGATATGCAATCTTTAGGTTCTGGATCTCCTTCTTCCAAAATGTGATGAAAGAGTTTACTATCTGGAGATGGGTGCATAATAAATACTAAATCTTCTCCATCTTCTTAAAATCTATGGAAGGACCTTGATCATAGGTTATCATGGTGGCATCAATCTCTTTGATGTTCTGATTTAGAATGTCTAATGAGGGCACAAGAGCATTCCTCAACTTAGTCTGTCTAGCCCTTAACTTTGTCATCTCTTTTTATGCCTTCTCAATTTTGTCTATCTAACCTTGGTAGACATTATTGCACATGTTCACATCTATGGATGTGACTTTCACTAAAATCTTCACTTTCTCAATCATAGCTTCTGCCTCTTTTATTTTCTTGAAATGAGCATCAGTAAGCTTATCTTGATCCATGCATTTTGCAATGATTTTTCTTCCTTGATCTACAAATTATTTCAAGGATGCTTGACCAGTCTTGAGTGAGCTAAGGTCAAGTGCAAATTTTTTCACCAATTCATTCAATCTCTTCTTTAGATACTTTTCTTTTGCAACTAGGGATGCAGATTCTTCAAAGCTTGAGAAATTGCTTTTGAAATTTGAGATGACTGTACTCACATCATCAACTGAGTGTATCTTTAATACTTTCTTTTCCTCTGGTAATAAATTGTTCATAATGTTTATTGATTTTTCCAGGAGGGGATTCCTCATCACTTTCTTTTCTTTGTCTTTCTCCATAGCTAAGACATTGAACTTAATCAGGTCTTCTTCTCTCCATGAGTCCAAATTGGATGTGTCAGGCGTCAAAATTGACAACAATGCTATAGAGGAAGTGATGGGAGTGCTATCCATCACTTCTTATTTTACCTTGACTAGTTCAACTGATGGTTCATTATTATTTTCTTTTTTTGTTTCTTTCTTTTCTTCTTCTTTTTTGATTTCTTTTTTTTGTTCTTTTTCTTCCATATTTTCTTCTTCTTTCTCATCTGTTATATTTTCAATCAATAAATCTTCTTGATGAATGGGAGGTGTGTTGTTGCATAACATTTCAGCTTCATGTGTGCTCACAAAGATTCCTCAAACTTGTCCAACTCAGTGTCAGTGGCCACCATGGCTATCTCTACATTATCAATGATAATGGTGCTATCCTTGAGTGACTCTGTCATGGGCACATACTTATCTAACTCTGATTGTGCTTCCACTGTGGGTGTTGAATCTTGAGGACCTATAGATTGTACCTTGATGGTCTCTGACCCTTTGGTAACCATTGTGGGTACATGTGCTATGGGCACAGTAGGTGGATACATGTTTTTGTTCATAAAAACCTTTTCAAAGGCTTTCTCTATCTCTTTGGCAACTAATTCATAGTTTTTATCCATTATATTCAGATTTCTTGTCTTGGTTCTAACATGAGGCTTCACCAGATCTAACAACAACTTATTTTCTTCTAGCTCACATAAAGGAAGAGTTTCATCTAAGATCTTTTCCCTTATCCACAAATCTTCTTCAATAGCCTGTCTCTTTTGGAATTCTAGGATGTTCCATACATTGTTAGGGATCATTGTTTTTAGTTCCAAGACTATCCTCTTAAACTTGATCATGTGCTTTATGATCATGCTATGAATCTCTAATTTGTCTATTTCACTATATTTATAATAAAACTTCTTTACTTGATCAAATCTTCCCTTGTCAATTATTCTGGCACTTATCACAATAAGACTAGGTTTGAAACTTACTTTAGGAGGTGCTTGAGTGTTCTTTCTACTTCTTGTTGCTTGCAAGGATGGATGAATGGTGTCAACCTCTTTCTTCCTCTTTGGCATTGTCTTATACTTAGGAGGAGCAGTAAGGTCAATGGTTTCCTTGGGCATAAAAGGAGTATCATCAGTTCTATCCTTCTATTCATCTGATTTCTCTATCTTTACCTTCTTCAACTTGGGATCAAGTGATTCTACCTTTGCTGCATCTGTGCTCTTTAGTTCCAAAGCAATCTTTTGTTCTTTTGCTTTGTCAAGATCTACTTGAGACACACCATGTATTCTCAAGATCTTTGATGTGACTTTAGCAACATTTCTTTTTGTTGCTGCACTATTTAGCTTGACATCTACTTCTCTTGTCTTCTCCTCATAAGTTCCCCACCTAGGTTCATTAGGATCTTTGGGGGCTGATAGTAGAACCTGTGCATATGCTTCAAGGACCCGTTGCTCTACCTCATAACCAAGTGGATGAATCCACTTAGTTCTTGGCTCAACAGCTTCCATACAAGTTGTGTCTGTCTCTACCATAAAGAAAATAGTATCCTTATACTTTTCCATGATGCTCTCTGGAATTTTGAACCTCATTTGCATCTTGACCCTAAAGGTCTTCAACTCCAATGTTATGTAATCTCTCAAAGTACTTTCAGTGGTTTCCTTGTAAGATATTTGTGGCATGGTTGGAATGGACTTGCCCAAATATGAATCTAATACTTTCCCAACTATATGAAGGTACATGTAAATGATCAATGACCCAAACTTGAATATCTTGGTTTTGTCATGCTTGATTGCCTTGATGTTATCAATTAACTGTGTGCACAAGATCTCACACAAGTTGAACTCTCCATCTTCTTTTACAAGTCTGATGGCTGTTAGAATTGTGCCCACAGACACACTATTCACCCTGCTGGTGTGATGAAACCTGTATCCAAGTATCATAGACATCAATTTGACATCTGCTTTCTCAATAGGCTCAATTGTCATCCCGCACCTATCACTCCTTGACTTACATGTTTTCTCAACAAGTTTACTGACATCCTTTCCCATAAGAAGGATGAAATCTATCCTAGAAAGGCCTATCATCTCATGTATTAGGCCACTAGTGATTCTTACTAGCACATCACCTATCTAGAATAAATCATCATGAATTCTGCTCAATAGTATCTTAATCCATTCAGTCTCATAAAATTCATATGCCGTATCATACTCAACTATAGGTTGATCATCCCACTTAATATATTCATCCATGAATGTTTTATCTGGTTTCAACATGGTATCCATGTGCACCCTTAACCTATCCAACCCTACTAGTTCTTTCTTGCAGTAGATATAAGCCCTAATGTCTTCGACATGCATAATGCCCATAGGCATGCGGGAGAATGCTCCCTCTAAATCATCCAGGGTTGAATTAAATGGATTCTTCTTAAATACATATTTCTTCTTCTCTGCAACATCAAAAACTATGGGAGTGGCCATGAATTACTTGTTTAATCATGTTCCAATTGATCTTTGAGATAATCTGAAGACTTCTGAATCAACACGATGAACTAGGGTTTTTGCAATTGACCAAATGTACTACTAATTATTGTAAATCACTGATAGATCACTCTACAAGTCTTCACAAAAACTTCTAAGGCTCTTTCTAATTTTTAATCTCTTTGAATTTTAATGCAATGAGTAATCAAACAACTTTCTGTGTACTTAAAGTGAAAATTTTGCCATTAATGCTTGCTACGTAAACCAGGCTATCACTTAAAAATTTCCAATTTGAGTTCTGCTAACAATTAGTATGTGTACTCTTGCACGAAGGTTCCTTTATACTCCAAAAGCTTAAGTCCAAAGGTGCATACTCTAAGAATGAGTATACCAGCCACACAAGGGTCTAGAGCTAAATTAGCTCCCCCTATGACCCTCAGGGCCATTCATCCAGATGTAGAGGGTGCGTCCACTATGGATGCATCCAATAAATTCTCATCAAATTTGTCCTTCTTTCCTTCTATCCAAATCAAGCTGACATCCTCTGAGGCTTTCACAAACTTGACTTCTCCTTCAGGATCCAAAACTAGTTCTTTAGCCTTTTTAGGGATTTCTTGACCTTGCATCCTTGATCTATAGAGCTTTGAGATATGTCCAGCCTTGTTACAAGAGTGACAAATGACTGGAGGTCTTACACTCCTTAGCAAATTGACATGAGTCACCATTCTACATTGTCTCACTGAGTGACCATTACAGTTACATATTTGACATGTAACATTCTAAGAACTTCTTGTATTTGTCTGATTCTAATTTCTCTAGTCATGTTGAATCCTATTCTTCTTACTAGTCTTGCAATTCATAGCTCTATGACCGAATTTATTGCATGAATAATAGTAACCATTAAAAGGTCTTACCTCTATACATTTCTTTATAATGTGTCCATGCTTTTTACATGCAAAACAAGTGCGTTCTACTTGCTTGCACTCATTCTTAGGTGGTCCACTATTATCTTTGGTTTGATCTTCAGTCTTCTCAGTATCAGTAGAGTCTTTTTGTGTATCCTTTCTTTCTCACATGTTGTAAATCTGATTTTTTGCTTCATTGTATCCAATAAAGATAGTGTCTCCTTTGGCTCTTCTTGCATACAACTAAGATTTTATCAAATCAGAACTGGTGTGTAATTTGTCAATATGATTCTTTGCTTCTTTCAATTCAGACTCCAAAATTTCTTTGCTATTCCTTAGTTCCAAGATTTCCATGTTTTCTTGCCTTAGTTATTCATTGAGTTGAAGGTTCTCTTTGACTTATTCATTATAGACTTCCTGATTGTTAGTCAGGTTATCATCAAACTCTTCAAGTTGTTCTTTTAAGGATTTATTTTCTTCATTCAGCTTCTTAACCTTTTCTCTTAGATCATTGTTAGAGCATTCTTTCAAATCCTTTCTTATTCTTTTGATAACTAATTGAGCATCACCGACTTTTTCCTTTAGTTCTTCAATTTCTCTTTTAGACTTGCCCAGGTCTTCAAGAGAAGCTTCCATATTTCTTTTCAGATGTTTCATTTCTGCTTTGTCCATGATCTCCTTGAGTGGTTAAACTTCTTTGTTGAGGACTAGAGCTTTGATACCAATTGTTAGGAATGGGAACACTGAGAGGGGGGGTGAATCAGTGTTCACTATATTTTATCTTTTAAAGTTAATCTTTATACCGAACTTAAATGCTTAAGTACTGAATTAAACATTCACATAAACATGAAACATGAAATCAACACATGACACCAATATGGTTACGAGGAAGCCCAAATAGGTAAAAACCCTAGTGGGAATTGACACCCACTAATATTCTGCACTAGTGTTTTGTGATCCTTGTTAGAAGATCCTTAACCCTATTAGGAGTTGCTTTACAATGCATTAAGTATAGTAGTCCTTGTTAAGGGTCAGACCCTATTTGGAGTCTTTTAGAATAGTACCTGTTAGGGGAGAGACACACTGTCCTAGAGCTCACTGCTCAATTGGTGAAGGCTACAACCTTCTGCTCTCAGATACACACTATATCTGCAAGATGAATTGTCACTATGACACTTCTTGTCAGATCAGTTCCTTTTATGCACTAATGCTTTGACCTCTTGTAAAGGTCTAATACATCTTATACTATCTTTGCACACTTCTGCTCTGCTTATCACAATTCTATCTTGACTTCCATACTGAATACAATGGGCACATCTTATATTTATACATGCATACAAAATAGACAACTAGGTCGGCCCTTAGACCTATTACATACAACACTTCCAAATGAATTGGCTCAAGTGTGTTTACAATAAAACATATATACATGTTAGAAACCTAATTACAATAGGAACATAGCCTTTACAACATTAGAATATAGTCGCAACACAAAATGATAACTGTCGGCTTCTTTCTCTATTTTTCACTAGCACATACTGGCTGTGCAACTTCAACTGACTATATCTTTCTTGTCCTTGCATATTTGATTATGCACTTTTGTGTGTGAATTTTGTACCTGATCTATAGACACAACACTTTAGTAAAACATTAGAGGTTGGCTAAAATCAAAATCGTGCAATAAATGAAAAACTAAACTAGCTAGGTGATTTACTACCTTCTAGTAGATGTGAGTATGTATTCTTAGATTATACTGAGATCAGTGACCTTGACGACACCTAAACGAAGGATTTGAATGCAAAATCTAGATATGAATTATATGCAAATTAATCTATATTTTTGGTTTTTCTGTGCAAAATGATGAAAACTTGATATGAGTCTATTCTAGTATGAAAAACTGATATGCAATTTAATTAATCTAACAATGATATGCTAAATGATATGAAACCAAAACAAGATTGATCTCACAAAAATTGTTGATTTCCCAAGAAGCTTCAGTCTTCAATTCAGCAGCGTAAGTTTGCAAATTATGAGAGATCATTTGTAAAGAGTTGAGCCTCTAATTTATAGAAATCTAGGGCTTTGGAGGTGCATGAAAAAAAGCCATAAATCACTTTTATAACTTAGGTTGATTTTTGAGTTATTTTTAAATAAAGGATAATTAACTCACAAAAACATGCAAAAGCAGTGTTTTAACTCCAAATAGAATTTAGAATTGATTCATAATTGATAGTTGCTTTCTTTTCTGATTGTACATGTTTTAATGGGAATTAATTTAATAATAAAGTGATTTATTCTCAGCTTAACTGATTTTAAAAATAAAACAATTGATTTATTGGTTAATCAATCATTTTTCAAACTTTATTAAAAAATAATATTATTAAAAATTGACAACTTGCTTTAATTAATTAAATAAGAATTTAATCAATTATTCATAGGATTTTGGATTTATTGTCAATAATTAAATAATACAATTTAGGAATAAATAGAATTAAATTTAATTAAACAATTAAGTGGCAGTATTAAATCTAATTAATTAAATATTTAGAATATTCAATTAATCAAACTTTAGGATAAATAAGATTTATTGCCAAATAATCATTAAATTAAAGATAATTATGATAAATAGGAATATTACTAGGAACATTCCCCGATGCAAAATTTAAGATAATCAATTATGATTTTGATGATGTGCTGATGTGCCTTAGGTTAGGACTTTGATGTTGATTTCATTCAATTTGAAGATGTAGGAGGTTAATGAACCTATAGCCCATTTTTGGGGTATTACATTTTGCCTCTCTTTGAATCATTGTGCGAAGCGCACTGGTTTAAAGATAATTTGCGTATGATGTTGAAACTGATGTTTGAAATTGATATTGATATTGATATGAAACAGAAATTGATTGATAAGATTATGAAGATATTAGTTCCTGAACGACCAAATATAATGTTAACTATAACAACAATGAACCAATGATTGCAAAAAATTGTCAAAACACTTGATTTTGAACCTTATGATTGTGAAGAAGTGAGTGACCGATTCCAGACCTGATTGTCCTTATATTGAATCACATTGGTATCACATCTGAACCCTTCAATTACGAAGAACCAAAGAAATAACACTAATGAACCGATGGTTGTACAAAAATTGATACAACTTACAAGATATAGAGAATAGTAGATTGATATGGATCTCAATGAATCTGATATGCCCCAAGCGATGATTGATTTGCCCCAAGCGATGAGGTCTTTTGATGAATCAACAACTAGACATGGTTGTTTTCTTGATTACTGAGGAAAGATATGATTCCAATAAAGATATGATTTCAAATTAGATTACAGACTTTGAATGATGTGTAATACCATTCACCCTTTGGGATTAAAATTGAAATTTGACAAGAAAAGTCAGCATTGAATGGTTTAGAAGCATGTTAATTGATTTGAGAAGTGGTTATCCATGTTTGAGAATGCGTTCTGCATCATTTGGAGGTCTAGAAGACCAAGTTTGACTAGGTGAAACCATGAGTTGACCATAGTTGACCAAGTTGAAATGTCGAGAGTTTGATCTAAGATAATCAGTTAAGTTGAATTCTAGATTTCTATGATGATGGAAGGTTGATTATGCAAATAGTAGACCATCCTAGGTCCAAAAATTTTAAATCATGATTTTGACATAGTAAATGATCTCAGATTTTAACTTTGATCATGAAAATGGATTCAGAACGTCGAAATTAGCCAAGGGTGCAATTTTTGTGAAAAATAGAGCACTTTTGAAAATTAGGTCAAAAGCTATATAAAGGTCGGAAGGGTCATTTTCAATTCATTTCAACCTTTTGACTTTGAAAACTTGTGGAGCCCTTTGAGTGAGAAAATGGTAGAACCAAAGGTACCTATGAGTTTGCATAGATTTGAGTGCAGCCAGAGACACCAGAGACCTCAGCAGTATAGACATCCGGTAGGTGAACCTTTGTGCTTTGCTAAATATTCCATTTTTCCATGCTCTATAGGATTTTTAGGATTGTTTCGTATGTTTTTCCATTTTTGAATTTTGCATGCACAAAAACTCGTATGACTCCCCAGCAGGACTCATATGACTTTTCAAATGTAGATAGGTTGTCATCTCATAGGCCCCCACGACTCGTATCAGAGGGACCCATGGGTCGTATGACATTCTGTCGGGTCCCTCATAACTCATACGAGGAGGAATGCATTGTTGTGTGACTATGCTTTGTCATTTGGTATGATGTAGAAAGTTGTATGACTTTTCATGTCATTTTGAAGTGTTGTATGGAAAACAGTGAGCTTAAAACTCAATATTAGGTCAAATTTTTTATTTTGCTGATTTTGTAGCTTGATTGCTGACTTGTTAACCTGCCTTCTAAAATATTGAATTGCCCCATTTCTACCCTTGTAACCTATTTCATGACCAAATTACTGATAGGATTCCCTATTTCTGTGCTGTGTAGGTCATATATCTAGATGTACATGTATGGATCTTGCATCCTACGATGCAGAGATTCTATGTGTCATTGCCAGACCCTATGAGGGTCCACGTTGCTTCTTATGGATTTGAGAACTTGATACATTTACCTGAGATTAGGGTAAATCATAGATTTTTGACTACCTTGATTGAGAGATTCCACTCAGAGACCCAGACCTTTCACCTGCTGATTGGGGAGCTCACTGTTACCCCTGAGGATGTGTAGCAGATACTGCGCATTCCTTTCCATGCAAGCTGGCGGCTAGAGTATGTGAGTTCTGGGAACTCATGATTATTAGCTTTCTAACTTGTCTTCAAAGATGACACCCAGATGACCTCTTCCATTTCTTGGGAGACTTTAGTGTAGAGATATGGATAGACACACCGGCTAGAGTGTATCATCACTGGGATGATTGGTGGCATTATCATGTCAGACCGTCAGCAGAACAGTCTTTTGATGGGCTGGGCCCATATGGTAGCATGTTTGATGGCCACTCCTTCTGAGTTGGCATGGGGTCAGTGTCTTTTGGCCCATATGTTCTCTGAGATACATGAGGTGGTGTATCAGGAGAGCAAGTCCTTTGCAGCTGGGGCCTTAGTTCTATAAATATGGGCTTGGGAGCATAGCCCAGTGTTGAGACCAGTATATACCACACAGAGGCAGCCTCAGGAGCCTGTCATTTATATATATGTCAGATATTTTATATAGGAATAGATGGGCCACACTAAGTACTAGAGGTGATGCCTTGATGATATGACTTTTGTGTTCTGGAGACCCTATGTAGCTATTGAGCCTTGGCCTACTGCTCGAGAGCAATTTAGGTACTTCTTCTAGAGCCATGTACTGATTGGGAGGTCATCCACTATTATAGAGAGGTTCCTTATTACCAGGGTCTGGTAGTAGTATGGGTGAGTACATGATGCCCTTGAGGATTATGCTACATATGCATGGATAGGTCATGAGCTTGGACTTGGATGCACATAGAGGCTCTCTTATGCTTTGTGTTCATAGGAGTACAGTGCTATTATCAGTAGGGATTGGGAGTATAGACCAGATGTACTTGATGCTGGTATTACTGATGGATTCATTTCTTGGCTTGTTGACCATCCCATTCATAGATTTTTTGATCTGACTGAGCCGATACCCTCCATGGAGGAGGTGATGGATGTGACAGGTGCTCTGATGGGACAGGGTCCCAAACCTACATAGGCTCCCATGATACACCCCACTCCTCTGAGACCCAGAGCGATGGCTCCACCACAGAGACCATTAGGATAGATGAGGCCTCCTTGTCCCACTAGTTCTACAATAGGTAGATCTTCTGGTTCCCATAGATGGACTAGGGGAGAGGGTGGTACATTAGGTGGAGTTGGTTCAACTGATGAGGTACTAGTAGCTGAGTAGGTGGTAGGTGGTGGTATTGATCCCTTACAGGATGATACTAGATTTGATTTAGGTGCTAAGATTAGATGCCATAAGGCACAAAGAGTAGAGACTATAGAGTAGCCTCCCCCAGATACTGAGATGCCAGATGTTGATCCCACTATTACTCCTACTCCACAGGATACTATCAGATGGCTTAGTGCACAGATCAAGGACCTGAAGGTGTGCAGTGCTTGATGGGAGGAGCGATACATAGGGGCATCTAGATAGCGGACTAAGCTGCGTGTCGAGGTGCAGAGATTACAAGAAAAGGTGATCCATCGAACTTCATGGGCAGCTTACTATGTGTCCACATATTATACAGTTGTTCCTATTGCACATAGAGTTCCCTCCTATTCATAGTACATGATGGCATCAGAGGGAGCTAGAGCACCTAGAGCAGAGGTAGCACCTGATGCACCACCTCCTCCTCCACCAGATGTAGAGGATCATGCTGATAGTTGATTTGTTTTGATACATGGATATACTGCACTCTTTTTGATCATTGATATACTATTCTAACTTTGATAGCTCACATGAGCGTATTCTTTTGTACACTATGCCAGTAGTGCACCCCTGACTAGTTCAAGATTTTGGATATATATATATATATATATATATATATATATATATATATATATATATATATATATATATATATATATATATATATATATATATATATATATATATATATATATATATATATATGAGATCGATATTTTGGTTGTGACTTCATGTGTACTTACCATGTTTTAATTTATGATGATATCATGTGATGTGTATGCTATGAGTAGTGTAGAATGTATGTATGGATACATGCAAATGCAATGATTTCTTTCATATGTATGGATGTGATGCAAATGTATTTGATTATGAAGAGATGTATGTATGATTTATGCTTATGCACATGGATGAATTGTAATGCGATAGATGATTATGATATGTAAATGCAATGATACACATGATATGTTTTGTAGGTATTGATGAAGACAAGTACTCAGTCTTATGTCAAAAAGGATGTTTAAACCAGGAGGATAATTGCTTGAAATTCTATGAAGAGACCTTCGAGTGAGGCTTTAGCTCTTGTTAGATTTGAATAGATGATTGAAGAATCATTTAAGTATTGAAGTTTATTTAGTCATTGTGAGATCATGCAAAAATGCAAAATGCAAAAAGACATGCAATATGAAATGTAACCTAAGACCTAGGACCTAGTCACTGATCATGTGTCAGTTATTCTCATCTTTGAATTTTTAGGTAACCAGATAAATCAATACAATGCCCACTAGTTATGAAACCATAGACATATGAATATCAATTTGTATACGCAGGAATCAATACAATACCCACTAGTTAGGCAACCATGCACATATGAATATTGATTTTGTTTTTAGAATGTCAAATTAGATATAAGCACCAAGACATAAATGATAGGATGACCTAAATATCATGTCCATTTTGATATAGTAATTTGTATAAGCATCAAAACATAAACATCATGATGACCTGAATATGCCTTGCATACAAACACGTCAAACAGTCAAGAGATCATTCTAAATCCAGTGTGAATTACCTATAGTGACCCTTTATCATTCACATCCTTAGGTAAGATCACATTTCACAATAGGAGAAAGAAATCACTCAAAAAAGATAATAGTTAGATGAAAATTCCTTGAATTTTTTATGTATCAATGGTCAAGGTACGCATGGCCATCCAATTTGAGATAGAGGCTCTTACATTCATACACCATTTCAATCCAAAATTTCCAAAGTTGTTAGATTTTCACATACAAGAAGAAAAAAAAGAAAAGATTATGCCCCCAATCATCACTCTCTAAATCCTATAAAGGACATCATTGAAGATCTTGAGAGAACACAATATGCAAAAATCTCAATGCGGATCAATAAGTATACAAGGAGATAAAAGCATGAAAAGCACAAATTGTTTTTAGTTTGTTTTTTATTGCATTGTTGTAGACAGAATGACTGACTCAGATGAAGTATCAAAGGACTCTAACTGGATATGACATGTCTAAAGCATACTAGAGACCATAGGATATGACATTAATTGCCCCCAAGTTTTAACATTGATAGGATACAGACGCTTGAGCTGATTGGTGTACAAATCGACTTATTGAAAATCGGAAAAACAAACTGGGAGATATGTGAAAACTAAAGAAAGACTTGAAAGTTGGGAAAGACCAAGATTACGCTGATAGATGGAGCATTTTGAAACAAGTGGCACCCGTTTGTTGGGTTTTCACCATCTTGGCAGAGATTTTATTTTTTCTACCAAGGAACTTGTTTCTAGGTTTTCACCAAGGCACTTTTTCTTTTTCTTTTTTTCTTTTTTGTATTTTTCATTTTTCTAATTTTTTTTGTACTGTTGATATTTTTTCAATTTTTTTGTGAATCATCAAGGCACCTATTGCTAGGTTTTCACCAAGATGCTCATTTTTTCAGGACTTTTTCCAATTTTAAAGATTTTTTCAGGACATTTTACCATACACTAAATGTCTTAGGCACAAAATTTCTTTAGATGGAGAATGGTGATTGGTTCTTGGAGCTATTCTCCTTCAGTTGTTGAGAGTTGATAGGCACCAGTGCCAAAAGTAGTAGTGATAACAAAGGGACCCAGCCAGTTGGGTTCAAACTTCCCTTTACGTTCTCGATGTGATTGAATTTTAGGATTCTCTCTCAAGACTAGATCACCAACTTGAAATTCTCTATGTCTAACTTTTTTGTTGTAACCTCTAGACATTCTCTTCTGATATATTATGAGATGATCATATGATACTTATCTGCACTCATCTAGTAGTTCAAGCTCTTGCAACCTAGACACTCTGTAGTCATCATCAGTTACTAGACCATGCATTCTGATTCTTAGTGATGGGATTTCAACCTCAATAGGTAGTATCACTTCAGACCCATAAACTAAAGTGAAAGGTGTAGCTCTAGTAGGTGTTCTGATACTTGTTCTATAGGCCCAAAGAGCTGGATTGATCATGAGATGCCAATCTCTTCCTTTTTGATTAACTGTTCGATGCAAGATTTTCAATAGATTCTTGTTAGAAGCTTCTACTTGTCCATTCCCTTGTGGATAGTAGATAGATGACCAATGTTGTGTAATCTTGAATTTAGCACATAAATCATCTAGATCTTTGTTCTTGAATTGTCCACCATTATCTGTGATTATGGAATGAGGTATCCTATATTTGCATATGATATAGTTTAGGATGAACATAGATATTTGTTTCCTAGTTGCTTGTGTCAAAGGAACTGCTTCTACCCATTTTGTAAAATAGTCTATAGCTATGATTATATGGGTATGTCCATTAGAAAAATGAGGATGTATGAATCCTATAAGATCAAATGCCCATTAATGAAAAGGCCATTATGTAGTGAAGGGAATTAGATCTATCCCTGGAGCATGAACTAGGTTGCTATGTACTTGACACTTTTGACAATTCTTAGCAAATTTGATAGCCTCTTTCTACATTTCAGGCCAATAGTACCTAGTCCTAATAAGTTTTTGAGCTAGTGTTAAACCGTTTGAGTGTGACCCACAAATACCTTCATGGAATTCCTCTAATGCACATTGAGACTCTTCCCATTCTAAACATCTAAGTAGCATACCATCTAGACCTCATTTGTAAAGATCATGACCAATGATTACATATCAGGAGGCATTACGGATAAGGTATCTCTTTTCATGGTGGGTGAAGGTATCGAGAATGATTTGGTCTTTGAGATAGGAGAATAGGTTTTTATATTTAGATGAATCATGGCCTACAATAGTGCAAATTATGTGGGTTTCAAGAGAATCATATGTAGGATAAGATAGTGCTTCCACCAGGAACTCGTAGTGTATCTCATGTTTAGGCTGTTGTAATAGAGTAGATAGTGTTACCATTGCATCGACAACCTTGTTCTCCATTCTAGGAATTTTCTCAAATGTGATAGATATTAAATACTTCTTAAGATCATCTACCATTCTCTTGTAAGGAATGAGCTTTTCATTTTTAGTTTGATACACATCATTGACTTGATGGATAAAAAGTTGAGAGTCTCCATGAATGTGTATCTCTATTACTCTCCATTCAATTGCTATTTTCATACCATTCAAAAGGGCTTCATATTCAGCAATATTGTTTGTGCAAGGAAAATTTAATCTGAATGCTTTTGGTATTGAGTATCCTTGAGGATTTATGAATAATATGCCTACTCTAGATCCATTCTATGTGTAGGAGCCATCAAAGAATAATTGCCATTCTTGAGAAGAAAGAGTCATGATAGAGGAATCCAGAAATTCCATTTAAATTGGTGTATCATCAATCATAGGTGCATTAGCCAATTGATTAGCAATTACCCATCCTTTTATATCTTTTCTTTCCACATATTCAATATCAAATTCACTTAAGAGCATGACCCATTTGGCTAATCTACCTATTAGGGAAGCTTTTCTTAGTAGGTATTTTAATGGATCAATCTTAGCTACCAATTGAGTGGTATGGGCTAACATGTAGTGTCTCAATTTCTATGATGCAAAGATCACAGCTAGACAAGCTTTCTCAATCATCGAATAGTTCTTTTTGTATGCCACTAATGTTCTATTGGTATAGTATATAGCCCTTTCCTTTTTATTCTCATCATGTTGTGCAAGCAATGCCCCCAATGATGTATCTGTTGTGGAGACATATAAGATCAATGGCTTCCCTTGAATGGGAGGCATCAAGATAGGAGGATTTGATAGATATTGTTTGATATGATTAAAGTTCTTTTCACACTCTTCATCCCATGCAAAGGTCACACCCTTATGCAATGTCTTTGTAAAAGGTTGTGATATGTCAGCAAGCTGTGATATGAATCTTCTGATAGATTGAACTCTTCCTTGCAATGTCCTAATTTGACTAATGTTCTTGGGAGGTTGCATCTCCATTATAGCCTTTACTTTAGCTAGATTAACTTCAATGCCCTTTTTGAAACTATGTACCCTAAGAGCTTTCCAGAAGTGACACCAAAAGCACACTTCTTAGGATTTAGTCTAAGGCTAAATTTTTCCATTCTATCTAGTATTTTTCTCAAGTCATTTAGATGTTTAGATCTAATCATAGATTTTGATAAAGTATCATGAACATAATCCTCCATAGTCCTATGCATCATGTCATGGAAAATAGATGTCATGGCTCTTTGATATGTAGCACCGACATTTTTAAGCCCAAATGGCATAACATTCCCACAGAAGGTGCCCCATGCACATGTGAAAGTAGTTTTCTCTTGATCCTCTGCAGTAATTTTTATTTGATTATACCCAAAAAAACCATCCATTAAAGAATACATCTCAAATCCCGCAGTCATGTCCACTATCATATCAATGTTAGGTAATGGAAAATCATCCTTAGGGCATGCTCTATTCACATCTCTAAAGTCTATGCACACTCTGATTGATTTATCTAGTTTAGAAATAGGTACAATATTAGAGATCCATTCTGCATAATCAATAACTCAGATAAATCTAGCTTTTAGGAGCTTCTCTAATTCAGCTTTTACCAAGAGTGCAACATGAGGATGCATCTTTCTCAACTTTTTCTTGACAGGTTTGACATTTGGAGCTATAGATAAATGATGCATTATAAGATTAAGATCCAACCCTGGCATATCTAAATATTTCCATGCAAAGTTGATCTTCTTCTCTATTAGGAATGTTGTAAATTTTTGCTTCTCTTCTTCTAATAAAGATTGCTCTACATGAATCAACTGTGGTTCTTCTATAGTTACCAAGTTGATAGATTGAGTGGGCTCAATTAGAACTAGAGATCTATCCTATAAATGACTTGGAAGGACATCAAATATCTCATCCTTAGGCACCTTTGAGAGGTTTTCACCTTTGGATACGTCTTTTATTTTTACTTTTGTAGGTTCTGAGACTGCCACAAAGTGGTTTTCGCCCTCAGAACTCCTTTTCTTTTTATTCTTATTCTTATTTTTTTGACTAAGATACTTGATGTCTGACTCTGTCATGCTAACGCTTGGTTCATTGATGAAAGTCCTCATAGGCTCAACTACATTTAGGTAGCAAGCAAGGACATATTCATTTAGGAAGGTATAAATACCATGGCTCAGATTTGTGTAGGTTCAATCAAGAAGTTTAGGATGTTGGATAGTCAAAATGGGGAAAGATTAGGAGATAGTGTTTACAGATATGGGTCTATCATCATTGGTCCTAACTCGACGCTCGAGTTCAAAGGTGATATTACAACTTAAGACATTAAATTCATGAATAGGCTCAATGTCATTGTGGGAGTCCACCTCAGCCATCGATGGATCATATTTGATAGGTTCATTACTTCTCTCTAGACTTACATTGGGTTTAGGTGCATATTGGTGAATAACATCAACATGTTTCTTTGTAATAATCTCATCTTCTTCTGGAATGGCTCCCCATTCATAGTCATTAGATTCTTCATCGATGCCTCTAGGAAATCTAAGAACATGAGTAAAGTCAGGATGAATACCCCAAGAAGGGTTACCCTCAGATTCTGATTTGAATTCATACTCATGGGAATCTGTCTCAGAATAACTACCACCTTCTTCTTTGTCTATTTGATTGTCTTTGAGATTAGCTGGTTCTTGTGTTGCAACTATCTCTTGATTGATAGTAAGTTCTTGTGTTTCTACTACATTAATTTGTTTGATTGGATCATCTTCAGCTTCAAGGAGGTCTTTTATTTCCTTAGGCAAATATTCATAGGGAATGAGCTCTGAGCTATCTGAATCACTATCTAATGGTTCAATTTCTTCTTTCTTAAGAAGGGCTTCTCCTGGTGCGATCTACTCTATGACATGAGAACAATTACCTTTGAGGTGGAAGGGTTTCTTTTTAAAGCCTAAGCCAATAGTATCTTTGTTTTCTCTACCAGTATCTGAAATAGGTGTTACAAGGCCTTTTCCTCTAACTCCTAGAGGTCCTTTACTTGGATATCCCATCTTAGCTATCAATTTATCTCCTAGACCATGTGACTTATAGGGGATTTTGGATACTGTAGAGTCACTAGTTTGGACAACTTGAGATTCAGGTTCATCTTTGTATAGCCATGCAAGCACAACTTCATCTTCTTCAAATTCTTTCTTGGAGACTTGTTCTGCTACAAAATTCTTTTTATATGCCTCAAGAGGTTCTTTAGAGTTTGGTTTGGACTATTTTGAAGATTGTCCATAAGACTTAGGTGAAATAGGGAGAGATGTCAAAGATAAGACTAGCTCTATAGTATATTCTCCCATACCATTTTCTTTGATATTGACCTCTTTTTCCATATCTTCCATTTTAGATGTGGATGCTTCTTTGGTTGACTCAATGGAAGATTCTCTATTATTAGGCACAAGTTTATCTGCACTTTCCTTCAATGTATTGCAAGTGGTAGATATGTCTACTAGAATAGTGACCTCTACTCCTTCATAAGGAAATTTCAAGCATTGGTGGAATGTAGAAGGAATAGATTTCATCTTGTGGATCCATGGTCTCCCTAGAAGAATGTTGTAAGCCAAAGGTAGATCAAGAGCTTGACATATAGTATCTCTGATGATAGGACCTGCTCTGATAGGTAAGATAATGGTGCCTTTAGAAGATCTCTCTTGTTTATCATAGGCTTTTATAGTTATCTTCTTTCTAGGATCAATAGCCATTTCTGAAAATCCCAATTGTGTGATCAAGTTGTAAGAACAAATGTTTAGGCCAGCGCCTCCATCTATCAACACACATTTGACTCTATAGTTCTGGATCAAGACTTCTATATGCAAGGGCTGGTTATGCGGGTGACTCAAGGAGTTGTCATCTTCCTCTGAAAAGGAGATATATTGCGGAGATGTAAGATGTCCAGCCATAGTCTGGAACTTGTCTAAATCAAGGTTGTCAGGAACATTGGATTCGAGAAAAGCTTTGTCTAGAATAGCTCTATGAGCTGGAGATATTCAAAGAAACTCAAACATGGATATTTTTGCATTAGTGTGTTGGAGTTGTTGAACAATGCTATAAGTTGTTGGCCTCGTATCTTTAGGATTGGAAGATTTAGAAATAGCCTTCTATTTGGAAGTGGAAGAAATATTGAAGGCCATCTTAGGGACATTTGATGAATCTGGGATTTATCCATTCAGATGTGCCTAAGCTTGTGATTGAGTAACTGCATTAGCTAAAGGATGATCTCTATCTCTTCACACAATTGTAATGACATTGCAATGTTTAGAGAGACAGGGTTCAACCATATTAATAACAACATTATTTCCAGGGTAAGCATAATTGACCTTTGCCCCCATATTAGGCTGAGAAGATGAAACTTCTTGACCATGTTTCAAAAATGGTTATGTGAATGTTGTGTGATCATTATTGCTCTTATGATTGTCAATTGTGATGTCTCCCTTATCAATCAAATCTTGAATAGTATGTTTCAACTTTAAGCAGTTATTCATTTTATGACCTTTACCCTGATGGAAATCATAGAATTCATTCTCTCTCCACCATTTTAGTTTAGGATCTGGATTAGATTGTTAGATCTCAGGCAAGGAGATGATGTTATTAGCTAGTAGAGTTCTCATAGGTGATTCCAAAGATTCTCCAAGAGGAGTGAACGTTCATTTATTATCAGCAGACCACTTTTTATACTCTGGCTTCTTTTGAGATGATTTAGGAACCTTTTGTTTTGAAGCTTTTATGGCTTGGGTACTGATAGTTAGATTGAAAGCTAGTGCTTTTGATGGGGCATGGATAGTATCAACAATGCCATCTGTGACAATGCCTTTATTCTTGTTCTAGTTTTTGTTCTTGTCTTTAGAACTATATCCTAATTCGTACTTGTCCTTTTGAAGTGTGATTTCTCTTTTTTTCACAAGTACTTTTTCAATTTTGATCGCATT
The DNA here is from genome assembly GCA_027943335.1 of Chamaecyparis obtusa. Classification (NCBI taxonomy): domain Eukaryota; kingdom Viridiplantae; phylum Streptophyta; class Pinopsida; order Cupressales; family Cupressaceae; genus Chamaecyparis; species Chamaecyparis obtusa. The sequence continues at coordinate 627,064 of BSBK01003676.1, read as the reverse complement.
GTCCACCATCTAATCAAAAGATGTATGATCTTGCATTTGTAAAGGATAGTTGATCTCTGTGACAAGATTATTGATGAAGATTTCCATTTTTTTGGTTTCTAGAATAGGCCTAGCATAGAGAGAGAATTTCTTCCTCCATCTCTTGAGAAATGTTAGGAATGGTTCTCCTGGATATTGTTTGAGATTGTAGATGTCGATCATGGTGACTGGATGTTGGATATTGTAGGAGTATTTTTGATAGAACAATTTGATCAACTCCTTAAAAGTTTTGATAGTAGAAGGCAATCTAGAGAACCCATGAATGGCTTCTTGTCCCAGAGATTGAGGAAAGAGATGCATCAAATAGGTTGGTTCATGCATAAATTCCATAGATTGTGTACATAATTCTCTAACATGATCTTGAGGATCAGAGTGTCCATCATACTTATCATACTTGGGCATCTCCACTCATTTTGGGAATGGTAGCATGTACAAGTCTTTGTCAAATAGAAAAGGACATAGAACCTCCATGGAGAACTCCTTGGGTTCCTTTTCTTTTTCAAGATGATTAAGTTTGACTTGCATGGCATGCATCTATTTCATCATGGCTGTGAGTGGAGTTTCTTCCTCATGTGTAATGATATCTTCGACATTAAACTTAGGAGGAAGTTTATTTACTTGATGAGCTAATTGTAAAAAGTATGCTTCTCTATGTTCTTTCAAGAAATGCTTCATCATTTTTTTGAAGTTATCATCATTTTGATATTGAGAAATTTCTTCAGGTGTGGGTTCCTGATTTGCACCATGTTGAGATTGAGCTCTTTGAGAGACAAAGTTTGTCCCCACTTAGAGACATGGTAGGAGTTCTCCCTGGGATAGATTGAGGAGGAGTTTGTTGATTACCTCTGTGAGTTGATGAAGGAGGTATGTAACCATTTTTTAATCGAAAGTTTCCAAGACCATCGTCTTTGTAAAGACCAGAATTAATGATTTGTTCAAGAGTTGGAGTTTGGAGAGTATTCAGAGGTATGGTATGGGATATTTCTCTAGATTTCTTGTGAGAGGAAGCTCTAGTTTCCACCATTAACTTTGAGTGAAGCAAAAGAATAAGATGGAGACAACTGAAGAATGAATTGAATCAAGATGATCAAATGATGCAACCTTGTCAAGGTTTGATTGATTGAAGCTTAGATTTGACTTAGATGAAGGATACTATGCCCTGGATGTATGGGTAGATGCCCAATAGATAGCGGACAAGATATCACAACACTTAGTCATTTTGAAGATTGATTGAAGATTGATAGTTATGACAAGGTTTTGACATAAGATAAAAAGGACTCAAATTGATTAAACAGAAGGCTGAATCAGATTCAAAAGGCCACTTTAGGAAAATGATTGGATTTTTAGTATTTTCTGCTCTATTCCTGACACAGTGATTTGTTTGATAGATTCTGGAAATAGGCTGGAAAAGCTAGGTCTCTGACAGTTCTGACAACTTTCTAGCAATTTTTTAGAATTTCTCAAATGACTTTCTACAGGCTTGTACGAAAGTGGGTATAGCATGAAACGACACTTTAAAAAATCATACGACTATTGCAAAACTTTCATGATAGTTAATAGTAGGATTTTTGACTTTTTGAATTTACTGGCATCAAAACTCATACGAAAAGATACAAGATACCATACGACAATCGAGGGGTTATGAAATGACTTTTGACGAGAACTCGTATGACTTTCTAAACTGGTGAGATGAATTTTGACTCCAAAAAGGTATTTCACTTCAATTTTTGCAAATTTTGAGTTTTCAGTTTCAGATTGTTTGCAAATTTGTTTGTCCAGATTTGAAGGTTGTACCAGATTCATTCATTTTCAGTAACCAAATAGATAAGCAAACATGCAAAATAGCAAGCAAGTGATCTCAAGCATGTCTAAAAATAATGAACAAGGGAAAAAGAAACCTTGTGCATGAACAATCAAGTGACTGAATTGTGCTAATCCCTAAGAGTGCTAATAGTGTATGTTCCAAAAATTTTTGCAATAATGCACATATTCCTAGAAAATGAAAATTTGGCCTGACTAGGGTTTTTAGTAATGGTCTAACTCTACAACTTTTATGATCCAAGAGGGAAAACTCCAATCCAGGTGCACTGGGGTTTTGACATAGTCTGAGAACTTAATCTTCAAGATCTGCTAGGGAGATCTGATAGCCCAAAAAGAGACCACACCTATGGAGATTTCTTCCAACAGGACATTTATATTGTGGTTGTCACTACCATGGTGAAAATGGCTATTACCGCTTGAGGTTCTATCAACGTGGTTGACCCAATTAAGGGAATGTCCACTAGGGTTAACCTTCTCTAAAGGTGAATCACAAAATATACCACCTGGGGACTAGATCAGATTCAAGGATCTGGGTTTCTAGTACTATCCAAAAAGGAAGTAGAACATAATCCCCTAGCCTCTTCACTTCACCAAAACAAAGCAGATAGATAAATCTGACACGCTAAGACTAAGATTGTCTCACAAAGATCTATGACATCAACTGCTTATGATCTATCAACCCCTCCAAAGAGAGAATGCATCAATCAAAAGTTGAAGACACACAAATCTAGTAGAACGTAAGACACCCTCAGTATCCTCCCTACCTAAAAGGGTTCCTTCATTGAGAAGAGTTTCACTGGAAACCCACTCTCTCAAGAGCCATGAATAGTGTTCATAAGGCCTATTTACTATGTGTAACAAAGATGCTAAAAGAAAATCTATGTTCATTTTTATAGCCCAAATGAAATATGTGATATGAAAGCAATAAAAGTCACACAAGCTTGACACACAAGAGTTTTTTTTAATCCAAATCAAAATGTTATCAGCTGAAAAGATTACCCAAATTCCTCATGATGTGTTTAGTAGATTTTTACCTATTTTTAGAAACTCTCATGCTTTTCCCAATCAAAATTAGCAGAAATCAATCAGAAATAACAAATTTCAATTGTTAATGTTAGCTGTTAGTCAAAATCTGAAAATCCAATCTGACAAACTACCTGAAAAAGTGAAATGACAATTGAAACCTGGCACTAAAACTTGTATGACAGTGGGTTACCTCCCAGATGATAGTCTAGAAACTCGTACGACAATGGGTATCAGATCATATGACAAAAGAATTTCCAAATGATAATATATTTATGCTAGTATGATCCTTGATCAAATCAACTATCATATGATAGTGGGTATCCTCGGGTACAAGTTTCTAACAAAACTCGTACAAAAATTGTATGGACAGAGAATAAAAATCATAGCTTGGAATAGAAAAAGACAAGAAAATGATAGAAATTGATAGAATTTGAAGGGAAACCTGTTTCAGGGCCCCATGGTGGGCGCCAAAAATGTGTGTGTGAATTTTGTACTTGATCTGTAGACACAACACTTCAGTAAAACATTAGAGGCTAGCTAAAATCAAAATCATGTAATAAATGAAAAACTAAACTAACCAGGTGATTTACTACCTTCTAGTAGATGCGAGTATGTATTCTTAGATTATACTGAGATCAGTGACCTTGACGACACCTAAACGAAGGATTTGAATGCAAAATCTAGATATGAATTAGATGCAAATTAATCTATATTTTTGGTTTTTCTATGCAAAATGATGAAAACTTGATATGAGTCTATTCTAGTATGAAAAACTGATATGCAATGTAATTAATCTAACAATGATATGCTAAATGATATGAAACCAAAACAAGATTGATCTCACAAAAATTGTTGATTTAACAAGAAGCTTCAGTCTCCAATTTAGTAGCGTAAGTTTGCAAATTATGAGAGATCATTTGTGAAGAGCTGAGCCTCTAATTTATAGAAATCTAGGGCTTTGGAGGTGCATGAAAAAAAGCCATAAATCACTTTTATAACTCAGGTTGATTTTTGAGTTATTTTTAAATAAATGATAATTAACTCACAAAAACATGCAAAAGCGTTGTTTTAACTCCAGATAGAATTTAGAATTGATTCATAATTGATAGTTGCCTGCTTTTCTGATTGTGCATGTTTTAATGGGAATTAATTTAATAATAAAGTGATTTATTCTCAACTTAACTGATTTTAAAAATAAAACAATTGATTTATTGGTTAATCAATCATTTTTCAAACTTTATTCAAAAACAATATTATTAAAAATTGACAACTTGCTTTAATTAATTAAATAAGAATTTAATCAATTATTCATAGGATTTTGGATTTATTGTGAATAATTAAATAATATAATTTAGGAATAAATAGAATTAAATTTAATTAAACAATTAAGTGGCAGTATTAAATCTAATTAATTAAATATTCAGAATATTCAATTAATCAAACTTTAGGATAAATAAGATTTATCCCCAAATAATCATTAAATTAAAGATAATTATGATAAATAGGAATATTACTAGGAACATTCCCCAATGCAAAATTTAAGATAATCAATTATGATTTCGATGATGTGTCGATGTGCCTTAGGTTAGGACTTTGATGTCGATTTCGTTCGATTTGAAGATGAAGGAGGTTAATGAACCTATAGCCCATTTTTGGGGTATTACAACACTCATAGACTAAGCATGAATATAATATAACTAACTTAACTTCTAGGGCACATACCATAATTATTCTGTATGCATGTGCGCTGATGCTTTGAGCTGCAGGAACTCTATACACTATCCAGTCTTCAACACTTAACCAATTTCTGATCTTCTCATCAAGTGTGTTGACTCCAAACTGCTATATGACTTTGTTTCCATAATGACAACACTATATCAAGTCATATACATTAGTATAGACAACTTTCCAACACATCCTTAACTATATATCTTTTGATTAGTGGATCAGTTGTGGGTATCATCCCCACCAAGGTTTTCCCTTGACCAGGGTTTCCTCAAGAACAAACATGGTGTTATGAGTTCATTTTTTTTATTTCTATGCTTGTTATTTAGTTTACTTAATTTAGTTTCTTATGAAAGCTTCAAGTTAATTTGTTATATCCATAATTGGGAAAAAGTAAAAGTTTGTGAAATATTGATTCAGCTTAGTCACTCAGAACAAAGTTATTTGGAGAAAGTCTAACAACTTGAGTAAGATCTCTATGGATATGGATCAACTGCTGAAGAATCTTGAAGAATCTCTAGAATAGATTGATATTCTTATTGAAGAAAGAGATACTCTAAAAGAGAAATACGATGATGCAAAAAGATACATTGAGAAACTAAAAGAAAAGATGGAAGATCTGAAATTAAAGAAAGAACCTACAATTCAAGTCAAGGACTATGATGAAGTTTGAAAAATAAAGAAAGAAAATGAGATCCTTGAACATGAATTAAAGAGTGTAGATCTGAAGTTAAGCTTGAAAGATGAAAATTGAAAAGATGAATCAAATCTAAAATCTGAGAATGCTAATATGAAATCTGTACTTGCCAAAGTGACATCTGAATTTGAGAAAACAAAATTGCAGTATGCTGAACTTGAGAAGTACAATACAATTGTTAAAGGAGAACTAACTTAGTCTAAATAACATCTTGATAAACTGTATTCCAGTAGTGAAAAGATTGATGAAAAAATGTTTTATCAGAAACCATCTTATGATAAAACCGGTCTTGGATACCTTGAAGATAAGTTCCCTAAGAAGATTGAGGAATGCAAAGAACCGGATCTGGAGAACTCTGAGTGAAAAGATGAAAAGAAACCTAATGAAGCTAACAAATCTGAAGATATACCTAATCCACCTAAACAAGATGAACCACCTAAAGATATGTGAAGAGAATTCAAAGGTAGATGTTTTTCATGCAATTCTTTTGGACACATGAAAAGAGATTGTACAGGTAGGCAATTTAAACCTATCTCTAGTTATTGTTATAATTGTCATGGTTTTGGACATAGAGCTATTGATTGTAAGAAACCTAGATCTAATGATAACAATAGTAGTAGAATGTTTAGAGATACTAACCATGAAGATAAAAGACCTATTGGAGACATGAACAAAAGGAATGGAGTTGTGTGTTATAGATACAACAAGATTGGACATATTGCTAGAAATTGTAGATCACAAATTAGTCAGATAGGATCGAGATAAGGAAACAATGGAGTAATTTTTTAGATATGCAACAATTTTGGTCACATAGAGATATTTTGTAGAATGAACAACATGAGAAACCCTAATCCTAGAAACTATACAAGGATAAATGTGAGCACAAAAAATAGTCAGAGAGGATGCTATAGTAACTTGGAAGAAGTTGAGTTTGTTAAAGCCACAAATCAAGCAAGAACACTTAGTATACCAGGAAACTAGATAGGTGAAGTACCTGAGAGTAAGTGTGAGTCATTTCCTAATTCATCTCAAAGCACTTAAGTATTTATTTCATGAGTTATGTATTAGAGTAGAGTATTAGAATAATGTAGAAGTTAGAATAGATTGAATTGAGTCTTACAAAGTTAATATGAACTAGTATATGATATAATGAAGCTATGGTTAAGAGCGCATGAATTTATGAATATGTATGCAAGTACATAAAAATAATGAAGTTTTGTAGGTAACCAGGAATAATTTTTTGGTATGAAGCAGTAAAGAAATTTAATACGATGTCAGTATCTTGAAAGATTTGAAGGATAAAAGTCGATGATCGATATTAGTTGATCATTCAAGTGATTACAAGTGATATAGAGAGATAGCCAGTGGAGATTAAGAGCATTTTATAGGATTTGGAGATGAATTTATTGCTAGATCTATGCAAAGCCCTAAATCATGATTCTGAGGTATTTTCCTAAATATTCACTATCAAAGCAATTGTGTTTTTATAGAATCATGGATGCATCACTAGTTCATCATATCAGAGATTTAGTCAGACCTAGAATGAAGAAGGAACCTATAGAACCTTTGGAAGAAGACCCTAGTTTAGCCTTGTCATCTATTCCAGATGGAGTTTTTCATTTGGAAGATGTAAGAGGTTATCTAAAATGTAAGTTTGAGACCATAGGAGATGGTAGCCTAATCATGGAATATGATAAGATTTATAAAAAGGATATGTCATAGAAAGAAGGGTTTGAACATTTGAGTGAAATTGATGTTATCAAGTATACATTTCACTATGAATTTTAGAATATAGTTTTGGACCAAGAAAGTTTTAAGCAGAATTCATAATGGAAAGTTTTGGTTAGATGATAGAGTCATAGACATCATCGCAGACCTTATCCATGAGGTAACTAGATTATCTAAGTCAAGAGTAATTCCATTAAATGAGAATAATGTGAAGAAAATAGTGTTAGACAACACCAATTCTTCCTACAATGGAAGATGAATTGTTATAAGTAAGATTGAACAAGATGATGTTATATATGTGTGTAAAATTTTGACTTCAAAGTTTTGTGCAAGCTCTAGAGAAGATGATATGGTAGCTGGCATGGTACATGAAGCTTATCTTATGTGTGTAGAGAAAGTACAGGTAGACATCTATGAAATTTTGAGGATTCAGTTGACTGAAAATCTTGAGAAGATTAGAAAGACCAAGAATTCACAATTTAGATTTTCATCTATGATCACATACATGTTTTTTCATTTATTGAGAAGATTCCCATACACTATATGAGTTGACTGGAATGACAAAAAAAATTCTATGGATATAATCAACATAGTGTACCTAAAAAACCCTATTGACAAAGTGAATGAAAGTGCTACTTTAGTAATTAAGACTTTTCAGATTGAAATGAAGAAAAGATCAAGGATTCCACCATCCATTGTGGAAAAGTAAAAAGATGAGATATTTTTTGGCAGATACAAAATTTACCCATGTTGAAGCAGTTGAGCCAAGAGTAGAATTTGTAGATCCTCTTGAGTATGAAGTTTTAGAAGTTGAGATTGAAGGTTATGTGAGCTGATTGCTTAAGAGTAGTTTGGATGCTAAGAGTCCTAGATTTGGGACACATGAAGAGAACTTCAATTCTGAATCATCACAAGCACAAAAAATGGCAAAGAAGAGAGTTGACAGTACCATCAAGAAAATATTGAAAGATACTGGTATGAGTGAACATGAGTTTGTCATTACGAAGAAGACTGTAGTAACAATTAGGGACATTGGACATAAAGAAGTATTATTAGTTCCACCCTTGACATCCCTTGTAGCCCCTACTAAATAAATTCAAGAAATTGATGAATAAATTGAAGAAGAGGAAGTACAAGAAGTAAGGAAATCCACACAATCCTCCTCCACCACACCGACTAAGAGAGTGAAAGAAATGGCAAGCAGACCAGGTAAAAGACAAAAGAATATCTTTACCCCAGTTTAGAGGAAAACATAATAAGTTAAGGAAGATGAAGATGCAGGTAGAAACAAGAAGAAATGGAATCCCAACATAGATAAAGTGAACCCTTTGATCATTAATGAAGGTGATTTCACTAAGTTAAACAAATACTATGAAATGTTTGATAACTTTGAAAATTTGAACCTAGAAAATGCAGTTGTCAGACACATGATCCTTGCAGACAAGAAATTTGATGACATACAAGGCAAGATCCATGACAATATATATGAGAAATTGGTTAATAGGAAGAAAAGAGATACAAAAGAAGATAAAAAATAAGAGAAAGATTTGTAAAAAATCTCTATGAGATAAAAGATGAAGAGAATTTTAAGGAAATAATGAATAACCTAAGTACCCATTTGAGGAGGAAAAGAAGGAAAATACTTATAATGGGAGGAAATTATGAGGAGATTAAAAAAGAAATAGAAGAAGTGGTTGTGAAGGTAATGACCTCTAGACCAGGTGAGAAAATTAGTCAATCTGATCAAGTGGTTGAAGCAAAATATCAGACTGAACCATTACCACCTCTACCACCCTCCATCAACATTACAAATGAGTCTATGAACGTTGAAGGAAAAAATATCACCATAGATAGTGAAGAAAATCCTTTCAATGATCAAGGAGATGATGTTGTAAATTTGACACAAATTGATGAGTAAAAGGACATAGCAGAGAATAAGGAAGAAAATATTGAAACAAGAAAGGAAGAAGAGAAAGAGGAAACTTAGACTGATACAATAGTAGAAGAGCAGGAAGTGCTACAGAAACAGTTAGTAATCATTCCTAAACCCAAGGACACAACATAAGCATCACATAAACCACATTTTGAATTAGTATTTGTAAGATTAGGACAAGAAGTGGATGATGATGATCAAATAGAGTTAATCTCATCTTTGAACAAGATTATTGGAAAGAATAAGAAGGTAAAAAGCTTGGAAGGAGCACTACTTGAGGTAACAAGTAAACTTTAAAGTGTAATATCAAGTCAAGTTAGTAAGACTGATCCCCAAGAAAAATAAAAATAGGTTATGAAATCCTTTGACAAGGAATTAAAAAAACTATATGATATTGCAATAGTCAAAGCCCAAGCATCCCACGATGCACAAGTATTTCAAGTTGTATGCCAGAATATAAAAAATGATCTAGACAACTTGGATGTATGCATAAAAGAGTTGAGAAGATGCTTAGAGAGAGGAAAATAATTTTACATTAAGTGTACACAATCCCAAAGTCATACATTTGAAATATCAGAGAAGCTTAATATCAAAGAAGCAGAACTACAAGTGACAACAAATATTTTGCAAAACCCTAATGTGAAGATCTCAGAACTTGAGAGAAAAACAAGAAATTTTTTTGATGATATGAGACTTCTGAATGATGAGAAGGAGAAGAAATTGAAGATATTCTCTCTACTTAGAGAGCATGTATCACTTAAAATTAGTATTGTAGACAATCAGTTAGAAGAATGTCTTTCTTCGAAGACATCTTAAGGAAAATTTGCTTATGCAAATCTTAAGGCAGTTGAAATTGCATCCTTTGGCCTATGCGCATTTCTTAGTGTTTTTGATACAGTGAAGAAGTCATGGGACAAGGAAATAGAGATTGAAAATGAATTTTGCAGATTGTGTTGTAAGCCTTCCAGCGTTGCAATATTGAAATCTTGAGGTAAAAGAATTTTGTTACATCATTTTTGACACCTTTGTCATTGTTGTCAAAGGGGGAGTATTATAAGTTGAAAATTGTATGTATAGATATGCAGTATAGTATGAAGTATACTCTTAGGGGGAGTATTAGTTTTTAGAGAATTTTTTGGAGAAATAAGTAGTTATGTAAGATCCACATTTTGTATGGCCACAATTTTGTAATTTAAGTTTTTGGGACTTAGCCAATTTTCCCATATGTTCCCACCAATGACAAAGGGGGAGATTGTTGGAAATTTGGATAAGTAGGATATCAATTTTTTTTCATTATGGCAACATATACACAGCATGAAGATAGCATAATTCAAGCAAGCAGTCTTGTATAAGTGCATTAGAAAATTGTTTAAGTACAATAGTATGTACTAGTCTAATGAGTGATAGTTTTGATTAGAGATGTTAACATAAGAAGGTTCAGTGCATGGAAACTTGAACATGTATCATTCTATGTATATCAAAGCCACATATGAGAGTGCAAGTTTGTATGACATGTATGAAAGAAGATATTAAAGATTACAAAGAGGGTGTTGAGCTGATCTGAACAGAGCATAAGACAGAATATGATCACATTAAGTTAAGAAATTATTTTGTTTATCAAAATAATGACTTAACCATGTAGGGATGACATCCTAGATGTTAACCCTAAGGCATCATAAATTGATTTTATATTTTGTGAAGAGTATAAGAATTTTAAGCCAACTGGAAGTTATTAATTGTAATAACTTGTATATATGTAAGAATTATGTAATGTGAAATGGACACAAGTGACATATAATTATTGTAATAAGTTGACATATATTGCAAAGTTGTATATTGTAAGAAGAAAGAAAGTGATAGTTGTATGTGAAAGTTAAGAGCCTACGAAGTTAAATCAGAATAGGAAATCTATTTGACAATAGTAAAGGTTTTGTATTTTACCTTTGTATTAGAAGCTATAATTGTAATTTGCATATTTGGACAGTGAGCTCATCTTGAAAATATTTGTTTTGTAATAGAAATTCCTAACAGGGTTGAGGATTCTAACAAGGCCTAAAGTCCTTTAATCAGGATGGAGACACTATATGTATGTAACAGACTCCTAATAGGGTCAACATCCTTAACCTGATATCTTTTGATTAGTGGTTCAGCTATGGGTATCATCCCCACCAAGGTTTTCCCTTGGCCAAGGTTTCCTTGAGAACAAACATGGTGTTATGAGTTCATTTATTTTATTGCTATTCTTGTTATTCAGTTTACTTAGTTTAGTTTCTTATGAAAGCTTCAAGTTAATTTGTTATATCCATAATTGGGAAAAAGTAAAATTTTGTGAAATATTGATTCACCCCCCCTCTCAATATTTCCTATTTCTAATAGGTTTCTATTTGGGCTTGGTGTTTTGGTTTACCGACTGGATTGTTTGGATGATCTAGCTTGGATGACATGTGCATTTAATTTGGGTCACATTCCTCATGTTATGGATTGATTGTTGGACATGTGGGGACCTAAATCTCACTTGGCACTTTGTTATATGTGGATTTAATGTTGGTTGCAAGATGACTTGGGGAAAGATATATTTTGTAATTGTTTTGATGAAGCTGAATGATATTTATGGATTTAATTATTTGATAGGGAGACCTTCCAATTTCCACCTTGAACCAATAAATCTCAATCACATAAGGTCACTCTTGGACCACTAAGGGTGTCTAAAGTCCCTTCTTCACCTAGAAGGATCTACTAACCCTTCTTTCTAGCTTGGAGTCTTCCTATCAGTTAGTGTTACCACTTGCTTCACTTGAGTTCACTAGGGTAAAATCACTCCACATTCACCACACCTCATTATGGATTTGTGCAGGGTTGAATCCATTTTAAACAAGAAATATTTCATCCTTTTGATGAAAAATTTTGTAGACTTTCAATACCTTTCTTACCAATCTCAAGGATTCCTAGTTTTTAGGCTTGTAGCCTTATTAGCCCCAACTAGGTCTTTGAGCACTACTTTAGGCCAATAAATTTGAAACTTTCCAAATGAGACCTAAAAGTAATTCCATATCTAGATACCCTTTTGGAAGTTATTAAAGATTATGGAGGTCTAGGGTTTCTCAGGTGTCCGTACAGTACATATCAATTTATGATCCTCCTTTCCTTGAAAATAGGCCTAATAGCCTAGGTCACTTGGCTAAACTATCAAATTCACCTCTTTCAAGAAAAAACACTAGTTATAAGGCTTCATTTGGTCTCTAATGGAAATATCCAATTCACATTACCATTTACTAATCCAACCTTGCCTTAATGAATTTACTGTCATTGGATTTGCACTAACCAAGACACCTTATCTTGCCTAGGGAAAGCCCTCACACTGAGCTCCAACTTTCTCCTACACCTATATAGTTTTTAACACCATTTACAAAGGTCCCAAAAAAATTCCTCCATGAGCCATTAAGATTTCATGGAGGAAAGTCATGGTGGAACCATGTTTCACCGAAACCCTTCAAACTGGCAAGACAGTCCACTGAGGGCTTGGCTAACAAAGAAAAATAAAAACAAGTGAAAAACACATTGAAAGATATCTAAACAATCCAAATGAAAGATAAAAGAGTGAAATTATCAAATGTACAAGAGTTCAATCACATTTTGAGTGAGATGTTCCAGATTTCATTAAATAGTTAAGAAATTATAGAGAATGTAAAAGACCAAATCATTCTTGGGATATGTGTTACCAAGTCAATCAACCTCATATTATTTTCACTCAAACCTTAAATACCATCTCTAACACTCATGTTTGATCCCTAACCATCATTTAGGGATTCTTGACAATTTTTTGCCTGAAACTTAAAAAGTCGTCAAAATATTGTCAAAGTTGCTCGAGCAACTTTAACAACTTTAACATTTTTGGGTATGCAACTTTTCTAGAGACCCTCAAAGTGGTCTAAAATGATCTCTAGCATAACTCTAAACCATTCAAACTAAAAAAATCCTAAATACAACTTAACTATTCTGTTTCAAAGCACTTTTCACACTTTAGGCCCTATTTGGCCACTTTGGCAACCCAAGGTCCACTAGGGGCATCTAGGTGCCAAGAACAAAACTTAAGATAAATTCCTAACTAATAGACTCACTTGGAGTATTATTCATTCCTTTAATTGGCTAAGGTTAAGTACAAGCCAAAAAATAGGAGTAAGCCTTACCTACCTAGGTGCTCCTGCACCATACTCCCCGTGAACAAAAAAAAGTCAAGTACCACTTGGACTTAACAATGTTGTTTCTATACCAAAATTCTTAAAGGATGCTTCAAAAACCCATGTGGTTTTTGATTCTAGTTGATTATTCCACTTCACTTGATGTTCCATTTACATCCCATGTCTTGTTTTCTTCTATACCCAGGAGTCTATAATCCTTTTTGCCTTAGGTTAACTCTTGGATAACAATGACACCTTGTGGAGGTCTCTAGCAACTAATGAATCTTGTGTGTCTTTGGCTATATTAGGGCCTTTATATTTGGTCAAATCCAAAACATTAAAAATAGGAGAAATGGCCAAATCATTTGGCAATACCACCTTATAAGCATTATGTCCATACTTGGCCAAAATAGAGCATGGGCCAATATTCCTCATTGCAGCTTGGTGGCGAGTCCATTTTTCAATATTTCCTTGTTGAGGTGAACCATAACAAGGTCTCCAACCTCAAAATTCTCTTCTCTTCTCTTCTAATCCACTTTAGCCTTTAGTTTTTATGTGGCCTCCATTAGTGTGTTCTTGACTTGGTCACGAGCCTCCTTCATGTATTGTGTGAAATATTTTACATGTCCACTCTTGTATGTTGTGTCTTTCAAGTCTCTAAGCTCACATCCCATAAAAAATTTCAAAGGGGCTCTTTTCGGTGGTTCTATTTAAACTAAAATTGTAAGCATATTTAGCTTGGGGTAGGAATTGATCCCACATTTGACGATACTCCTTTTTCAAGAACCTAAGGAGGTTACCCAAGACTCTATTTATGACCTCTATTTAGCCATTTGTTTGTGGGTGATAGGCTGACCCAAAAGATAAGTTGGTTCCAAGCCTCTTCCATAATGTCTTCCAAAAGTGGCCCATAAACTTCACATCTCTATCTAAAATAATGCTTAATGGTAGTCCATGGATTCTTACTACCTCTTTGAAGAATATGTGGGAAATGTAACTTGCATCATGATTAGTCTTGCAAGGGATAAAATGAATCATATTTCTGAATCTATCCACCACTATAAATAGACTATCAAATCTAGTGTTGGTCCTATGTAATCCTACAATGAAGTCCATGCTAAGACATTCCCATGGCCTATTAGGAATTGGGAGAGGTTGATAAATGCCATCATTAGTAGAAATTCCCTTGGCCTTATGGAAAACAATACATTCCTCTAAATACTTCCTAACATCCTTTTGCAACTTTGGTGAATAGTAGAATCTACTAACTAGATCAAGTATCTTTTTCAGCCCAAAATGACCACTAAGACTATCATTGTATTTCTCTTGTATGAGATTCTCTCTCATGGACCCTCTAGCTAGACATAGTTGTCCACCTTTAAACAATATACCATTTTTCAAGGTGTAATCTAAATACTAGCTATGAAAATGATTACTAAAATCTGCACATACCTTGTATACCTCTGCAAAATCTACATCATCATGGTATAGGTCCTTGAATCCTAATATCCCAATGCTTTGTAACTTCACCTCTTGAATGGTGAGAAATATTCTACTAAGGGCATCAATAATTTTTTTATTTGACCTTTCTTATGCTTTATATGGAAGGTGTAAGCTTGTAGGAATTCCATCCATTTAACATTTCCATGGCTTAACTTATATTGTGTATTAGCACATCTAAATGCTTGATTATAAGTGAAAACCACAAATTATTTGGGAAAAAGATAGTGCCTCCACTTCCTAAGAGCTTGAACTAGAGCATAAAACTCCAAGTCAATAGATGAATACCTCATTTTTGCCTCATTAAGATTTTCACTAAAGAAGGCTACTAGTTTTCCTTCTTGACTAAGGACTACTCCAACTGCAACAACACTAGCATCACACTCCAAGGTAAATCATTTCTCAAAACTAGGTAATACAAGAATGGGTTGGATAGCCACCTTGGTCTTCAATAACTAAAAAATTTCTCAGCCTCTTTGGTCCACTTGAACTTAGTCTTTACTCCACCCTTGATGGTATCTAAGATAGGGACACAAATCTCACTAAACCCTTTGATGAACATTCTATAAAATTGGGCCAAACCATGGAAAATCCATACCCCAGTCCCCATTTTTGGAGTGGTCCAGATTGGAATGGCTTCTACCTTACTTTTATCCATTTTGAGATTGCCTTGTGAGACTACAAAATCCAAACATACCATCTCTTGTTTCAAGAAGTCACATTTTTCTAGATTGATAGCCAATTGTTCTTCCTTCAATTTATTTAACACCACTTCTAAGTGTTCAAGGTGTTCCATCTTTGTCTTCTTGAAGATCAATATGTCATCAAGGTAAACTACTACAAATAGCCCTATGTAGTCTTTTATCACTTCATTCATCAATCTCATTAATGTTCTAGGGGAATTGGTGAGTCCAAATGACATAAATAGCCACTCATATAGGCCTGCTATAGTCTTTAATTCCATCTTCCATTCATCGCCTTCCTTGATCTTAATTTTATGGCACCCACTCTTGAGGTCTAGCTTTGTGAAGTACTTAGCACCTCCAAGGCAATCCATAAGGTCTTCTATCCTAGGAATAGGAAATCTATACCTAATAGTGATTCTATTTATTGCTCTAGAATCAATTCATAATCTCCACTTACCTCCATTTTTAGGGGCCAACATCATAGGGATAGCACAAGGGCTTATGCTTTCCTTATCAAACCTTGGTCAAGAAACTCTTGGACTTGGTGAGCTATCTCCTTATTTTGATCTGAGGTCACTTCGTAAGCTTCCTTATTGGGAAAAGATTTTCTTGGCACAAAGTCTATCTGATGACTGATTCTCCTCTTAGGTGGTAGAGTTACAAGACTTCCATCATTTAATATTTCTTTATATGTTTCTATCAAAATCTTCACCTCTTTAGGTAAGGGTTCTTGTTGTTTCTTGTCTCTTCTCTTGGCTTCACCACTATAGAAAACTTGATTTCATCTTCCCCCTTTAGTTCTCTCAAGAACTCCTTGCCTCTTGCAAATAGAATATTTGAACTTGTTGCCTTAGTTTCGACTTCATCCACAAGGGATTGGATGCTATACATTACTCCATTCTTTTGAAAAGAGTATGAGTTCTTTTCTCCATTATGCACAACCTTACTATCATATTTCCATGGCCTACCTAATAGAAATGGCATACATCCATGGGAAATATGTCACATAACACCTTGTCTTGGTACTTACCAATGGTGAAGTGTACCCACACTTGTTCATTAACCAATACATCTTGCCCTTTATTTAGCCAAGTTACCTTGTATGGGTGAGCATGTGGTATTCTTGTCAAACCAAGTTTTTCCACTACCTCCTTAGAGATTATGTTATCAGTAGACCTGGAATCTATGATTACCTTACAAACCTTCCCAAGAATTTTTCATTTCACCTTGAATAAGAATCTTCTTTTCTTGGGTTCTTCTTTCACTAGTTCCTTCAAAAAAATCCTTCTAAGCATTAAGTTCTCTCCACTCTCTAAATCAAGGGGTACCTCAGGGGACTTGACACTACTTGTATCTTCTTGGACAAAATTTATCCTCTTATCTGATTGAGAGGAAGACACCTTTTCTGGACACCTATAGTTTGGATGCCCAATTTGCCCATAATTATAACACTTCATGGTAGCAAAGTGGGATCCTCTGCTAGAGCCACTGAATCTGCCTCTATTGCTTTCAAATCCTATTCCTCTATTTTGGTTACCTCTTCCACTTGGTTCATGAATTTTCTCCATTTTCCTTGTATCATTAAAGGATCTTGATTCATTACTTCTTCCACTAAAATGACCCCTATGGCATCTTGAATTTCTTCCTCGACCTCTACCCCTATAATTGGTATCTTTCTTTTTTTTTCTTCTTTCTTTAACTTTAAGGGAAAGTTGATAGAATTTATGCATGATAATAGGGCTGAGAAAGCTAATCTCTTCTTGAATGCTCCATCTCAATCTGTTTAAGTATCTTTCCACCTTAAGGGTCTCATCTTCTTTCATCTTTAACCTTAGAAAAAAATTTTGAAACTCCTTGGTGTAGGTACTCACCTCCAATTATTTTTTCCTCAAATTCTATCTTTTCTTGTGTATTTGAACTTCATAATCCTTTGGTAGATATGCCTCCTTAATCTTGGCTACCATACCCTTCCAAGTTGCTATGGGATGCTTTCCTTCCTTTTTCCTTTCATCTTTGATGAACTTACACCATGTCACAATTGCTCCCCTCAATATTAACTTAGCTACCATTACATTTTGTGCCTTTGATACACTTTCACATTCAAAATGGTTCTCTAACCCCTCTATCCACTCCATGACCAACTCTGGTTCCATCTTGCCACTAAACAGGGGTACTCCTAAAGATTTTCCTCCCATGGCTTTTATTACCCTAAGGAATGGTTCTTCTTGCAAAATTGGATCAGGTTCTGGCACCTCATTCTCTATAGCTATTACCTTATCCTTCCATTCTGATTATTTCACCTTTTCATTGACTTCTTCAGTCTTAGCTTGCACTACATAAAGTTTAGTTTCCATCTCTACTAGCTATTCCCTTAGGAACTTATTCTCCTCTTCTTGATCCTCTACCTTCTTTTCAAGTTCAACATTTGTCACCATCCTTGATGATCCTACTGATTCTAGTGTTTGCAACATTCAGTTCCACAATCCCAAATCTAAGGCTCTGATACCAATTTGATAGGTAGACCTTCTATTTTCCACCTTGATCCAAGAAATATCAATAAAAAAAGGTCACTCTTGGACCACTAGGGGTGTCTAAATTCCTGTGTTCACTTAGAAGGATCTACTAACCCTTCTTTCCAACTTGGAGTCTTCCTATCAGTTAGTGTTACCACTTCCTCCCCTTGAGTTAACTAGGGTAAACCCATTCCACATTCACCACACCTCATTATGGATTTGTGTAGGGTTGAATCCATTGTAAAAAAAAAATATTTTATCCTTTTGATGCAAAATTTCATAGAATTTTAATACCTTTCTTACCAATCTCAAGGATTCCTAGTTTTTAAGCTTGTAGCCCTATTAGCCCCAACTAGGTCTTTGAGTACTAATTTAGGCCAATAACTCCAAAATTTTCCAAATGAGACCTAAAAGTAATTCATCTGAATACCATTTTGGAAGTTCTTACATATTATGGAGGTCTATGGTTTCTCAGGTGTCCGTACAGTACGAATCAATTTCTAATCCTCCTTTCCTAGAAAATATGTCTAATAGGCTAGGTCACTTGGATAAACTATCAAATTCACCTCTTTCAAGACCAAAAAATAGTTCTAAGGATTCATTTGGTCTCTAATGGAAATATCCAGTCTATATTTATGATTTACCAAACCAACCCATCCTTCATTAATTTACTGTCATTGGATTTGCACTAAGCGAGCACCCTATCTTGTTTAGGACAATCCCTCACACTGAACTCCAACCTTCTTCTACACCTGTATAGTTTGGAACACTATGTACAAATGTCCCACAACACTTCCTCCATGAGCCATTAAGATTTCATGGAGGAAAGTCATGGTGGAACCATGTTTCATCAAAACCTTTCAAACTAGCAACCCACAGTCCAATGAGGGCTTGACTAACAAAGAAAAACAAAAACAAATGAAAAACACACTGTAACGTATCTACACAATCCAAATGAAATATAAAAGAATGAAATTAGAAAATGTACAAGACTTCAATCACATTTTGAGGGAGAAGTTCCAAATTTCATTTAAACAGTTTAGAAATTACAAAGAATGTAAAAGACCAAATCATTCTTGGGATCCATGTTACCAAGTCAACCAACCTCATATTATTTTCACTCAAACCTTAAATACCCTCTCTAACACTCATTTTTTATCCCTAACCATCATTTAGGGCTTCTTGATAATTTCTTTCCCAAAACTTAAAAAGTTGTCAAAGTTGCTCGATCGAGCAACTTTGACAACTTTTGCATTTCTGGGTATGCAACTTTGCTAGAGACCCTCAAAGTGGTCTAAAATGATCTCCAACTGATGAAGGGTGCTCCCCTTAATACCACAAACACATAACAGACATAGAGAAACAACAACAATAATATGCAAGAACAGAAAATTGGCTTCTTATTATCTCCACAAATATGGAATTATAAATTTTCAGAATTACAACATGCAAAGCCACATGGGCATTCCCTTACAATATTCTGTAGGACAAAGCCTCGAACTATTACCCAGATCTACTACCCAGAACTATTCTGAACTGCCTAAGACAATAATACAGCCTTCCTTATATAGGCAATTTTCCACCGCCTGGGAAGGTTCTAGAAATTTAGCCCATAGGGCCGACCAAACTTAGAATTATTTTATTTTTCAATTTATTACATCAAAGTCGGCTCAAAATAAATTTTGAAACCCGAACAGAAATTTTGAAGAAAAATCATTTTCTGCCATTTCAGGTGACCCAACTTCCGAAGACCATAAGTCATCACCAGTTGACCCGATTGACTATTGTAACCCCATTTCGGAAAGGGCGCGAGGAGCTCTACAACGCCTAAATTAAGCAAGCTTCATTCAGCCCAAAATTCGACCTCATCTGGGGCCTCTAAAGCCTTCAAAACTGAGTTCAAAGTTTCTGCACCCTGTTTCCAAAATAAAAATTTTTCAATATCTTCAAAACCAGACTTGATCTAGCCATGAAACTTTACTGGCAGGCTGATATAACAGAGATGAACCTCCACATGTGAAATCAGAACATTCCGAGATCGTATGACCAACTTACTAAAAATAGAAAGTTTCTAGAAATAGCAGCTCTGCACAAGATAGCCCTTATTGAAAAGCAAAAACAAATATTTTTGGGTGATGCAAGATTGCTCTTACACCCAGGATGCTCCTGCATCAGACACCCAGGGTAATTTGAGAAGTGACCCTGTCACGACTCAGGTGTGCAGAGGAAAACCAAGATGGTTAACCTCCACCCTTGTTAGCCATGATGAATCTTCAATAGGTCATCCTTTCCACTTGACCAGATATTCTTCATATGTCCTGTTCCTTGTGCTTCTGCCAAAATGACTGTCCAGTATATCTTCGATCTCCTTAGTGTCTGAACTAGTTGCTGAAATACTCCACTGTGCTGCTGTGATCTCATCTTCAACACCTCCTTTATGATACTCTATCAAATCTGAAATGTTAAACACTGGTGAAATATTTAGCTCAGTAGGCAATTCTACCTCATATGCGTTTCCTGAATCATGTTTCTTCAGTATCTTACATGGTCCAAACTTCTTCATTTTCAGCTTGTTATATGTACCAACTGGAAACCGCTCCTTCCGCAAATGAACCATGACTTCATCACCAACTTGAAATTCCTTATACCTCCTTTTCTCATCTGACTTAGCCTTATACTGTGCATTCATCTTGGTAATATGCTTCCTCACCTCCCCATGGATGTTCTTCAATTGTTCTGCAAAATCCTCAGCTTCAGCACTACTTATTTCTCCTTTATCTATCTTCCTCAATTCAGATGCATTTCTTGGACTACTTCCATATACAATTTGGAATGGTGATTTACCAGTGCTTCTGTTGACAGAATTATTGTATGCAAATTCCGCCTGTGGTAAAATCAAATCCCATCCTGTTGGCTTGTCTCCAACCAAACATCTCAGCAAATTTTCCAAACTCCTATTCACCACCTCTGTCTGTCCATCAGTCTGTGGATGATGTGATGAACTGAACTTCAAATCTGTCTTCAACTTCCTCCACAATGTACGCCAGAAATATCCAACAAACTTAGTGTCCCGATCTAAAACTATGGTCTTTGGCAAACCATGAAGTCTCACTACTTCTCTGAAAAACAATTCTGCTACATGAACAGCATCATTAGTCTTCTTGCAGAGAATGAAATGTGCCATCTTTGAAAATCTGTCAACCACCACAAAAATTAAATCATGTCCCCGCTGAGTCCTCGGTAAACCAAGAACAAAGTCCATGCTGATATCCTCCTAAGGCTTCTCTAGTACAGGTAATGGCTGATACAATCTTGTATTCTGCTTCACTCCTTTCACCATCTGACATACTCTGCAACGCTGTACAAACTTCTTCACATCTTGCTGCAACTGTGGCCAATAATAATTCTCACTAACCAAACCAAGGGTTTTATCACGACCAAAATGTCCAGCCAATCCTCCACTATGCTTCTCCTTGATGAGATTCTCCCTCATAGAACTTCGTGGAATGCACAACTGACTCTCTCTGAATAGCATATCATCTTGGATGATAAAATCTAGCCATTTCATCCTGTCTAGAGTAACAGGTTCTTTACAAGCTTTCCAAACTTCACCAAAATCAGGATCCTCTGGATACAAATTCTTGAGTTCCTTGAACTCAACCACTTCAATCTGCATTTCTGTCAGCAATAGTTGCCTTCTGCTAAGAGCATCTGCAACCCTATTAGACTTTCCACTCCTATGTTTCAAAACAAATGTATAACTCTGCAAAAACTCAACCCATTTCAAATGCCTCTGATTCAACTTCCCTTTACTATTCAAATATTGCAAAGCTTGATGATCAGTATACAAAACAAACTCCTTAGGAAGCAAATAATGTCTCCACTTCTTTAATGCCTGAACTATAGCATAAAATTCCTGATCATAAACAGAATATTTCCTCTTGGCATCATTTAACTTCTCACTGAAATAAGCAACAGGTTTACCTTCTTGGCTCATAACAGCTCCTATTGCAGTACCACTAGCATCACAATCTACTTGAAACACCTTATTAAAATCTGGAAGTGCTAAAACAGGTTGTTCTGTAACTTTTTGTTTCAACAATTGAAAACTCTTTTCTACCCCATTAGTCCACTTAAACTCTTTTCTATCCCCTCTCATTGTTTCAGTGAAGGGTCCATAAATACTGCTAAAATTTCTGATAAACTTTCTGTAAAAGCTAGCTAGACCATGAAAAGATCTTACCTCAGTAGCACTCCTTGGAGTAGGCCATTCAAGGATAGCCTGTACCTTCTCTGGGTCCATTTTTAGACCTTCTGCTGAAACTACAAATCCCAAATACACTAACTCTTTCTTCACAAAACTGCACTTCTTCAAATTAATCAACAATTTTTCTTCTCTCAACTTCTCAAATACCATACGAATATGCATCATATGCTCATCCAATGTCTTACTAAAGATCAAAATGTCATCTAGGTAAACAATGACAAACTTACTCAGAAATTCTTTCAGAACCTCGTTCATGAGCCGCATGAAAGTGCTCAGTGCATTGGTGAGCCCAAAAGGCATGACTAACCACTCATACAGTCCTTCCTTTGTCTTGAAGGCAGTCTTCCATTCATCTCCTTCTCTGATCCGAATCTGATGATATCCACTTTTCAGATCTATCTTTGAGAAATACACAACTCCACTCAAACAATCCATAATATCATCCATTCATGGTAATGGAAACCTATACTTGATTGTGATCTTGTTTATTACCCTAGAATCTGTACACATCCTCCATTCTCCATTCTTCTTTGGTGCTAATGCTGCTGGTACAACACAGGGACTCAGACTCTCACAGATCAATCCTTTCTGTAACAGTTAATGTACTTGTCTGTTCAACTCCTCACTTTCTGCAGGTGTCATTCTGTGTGCTGCCTTATTTGTCAAACTCGCTCCTGGGATCAAATCCATATGATGACTGATCTTCCTGATTGGTGGTAATCCATCAGGCACGTTATCAGATATAATATCCTGAAACTCATTCAACAAATCTGCAACTTCTACAGGAACATCTTCTACTTCCTCTTTACCAATTTTTGGAATTAAAGCAAAACATACATGCTCATGCCTCATACCATCTAGGAAATTTCTTCCATCAATAAAAGTTATCCTTGCATTACCACATACCTTTTCTTCAGTCTACTTCAATGGTTTTAGCTTATGTCGCACTCCATCCTTTGTCAGGGAATAGGTATTCACATGACCATCATGTACAGAACATCTGTCAAACTGCCATGGTCTACCCAACAACATATGACATGCATCCATAGATATGACATCACACAGTACCTCATCTTGGTATCCACCAATCTTGAACTTCACCAGGCATTGTTCATTGACCATGACCTTGTGGTCATCCTGTACCCAGGCAATCTAATATGGATGTGTGTGTTTCTGTCTCTTGAGCTTCAACTTTGTCACCATCTCTTTTGACACCAAATTGTTAGTGCTTCCACTATCGATGATCACATCACAACATTTACCTTCACACTTGCACCTGGTGTGAAACAAGCTCCTCCTTTGCGCAGGTTCATTCTCACCACTCAACAGGACTCTTCTGTTAATCAGCATTTCTCGTCTTTCAGCATCTTCAAAATTTGATGATCTGGCATCTTCATCTACATGTGCAACTCTGTCTTGGCCTTCATTTCTCCTGTCTATTCTACCTTGGCGCTGAGGACATTCAAATGCCCTATGACCTTCTTCTCCACAGTGAAAACATGTTCCACGGAAGCCACCTCTTCCAGATCCTTGTCCTCTTCCCCTTCCTCTTTGATCTCTATTATTCTGATCGTGGAAGTGATTGGAATTATTTTCTCTATGATTCTGACTGCTACTGGCCTCATCCTTCTTTTTCGGATCTTCATTTCAGCCACCATATGACCGTCCACCAGATCGTCCACCACGACCTCTTCCGTTTTGTCTGCTCTCAAACTTCTTGTTCAGCTTTTCCTCTACTTTTAGGGCAAACTGGTATGCCTCTTCAATACTGTTCATTCGAACCAGATTCAGCTCCTCCTGAATGCTTGGCCTTAACCCATTACGGTATCGGGCAACTTTCTCCTTATCAGCTTCTGCATGGCCTGTTCTGATGAGAAGTCGATAGAACTCCTTTGTATACTCCTGAACAGATCTTCCTGCTTGCTTCAAACTCTGCATTTTCTTCAGTAGGTCAAGCTCGTAATCAACAGGAATGAACTGTCGCTTCAATTTATCCACCATCCGATCCCATCTCCTGATTTTCTCCTTTCCCCTTCTATTTCGCTTCAACTGAATCTCTTGCCACCATATCTTCGCATGACCTTTCAGTTTGGCCTTCGCAAATTTGACCCTATCAGGATCCTCGACATCTTCATACTCAAAATATTCTTCACATTCATTGATCCAGTCGATCAATTCCTCTGGGTTAAGATTTCCAGAAAATGTAGGAACCTCAATCTTAGGTCTTTTCCTAATCTTGGAAATCGCCCGAAAAAGTCTTTCTTCCTCCTGGTTCACAATTTCAACTTCTCCTTCTTGATATTCTTCTTCGGCTTCATCCTCGCTTTCATCTCTGACATTAAGATTCATTCCTCTACGAATCTCTTCTTGCAATGCTCGCACTTGTCTCTGCAACTCTCTAACCTTAGGTGTCATAGCACCAGCTCTTCCGCCACGTTCTCTTCGTGGAGGCATTTTCGCGATACGCGCTGAAACCCCAACCACGGTCCTAGTGCAAACTACCTCACAGTCGGCGATCTGTTTACACACTCAGGAAAACCTGCTCTGATACCACTTGATGAAGGGTGCTCCCCTTAATACCACAAACACATAACAGACATAGAGAAACAACAACAATAATATGCAAGAACAGAAAATTGGCTTCTTATTATCTCCACAAATGTGGAATTACAAATTTTCAGAATTACAACATGCAAAGCCACATGGGCATTCCCTTACAATATTCTGTAGGACAAAGCCTCGAACTATTACCTAGATCTACTACCCAGAACTATTCTGAACTACCTAAGACAATAATACAACCTTCCTTATATAGGCAATTTTTCACCGCCTGGGAAGGTTCTAGAAATTTAGCCCATAGGGCTGACCAAACTTAGAATTATTTTATTTTTCAATTTATTACATCAAAGTCAGCTCAAAATAAATTTTGAAACCCGAACAGAAATTTTCAAGAAAAATCATTTTCTGCCATTTTAGGTGACCCAACTTCCGAAGACCATAAGTCATCACCAGTTGACCCGATTGACTATTGTAACCCCATTTCGGAAAGGGCACGAGGAGCTCTACAACACTTGAATTAAGCAAGCTTCATTCAGCCCAAAATTTGACCTCATATGGGGCCTCTAAAGCCTTCAAAACTGAGTTCAAAGTTTCTGCACCCTGTTTCCAAAACCAAAAATTTTCAATATCTTCAAAACCAGACTTGATCTAGCCATAAAACTTTACTGGCAGGCTGATATGATAGAGATGAACCTCCACATGTGAAATCAGAACATTTCGAGATCGTATGACCAACTTACTAAAAATAGAAAGTTTCTAGAAATAGAAGCTCTGCACAAGATAACCCTTATTGAAAAGCAAAAACAAATATTTTTGGGTGATGCAAGATTGCTCTTACACCTAGGATGCTCCTGCATCAGACACCCAGGTTAATTTGAGAAGTGACCCTGTCACGACTCAGGTGTGCAGACGAAAATCAAGACGGTTAACCTCCACCCTTGTTAGCCATGATGAATCTTCAATAGGTCATCCTTTCCACTTGACCAGATATTTTTCATATGTTCTGTTCCTTGTGCTTCTGCCAACATGACTGTCTAGTATATCTTCGATCTCCTTAGTGTCTGAACTAGTTGCTGGAATACTCCACTGTGCTGCTGTGGTCTCATCTTCAACACCTCCTTCATGATACTCTGTCAAATCTAAAATGTTAAACACTGGTGAAATATTTAGCTCAGTAGGCAATTCTACCTCATATTTGTTTCCTGAATCATGTTTCTTCAGTATCTTACATGGTCCAAACTTCTTCATTTTCAGCTTGTTATATGTACCAACTGGAAACCGCTCCTTTCGCAAATGAACCATGACTTCATCACCAACTTGAAATTCCTTATACCTCCTTTTCTCATCTGCCTTAGCGTTATACTGTGCGTTCATCTTGGTAATATGCTTCCTCACCTCCCCATGGATGTTCTTCAAGTGTTTTGCAAAATCATCAGCTTCAGCACTACTTATTTCTCCTTTATCTATCTTCCTCAATTCAGATGCATTTCTTGGACTACTTCCATATACAATCTAGAATGGTGATTTACCAGTGCTTCTGTTGACAGAATTATTGTATGCAAATTCCGCCTGTGCTAAAATCAAATCCCATCCTGTTGGCTTGTCTCCAACCAAACATCTCAGAAAATTTTCCAAACTCCTATTCACCACCTCTATCTGTCCATCAGTCTGTGGATGATGTGATGAACTGAACTTCAAATCTGTCTTCAACTTCCTCCACAATGTACGCCAGAAATATCTAACAAACTTAGTATCCTGATCTGAAACTATGGTCTTTGGCAAACCATGAAGTCTCACTACTTCTCTGAAAAACAATTCTGCTACATGAACAGCATCATTAGTCTTCTTGCAGGGAATGAAATGTGCCATCTTTGAAAATCTGTCAACCACCACAAAAATTGAATCATGTCCCCGCTGAGTCCTCGGTAAACCAAGAACAAAGTCCATGCTGATATCCTCCCAAGGCTTCTCTGGTACAGGTAATGGCTGATACAATCCTATATTCTGCTTCACTCCTTTCGTCATCTGACATACTCTGCAATGCTGTACAAACTTCTTCACATCTTGCTGCAACTGTGGCCAATAATAATTCTCACTAACCAAACCAAGGGTTTTATCATGACCAAAATGTCCAGCCAATCCTCCACTATGCTTCTCCTTGATGAGATTCTCCCTCATAGAACTTCATGGAATGCACAACTGACTCCCTCTGAATAGCATATCATCTTGGATGATAAAATCCAGCCATTTCATCCTGTCTAGAGTAACAGGTTTTTTACAAGCTTTCCAAGCTTCACCAAAATCAGGATCCTCTGGATACAAATTCTTGAGTTCCTTGAACTCAACCACTTCAATCTGCATTTCTGTCAGCAATAGTTGCCTTCTGCTAAGAGCATCTGCAACCCTATTAAACTTTCCACTCCTGTGTTTCAAAACAAATGTATAACTCTGCAAAAACTCAACCCATTTCAAATGCCTCTGATTCAACTTCCCTTGACTATTCAAATATTGCAAAGCTTGATGATCAGTATACAAAACAAACTCATTAGGAAGCAGATAATGTCTCCACTTCTTTAATGCCTGAACTATAGCATAAAATTCCTGATCATAAACAGAATATTTCCTCTTGGCATCATTTAACTTCTCACTGAAATAAGCAACAGGTTTACCTTCTTGGCTCATAACAGCTCCTATTGCAATACCACTAGCATCACAATCTACTTGAAACACCTTATTAAAATTTGGAAGTGCTAAAATAGGTTGTTCTGTAACTTTTTGTTTCAACAATTGAAAACTCTTTTCTGCCCCATTAGTCCACTTAAACTCTTTTCTATCACCTCTCATTATTTCAATCAAGGGTCCACAAATACTGCTAAATTTTTTGATAAACTTTCTGTAAAAGCTAGCTAGACCATGAAAAGATCTTACCTCAGTAGCACTCCTTGGAGTAGGCCATTCAAGGATAGCCTGTACCTTCTCTGGGTCTATTTTTAGACCTTCTACTTAAACTACAAATCCCAAATACACTAACTCTTTCTTCACAAAACTGCACTTCTTCAAATTAATCAACAATTTCTCTTCTCTCAACTTCTCAAATACCATACGAATATGCATCATATGCTCATCCAATGTCTTACTAAAGATCAAAATATCATCTAGGTAAACAATGACAAACTTACCCAGAAATTCTTTCAGAACCTCGTTCATAAGCCGCATGAAAGTGCTCGGTGCATTGGTTAGCCCAAAAGGCATGACTAACCACTCATACAGTCTTTCCTTTGTCTTGAAGGCAGTTTTCCATTCATCTCCTTCTCTGATTCGAATCTGATGATATCCACTTTCAGATCTATCTTTGAGAAATACACAGCTCCACTCAAACAGTCCATAATATCATCCATTCGTGGCAATGGAAACCTGTACTTGATTGTGATCTTGTTTATTGCCCTAGAATCTGTACACATCCTCCATTCTCCATTCTTCTTTGGTGCTAATACTACTGGTATAGCACATGGAATCAGACTCTCATGGATCAATCCTTTCTGTAACAGTTCATGTACTTGTCTGTTCAACTCCTCACTTTCTGCAAGTGTCATTCTGTGTGCTGCATTATTTGGCAAATTCGCTCCTGGGATCAAATCCATATGATGACTGATCTTCCTGATTGGTGGTAATCCATCAGGCACGTTATCGGATATAATATCTTGAAACTCATTCAACAAATCTGCAACTTCTATAGGAACATTTTCTACTTCCTCTTTACCAACTTTTGGAATTAAAGCAAAACATACATGCTCATGCCTTATACCATCTAGGAAATTTCTTCCATCAACAAAAGTTATCCTTGCATTACCACATACCTTTTCTTCAGTCTTCTTCAATGGTTTTAGCTTATGTCGCACTCCATCCTTTGTCAAGGAATAAGTATTCGCACGACCATCATGTACAGCACATCTGTCAAACTGCCATGGTCTACCCAACAACATATGACATGCATCCATAGATATGACATCACACAGTACCTCATCTTGGTATCCACCAATCTTGAACTTCACCAGGCATTGTTCATTGACCATGACCTTGTGGTCATCCTATACCCAGGCAATCCGATATGGATGTGGGTGTTTCTGTCTCTTGAGCTTCAACTTTGTCACCATCTCTTCTGACACCAAATTATTAGTGCTTCCACTATCGATGATCACATCACAACATTTACCTTCACACTTGCACCTGGTGCGAAACAAGCTCCTCCTTTGCGCAGGTTCATTCTAACCACTCAACAGGACTCTTTTGTTAATCAGCATTTCTCCTCTTTCAGCATCTTCAGAATTTGATGATCTGGCATCTTCATCTACATGTGCAACTCTGGCCTGGCCTTCATTTCTCCTCTCTATTCTACCTTGGCGCTGAGGACATTCAAATGCCCTATGACCTTCTTCTCCAAAGTGAAAACATGTTCCACGGAAGCCACCTCTTCCAGATCCTTGTCCTCTTCCCCTTCCTCTTTGATCTCTATTATTCTGATCCTGGAAGTGATTGGAATTATTTCCTCTCTGATTCTGACTGCTATTGGCCTCATCCTTCTTTTTCAGATCTTCATTTCGGCCACCATATGACCGTCCACCAGATCGTCCA
Source organism: Chamaecyparis obtusa (assembly GCA_027943335.1). Taxonomy (NCBI): domain Eukaryota; kingdom Viridiplantae; phylum Streptophyta; class Pinopsida; order Cupressales; family Cupressaceae; genus Chamaecyparis; species Chamaecyparis obtusa. Next base: position 597,760 of record BSBK01003676.1, on the reverse strand, counting down.
CCGCGACCTCTTCGGTTTTGTCTGCTCTCAAACTTCTTGTTCAGCTTTTCCTCTACTTTTAGGGCAAACTGGTATGCCTCTTCAATACTATTTATTCGAACCAGATTCAGCTCCTCCTGAATGCTTGGCCTTAACCCATTAAGGTATCGGGCAACTTTCTCCTTATCAGCTTCTGCATGGCCTGTTCTGATGAGAAGTCGATAGAACTCCTCTGTATACTCCTGAACAGATCTTCCTGCTTGCTTCAAACTCTACATTTTCTTCAATAGGTCAAGCTCATAATCAACAGGAATGAACTGTCACTTCAATTTATCCACCATCCGATCCCATCTCGTGATTTTCTCCTTTCCCCTTCTATTTTGCTCCAACTGAATCTCTTGCCACCATATCTTCGCATGACCTTTCAGTCTGGCCTTCACAAATTTGACCCTATCAGGATCCTCGACATCTTCATACTCAAAATATTCTTCACATTCATTGATCCAGTCGATCAATTCCTCTGGGTTAAGATTTCCAAAAAATGTAGGAACCTTAATCTTAGGTCTTTTCCCAATTTTGGAAATCGCTCGAAAAAGTCTTTCTTCCTCCTGGTTCACAATTTCAACTTCTCCTTCTTGATATTCTTCTTCGGCTTCATCCTCACTTTCATCTCTGACATTAAGATTCATTCCTCTACGAATCTTTTCTTGCAATGCTTGCACTTGTCTCTGCAGCTCTCTAACCTCAGGTGTCACAGCACCAGCTCTTCCGCCACGTTCTCTTCGTGGAGGCATTTTCGTGATACGCGCTGAAACCCCAACCATGGTCCTGGTGCAAACTACCTCACAGTCGGCAATCTGTTTACACACTCAGGAAAACCTGCTCTGATACCACTTGATGAAGGGTGCTCCCCTTAATACCACAAACACATAATAGACATAGAGAAACAACAACAATAATATGCAAGAACAAAAAATTGGCTTCTTATTATCTCCACAAATGTGGAATTACAAATTTTCAGAATTACAACATGCAAAGCCACATGGGCATTCCCTTACAATATTCTGTAGGACAAAGCCTCGAACTATTACCCAGATCTACTACCCAGAACTATTCTGAACTGCCTAAGACAATAATACAGCCTTCCTTATATAGGCAATTTTCCATCGCCTGGGAAGGTTCCAGAAATTTAGCACATAGGGCTGACCAAACTTAGAATTATTTTATTTTTCAATTTATTACATCAAAGTCGGCTCAAAAAAAATTTTGAAACCCGAACAGAAATTTTGAAGAAAAATTATTTTCTGCCATTTTAGGTGACCCAACTTTCGAAGACCATAAGTCATCACCAGTTGACCCGATTGACTATTGTAACCCCATTTCGGAAAGGGCACGAGGAGCTCTACAACGCTTAAATTAAGCAAGCTTCATTCAGCCCAAAATTCGACCTCATTTGGGGCCTCTAAAGCCTTCAAAACTGAGTTCAAATTTTCTGCACCCTGTTTCCAAAACCAAAAATTTTCAATATTTTCAAAACCACACTTGATCTAGCCATGAAACTTTACTGGCAGGCTGATATGATAGAGATGAACCTCCACATGTGAAATCAGAACATTCTGAGATCGTATGACCAACTTACTAAAAATAGAAAGTTTCTAGAAATAGCAGCTCTGCACAAGATAGCCCTTATTGAAAAGCAAAAACAAATATTTTTGGGTGATGCAAGATTGCTCTTACACCCAGGATGCTCCTGCATTAGACACCCATGGTAATTTGAGAATGACCCTGTCACAACTCAGGTGTGCAGAGGAAAACCAAGACGGTTAACCTCCACCCTTGTTAGCCATGATGAATCTTCAATAGGTCATCCTTTCCACTTGACCAGATATTTTTCATATGTCCTGTTCCTTGTGCTTCTGCCAACACGACTGTCCAGTATATCTTCGATCTCCTTAGTGTCTGAAATAGTTGCTGGAATACTCCACTGTGCTGCTGTGATCTCATCTTCAACACCTCCTTCATGATACTCTGTCAAATCTGAAATGTTAAACACTGGTGAAATATTTAGCTCAGTAGGCAATTCTACCTCATATGCATTTCCTGAATCATGTTTCTTCAGTATCTTACATGGTCCAAACTTCTTCATTTTCAGCTTGTTATATGTACCAACTGGAAACCGCTCCTTCCGCAAATGAACCATGACTTCATCACCAACTTGAAATTCCTTATACCTCCTTTTCTCATCTGCCTTAGCGTTATACTGTGCGTTCATCTTGGTAATATGCTTCCTCACCTCCCCATGGATGTTCTTCAAGTGTTCTACAAAATCCTCAGCTTCAGCACTACTTATTTCTCATTTATCTATCTTCCTTAATTCAGATGCATTTCTTGGACTACTTCCATATACAATCTGGAATGGTGATTTACCAGTGCTTCTGTTGACAGAATTATTGTATGCAAATTCTGCCTGTGGTAAAATCAAATCCCATCCTGTTGGCTTGTCTCCAACCAAACATCTCAGCAAATTTTCCAAACTACTATTCACCACCTCTGTCTATCCATCAGTCTATGGATGATGTGATGAACTGAACTTCAAATCTGTCTTCAACTTCCTCCATAATGTACGACAGAAATATCCAACAAACTTAGTGTCCCGATCTGAAACTATGGTCTTTGGCAAACCATGAAGTCTCACTACTTCTCTGAAAAACAATTCTGCTACATGAACAGCATCATTAGTCTTCTTGCAGGGAATGAAATGTGCCATCTTTGAAAATCTGTCAACCACCACAAAAATTGAATCATGTCCCCGCTGAGTCCTCGGTAAACCAAGAACAAAGTCCATGCTGATATCCTCCCAAGGCTTCTCTGGTACAGGTAATGGCTCATACAATCCTGTATTCTGCTTCACTCCTTTCACCATCTGACATACTCTGCAACGCTATACAAACTTCTTCACATCTTGCTGCAACTGTAGCCAATAATAATTCTCACTAACCAAACCAAGGGTTTTATCACGACCAAAATGTCCAGCCAATCCTCCACTATGCTTCTCCTTGATGAGATTCTCCCTCATAGAACTTCGTGGAATGCACAACTGACTCTCTCTGAATAGCATATCATCTTGGATGATAAAATCCAGCCATTTCATCCTCTCTAGAGTAACAGGTTCTTTACAAGCTTTCCAAGCTTCACCAAAATCAGGATCCTCTAGATACAAATTCTTGAGTTCCTTGAACTCAACCACTTCAATCTGCATTTCTATCAGCAATAGTTGCCTTCTGCTAAGAGCATCTGCAACCCTATTAGACTTTCCACTCCTGTGTTTAAAAACAAATGTATAACTCTGCAAAAACTCAACCCATTTCAAATGCCTCTGATTCAACTTCCCTTGACTATTCAAATATTGCAAAGCTTGATGATCAGTATACAAAACAAACTCATTAGGAAGCAGATAATGTCTCCACTTCTTTAATGCCTGAACTATAGCATAAAATTCCCGATCATAAACAGAATATTTCCTCTTGGCATCATTTAACTTCTCACTGAAATAAGCAACAGGTTTACCTTTTTGGCTCATAACAGCTCCTATTGCAGTACCACTAGCATCACAATCTACTTGAAACACCTTATTAAAATCTGGAAGTGCTAAAACAAGTTGTTCTGTAACTTTTTGTTTCAACAATTGAAAACTCTTTTCTGCCCCATTAGTCCACTTAAACTCTTTTCTATCCCCTCTCATTGTTTCAGTCAAGGGTCCACAAATACTGCTAAAATTTCTGATAAACTTTCTGTAAAACCTAGCTAGACCATGAAAAGATCTTACCTCAGTAACACTCCTTGGAGTAGGCCATTCAAGGATAGCCTGTACCTTCTCTGGGTCCATTTTTAGACCTTCTACTGAAACTACAAATCCCAAATACACTAACTCTTTCTTCACAAAACTGTACTTCTTCAAATTAATCAACAATTTCTCTTCTCTCAACTTCTCAAATACCATACGAATATGCATCATATGCTCATCCAATGTCTTACTAAAGATCAAAATATCATTTAAGTAAACAATGACAAACTTACCCAGAAATTCTTTCAGAACCTCGTTCATGAGCCGCATGAAAGTGCTCGGTGCATTGGTTAGCCCAAAAGGCATGACTAACCACTCATACAGTCCTTCCTTTGTCTTGAAGGCAGTCTTCCATTCATCTCCTTCTCTGATCCGAATCTGATGATATCCATTTTTCAGATCTATCTTTGAGAAATACACAGCTCCACTCAAACAGTCCATAATATCATCCATTCGTGGCAATGGAAACCTGTACTTGATTGTGATCTTATTTATTGCCCTAGAATCTGTACACATCCTCCATTCTCCATTCTTCTTTGGTGCTAATACTGCTGGTACAGCACAGGGACTCAGACTCTCACAGATCAATCCTTTCTGTAACAGTTCATGTACTTGTCTTTTCAACTCCTCACTTTCTGCAGGTGTCATTCTGTGTGCTACCTTATTTGGCAAACTCGCTCTTGGGATCAAATCCATATGATGACTGATCTTCCTGACTGGTGGTAATCTATCAGGCACGTTATCGGATACAATATCCTGAAACTCATTCAACAAATCTGCAACTTCTACAGGAACATCTTCTACTTCCTCTTTACCAACTTTTGGAATTAAAGCAAAACATACATGCTCATGCCTCATACCATCTAGGAAATTTCTTCCATCAACAAAAGTTATCCTTGCATTACCACATACCTTTTCTTCAGTCTCCTTCAATGGTTTTAGCTTATGTCACACTCCATCCTTTGTCAGGGAATAGGTATTCGCACGACCATCATGTATAGCACATCTGTCAAACTGCCATGGTCTACCCAACAACATATGACATGCATCCATAGATATGACATCACACAGTACCTCATCTTGGTATCCACCAATCTTGAACTTCACCAGGCATTGTTCATTGACCATGACCTTGTGGTCATCCTGTACCCAGGCAATCCGATATGGATGTGGGTGTTTCTGTCTCTTGAGCTTCAACTTTGTCACCATCTCTTCTGACACCAAATTGTCAGTGCTTCCACTATCGATGATCACATCACAACATTTACCTTCACACTTGCACCTAGTGCGAAACAAGCTCCTCCTTTGCGCAGGTTCATTCTCACCACTCAACATGACTCTTCTGTTAATCAGCGTTTCTCCTCTTTCAGCATCTTCAGAATTTGATGATCTGGCATCTTCATCTACATGTGCAACTCTGGCCTGGCCTTCATTTCTCCTGTCTATTCTGCCTTGGCGCTGAGGACATTCAAATGCCCTATGACCTTCTTCTCCACAGTGAAAACATGTTCCACGGAAGCCACCTCTTCCAGATCCTTGTCCTCTTCCCCTTCCTCTTTGATCTCTATTATTCTGATCCTGGAAGTGATTGGAATTATTTCCTCTCTGATTCTGACTGCTACTGGCCTCATCCTTCTTTTTCAAATCTTCATTTCGGCCACCATATGACCGTCCACCAGATTGTCCACCGCGACCTCTTCCGTTTTGTCTGCTCTCAAACTTCTTGTTCAGCTTTTCCTCTACTTTTAGGGAAAACTGGTATGCCTCTTCAATACTATTCATTCGAACCAGATTCAGCTCCTCCTGAATGCTTGGCCTTAACCCATTAAGGTATCGGGTAACTTTCTCCTTATCAGCTTCTGCATGGCCTGTTCTGATGAGAAGTCGATAGAACTCCTCTGTATACTCCTGAACAGATCTTCCTGCTTGCTTCAAACTCTGCATTTTCTTCAGTAGGTCAATCTCATAATCAATAGGAATGAACTGTCACTTCGATTTATCCACCATCCGATCCCATCTCGTGATTTTCTCCTTTCCCCTTCTATTTCGCTCCAACTGAATCTCTTGCCACCATATCTTCGCATGACCTTTCAGTCTGGCCTTCACAAATTTGACCCTATCAGGATCCTCGACATCTTCATACTCAAAATATTCTTCACATTCATTGATCCAGTCGATCAATTCCTCTGGGTTAAGATTTCCAGAAAATGTATGAACCTCAATCTTAGGTCTTTTCCCAATCTTGGAAATCGTCCGAAAAAGTCTTTCTTCCTCCTGGTTCACAATTTCAACTTCTCCTTCTTGATATTCTTCTTCGGCTTCATTCTCGCTTTCGTCTCTGACATTAAGATTCATTCCTCTACGAATCTCTTCTTGCAATGCTCGCACTTGTCTCTGCAGCTCTCTAACCTCAGGTGTCACAGCACCAGCTCTTCCGCCACGTTCTCTTCGTGGAGGCATTTTCACGATACGCGTTGAAACCCCAACCACGGTCCTGGTGCAAACTGCCTCACAGTCGGTGATCTGTTTACACACTCAGGAAAACCTGCTCTGATACCACTTGATGAAGGGTGCTCCCCTTAATACCACAAACACATAACAGACATAGAGAAACAACAACAATAATATGCAAGAACAGAAAATTGGCTTCTTATTATCTCCACAAATGTGAAATTACAAATTTTCAGAATTACAACATGCAAAGCCACATGGGCATTCCCTTACAATATTCTGTAGGACAAAGCCTCGAACTATTACCCAGATCTACTACCCAGAACTATTCTGAACTGCCTAAGACAATAATACAGCCTTCCTTATATAGGCAATTTTCCACCGCCTGGGAAGGTTCCAGAAATTTAGCTCATAGGGCCGACCAAACTTAAAATTATTTTATTTTTCAATTTATTACATCAAAGTCGGCTCAAAATAAATTTTGAAACCCGAACAGAAATTTTGAAGAAAAATCATTTTCTGCCATTTCAGGTGACCCAACTTCCGAAGACCATAAGTCATCACCAATTGACCCGATTGACTATTGTAACCCCATTTCGGAAAGGTCACGAGGAGCTCTACAACGCTTGAATTAAGCAAGCTTCATTCAGCCCAAAATTCGACCTCATCCGGGGCCTCTAAAGCCTTCAAAACTGAGTTCAAAGTTTCTGCACCCTGTTTCCAAAACTGAAAATTTTCAATATCTTCAAAACCAGACTTGATCTAGCCATGAAAATTTACTGGCAAGCTGATATGACAGAGATGAACCTCCACATGTGAAATCAGAACATTCCGAGATCGTATGACCAACTTACTAAAAATAGAAAGTTTCTAGAAATAGCAGCTCTGCACAAGATAGCCCTTATTGAAAAGCAAAAACAAATATTTTTGGGTGATGCAAGATTGCTCTTACACCCAGGATGCTCCTGCATCACCTACCTAACTCTAAAACATTCAAACTCAAAACATCCTAAAAAAAACTTAACTAAGCTATTTCAAAGCACTTTTCACATTTTAGGCCATATTTGGCCACTATGGCAACCCAAGGTCCACTAGGGGAAACTAGGTGCCAAGAACAAAACTAAAGGTAACTTCCTAAATAATAGACTCACTTGGAGTATTATTCATTCATCTACCTTTGTGTTTCTACTAGTTTATGATGTGTTACAGATCTGGACTAGCTAGGAGATAGTTGAATCTTGATTGTATTGCTGATGTATTTGGCCATAACTGAGAAGGCTAATGTTTGGTTGATGATAATAAAGTGTTTGATTATGATTATATCTATGTTGGGTTGTTTTATTCCACTATGTTGATGTTGGCTACAAGGTTTGGACTATCCATTCTTGGACCCTCCATCATTGACAACATCAAGTGGTATCAGAGAAAGGTTGGTCTTGTTGAGAGAAAGGTTGAATTGGTTGAAGAGTGAGTTGATCCATTCTCAATGAAGGTGAAGAGATCTGAGTTTGCAAATTTGTGTTACCAGATTTGTGGAATCTTTTCTATCTATTCATGCAAGGTAGCAGGTTATGATATAACTTGCAGATAGTTCAAGGTTTCCACAAGGTGGTTGGGTTAGGGTTTGTTGTAGAGGGTTTCCAAGAATCTTGGGAGATGCCTCTAAGAAGATTGGACCCTAGGGTGATTGAGGATCTCTCTGATGCATTTGAAATGAGGATTACTGAGAAGGTCAGTTCAAATTTTAGATTTGAGATGGCGTTGATGAAGACTTAGATAGTCTTGGAGATTGTGAGATCTATGGATGGAATACTAAGGAACCTTGGAATAGATGATGGTGTGGATTATGTGAACCTAACCTATCAAGATCATGCTAAGACATTCAAGAATTAGTTGAATAAAATTATACATCAACATATAGGAAAACTATTCACAAGCCACCTTAGATTGAGCCAAAATGAGAGTGCCTAGACACTGTTTGATTTTATCCTTTAACAAGAATGTGCGTGTGCTCTTGAAGTAAAATGAGAATGTCCCCAATAAGGATTAGGGTATATTAGGATCAATTGAAAGCCATGGAGACCCCAAAAGTGGCACAAAACCTAGTATGGGGAACTAGTTTTGCCCTTAGGGTTCCGAGGGTGCAAGTGATGAAATGCATATTTATAGGCTATGAATGCAATGCAAGATTGATTTTAACTTCAATATAGATGTGATATGGAATGAAAATTCTATGAAATTCTTTCAATAAACTATGTTAATCCATTAAAATAAGTTAGGATGAGTTAGAAAACATGAAAACATGAAGGAAATCTAACAATACTAATATATGCTATGATAATCTAGATGCAATTTAACATGATAACAATGCTATTGAAAATGAAGAGTGAATTTGTCTTTTTCTCTTGGAAGGATGAATACTTATAGATTTTGAGGAGAGGCTTGGGTTAGGAAGGATGGTTAGGCTTTAGGATGAAGGGTTAGGGTTTAGGACCAAGGGTTAAGGCTTAGGGTCAAAGGAAAGGATCAAGGGGTGATCACAGATGTGAGAAACACTAAGGAAGTGTGAAGGGGAAAAAGGTGGAAGAGAGGAGATGGGATCTCATTAATGAGGTTGTAAGAGCCATTTATGAGGATTTAAGGGGTCATTAATGAGTTTGTAAGGCTCATTAATGAGGGTGTTGATTTTGGGTCAAAGGGAGAGGGTTAGGTTAAGAGGGTTAGGAATCACCCCTTAAGCAGGGTTAGGGAGTGATTAGGGATGAGAGGATAGGATTAGGAGATTCTAGAAGATATTTAGGATTTTAAATAAATAATTTATTTATTTAAAAGCTGTTTGGGTTGAGATAATCTATTAAATTGATTTAATAATAGGAGGGATTAATATTTACATTTGATTAAAATGTTTTGGGAGTGATTATTTAATTAAATGAATTTAATTAAAATAGGAGGGGATAATAACAATAATAATTAATTAATTAATTAATGATAATATCATCAAGACTTTTATTAACTAAAACAAATTTTAATTAACAAGTGGATTTTTAGGCATCTGCATTTTTCCCCTCTTTGATGCAACACCCCAAGTGGCATTGCATCAAAGATAAGAAAATAAGATGCCCTAGGAAAGAATTAGAGGGTAAGGGGTTGTCCCCCCTTGAGAAAATAATGGAAAGAGGAAAGTTTGGGGATTTTTCTCGAAAAGGACACAAATGGGAAGGAAAAGGAGGAAGGAGATGGGAAAGAGGATAAACAGACATCTATCGATGGCAAAGATGCATGAATGCAAGATGATGCTAAATGAAAGATGCAAGATTAATCTATATGTAGCGATTGGGACTTGGGGAGCTCATTGTGTAAATGTGGAGAGCACAACCTAGTTTGATATAGAAATAATAGAGACCTACCAAGGTTATTGGGAACACAAGGCCTTGTCACCAGTGTTGCATAGGATTGACACAAAAAGACATGCAAGGTTTTTAACAACATCACACATAAATCCAGGAGGAGTCAAGGTGGAAATGATGCTGGAGAACCCACAAAAAAATGATATTTCCCAAGTGCACCATGTAACCCAAAAGATCACATGCAGAAAATGCAAGGGTCATATTCGACTGAATCATAGGCAGAAACAAGATGATCAAAAGACCTTTCCCTAGAGTGTCCTCATTCAGAGTGCACCATGATATAAAGGATCATGGAAACTTTGAGGAGAGGAAAAATGAGAAGCCACAAAAGAGAAACAAAATCCAAAGGACCAAATCCAAGATCAAAGTGATAAATCCAACAAGACGTCCTTTTCCAAGGAGAGAGATTGATTTTTTTATTGATGGGGGAAGATTAGGTCAGACATGAGGAAGGATACATCCTGCAAGGACCTGTTTGATGTGGAGAATGTTGTGTTGTTGTTGGAAAATGATGAATCAAGGATAATCATGTGATAAAGGATAGTCGACAAAAGATGTTGAAGTACAAGGCTTGGTGAGACAAGTTCAAATGATCAAAGTTGCTACAGGATAGAAAATGATATGTACAATGAGACGCAATGATATAGTACAAAGGAGATGGGATATTTACAATGGATATTTATAGAAGCTCAAGATTTGGGATAGGTCAACATGATGACAAGGATATATAAAAAGCTTAGGATGTAGGAAAGGAGGATCTCGCTAGACAAGATATATATAGGAAGCTCAGGATTGGGGATAGGAAATCATTCATTTGTTGGATAGGCTTGAGGATAGAACACCTTGGGAAATGGGCTAGTGGTGGGGATGATGGGGGATTGGTTGATGAGGGGATGAAGGGGATAGGAGGGGATGGGAGTTTGATATATAATAGCCTGGTTCACTATGTATGGCACCTATTTCCAAGTTTTCACCAACATACTTGTCGAAGGTGCTTTAATTGCCAAGTTTTCACCATTGGACGAATATTTTTCTTTGCTTTTTTCATTTATTGCTTTTTTTTGTATTTTTATGGATTTTTTCCAAATTTTATGGATTTATAGGATTTGGTTCAAGAATAGAACCACTTCAGATGTATGACATTGATAGGATCATTTATGGGCTTGCCTTTTAGTGTTAACAACTGATAAGCTCCAGAGCTAAAGCATGTTGTGACAATATAGGGACCCAACCAAGTAGGTTTAAACCTACTCTTCTTCTCTCGATTTGTTTTTAATTTCTAATTTTCTTTGAGGACCATGTTTCCCACCTAGAAATGTCTAGGATGGACCTTTTTTTTGTATCTCCTTTTGAGTCAATTCTAATATACAACCAGGTGATCATACACTTTCTGCCTCTTTTCATTTAATAGGTTCAGATGTGTGAGGCATGCCATGCAATAGTCTTCATCTATTGTATAGTTCTTCATGGACACACATAATGAAGGTAGGTCAACCTCAATTGGTAAGATGACTTTAGCACCATATACAAGGGAGTATGGGGTGGTTCCTGTGGGAGAGAGGAAGGAAGTGTGATAGGCCCAAAGGGCAGGATTTATTTGGAGGTTCCAGTCATGACCAGAAGCATTGACAACCTTTTTGAGGATCTTGAGAATGGTTTAATTGGTTGCTCTAGCTTGGTCATTTCCTCGAGGGAAGTATGGGCTGAAGAAATGGTGATGGATGTGGATTCTGGCACATAGATCATCCACATTCTATTTTTCAAAGGGTTTTCCATGATCTGTGAAGATGGTGGAATGGATGCCGAAGCAGTAGATGATATGGTAGAGGATGAACTTGGATATCTGAATGCATGTAGTTGGGATGAGAATAATCTCTTCAACCCACTTTGTGAAATATTTAGTGTTTGTTATGATATATTTATGTCAATCTGATGAAAAGGGAGTGATCAAGATAATAAGGTTGAATCCTTAGCATGAGAAGGGCCAAGGTGGAACGATGGGTTGCAATTCTTGTGCTAGAGCATGAATCAGATTGGCATATTGTTGACATGGTAGGCATTTATTTATAAATTTACTGGCATCATGCTCTATTGTTGGCCAAAAATACTTGACTCTAAGCAACTACTTTTCTAGGACCATGCCACTTGTGTGGGCACCACAGATTCTAGCATGAACCTCTTATAAATCCAGGGTGACCTTGTTCGAATATAAATACCTAGAGAGGATGTTGTGATATCCTCGATGATATAGGGTGTAGGCTACAAGAGTGTAGTGGGAAGCTCTATGAATAAGGTTTTGGTGTTGGGTATTTGTGAGGTGGGGGGATATGATACCATTTTTAAGATAATTGGAATGTCATGGTAGCATGGGGACTGAGGACCAACCAAGATGCACACCATTTTAGAATCAACATTCTCATAAGAGGGGGTGTGTATCTTTTCAACTAAGAATTTGTAATACATTGAATCACGAGGGATATCCAATAAGAATCCAATGGTTGCCATTACGTCAAAAGATATATTTTGTAGCCTTGGTATCTATATAAATTGTAGAATCAAGAAGTTATCCTTCAATTTGTCCACCAACTCTTTGTAGGGTAGAAGCTTGTCATCCTTAGTTTGGAATTTGTCTAGAACTTACGTGACAATGAGCTGTGAATCTCCAAACACTTGCAGTTCTATTATGTTCCACTAGATAGCTATTTTGAGACTGGATATGAGTGCCTCATACTCTGCAATGTTGTTGGTGTCTAAGAATTCCAATTTGAATGATTTGGGATGGTCACCTTGAGGAGTGACAAAAAAGACTCCTGCCCCCGATCCAAGTGATGTGTAGGAGCCATTAAAGTACAACTTTCATGTTGGTTATTCTTCAATCATATAAAGATGTTCATCAAAGAATTCCATAATTAGAGGATATGCATCAATTAGGGGTGTTTCAACTAGCTGATCGACAATGACTTCCCCTTTTATTGCCTTCCTATCGATGTATTGAATGCCAAATTCTCTTAGTAGGATGACCCATTTTTCCATCCGGCCTAAGAGAGTTATCCTTGATAATAGACATTTGAGTGGGTCCACCATGGAGATGAGCTTGATGGTGTGACTAAGCATGTAGTGTCAAAGCTTTTGAGTGGAAAAGACCAATTTGAGGCATGCCTTTTCTATTGGTGAGTAGTTAAGCTCATAGTCGACAAGTGTTCGACTGATGTAGTAGATGGCTCACTCTTTGCTATTGTCATCAAGCTATGCTAATAGTGCCCCTAGTGCTATAGTGGTTGCTGAGATGTATAAGATTAGAGGGCATCCTGGGGCTAGTGGTACAAGAATAGGAGAGTTAGCCAAATATTCCTTTAGCTTTTCGAAGCTTCTCTGACAGATGGGATCCCATTTGAAACTAGTGTCCTTACGGAGTAGATGCATGAAGGGTTGATACTTGTCTACTAGTTGTGATATAAATCTCCAAACTAATTGCAATTCTCCTTGGAGGCTTCTTAGTTGTTTGAGTGTTCAAGGAGGAGGAATTTCTATTATGGCCTTGAATTTTTTAGGGTCAATCTCTATGCCATGCCATGATATAATAAATCCTAATAGCTTTCCATATGTTACAACAAAGACACACTTCTTTGGATTTAGCTTTAAGCCATAGTGATGTAAACGATCGAATACACACTCAAGGATGTCAAGTTTTTCTCATTGTGAGATTTGGGGCAAGTTTCTCATACTTGTCTCCAAAACCCTCATATTTCATTTTATAGTTTTGCATTTAGATTGCATTTCATTTGTGTTCAGAGAGCATACCCAAAAATAATATTGAAGAGTAAATCAAACAAGGTTATTGGGTGCCCTTGTTTTAGCTCATTGAGGTTGTAGTGAGAATTACCCATTTTATTGTATTTACTAACATCTAATGTGATTGTTTGGTGTTTTTAGTGTTTTGTATTTGCAACAAATAGGTCTACATTTTCATTGCATACATTTTGGCACCCTCGATGGGACCCACTTCCCTATTAGATCTACATTTTTGAAGATTTTTTATGTTAATGCTCGTGTAGGTTGAGTTGAAGAGAAAAATCTAAGGTTTTTTGAAAGATTTGATCATATCCTTCAAATGGTTGGGAGTTTTGGTCTGAATTTATTTTTGCAAGTGGGGGATCATCATAGCATGTCTCAATCTGAAGCTTAGGTTTTTCTAATCATTTTTCCATGAGTTATAATGTTTTTATGATTTTCAATGAAAATTCATTTTTGGTCACAAATCCCAGTATTTTTTGGAAATTTTTACATTTTCGAAAAGGTCTGAGAATTTTACATAGGGCAAATTTTGTGTTTTTTATTTTGATGCACAAATAGGGCTCAAACATTCAAACTTTGAAAGTTGGTCTATTTTGATAAATCAAGTCCCTAGGGCACACAAATTAAGGAATTTTTCCAAAATTTCTACATTATGGAAATATCTCTATTTTTTAGTAGGGGTCTCTGTTTCAAATTTCTATTTTTGTGGTTGAAATCATAGCGAAAAAATCAGATCTTGTTGACTAGGTCAAATGCAAAAAATAGATAAATTTGTGAGGCATTTGCACCTTATTTGCACATTGTTCAATGCATGGTTGAATTTTCTTGCAAGTTTTTGATATTTTCAATCTTCTAATAGTGGTTTTCCAGAATGGTTGACCAAGATTAAGACATTTTGAGACTACTAATCAATTTGTTTTGTAGGACGTTATTTGAAGATCTTGAAAAGATTTGAGACTACTAATTCATTGGTTTTGTAGGTTACCTTTGAAGTTCAGGAAAACATTATGTATACTTTAAGCTAATTTTTACAGGCACCTAGTTTAATTAGGAAGGTTAATTTCTTATGATTTGATTGGGTAGTAGGAGAGTATGCTCTTTCCTCTTTAAGGGGAAACCAAAAATCTAGACCTACTTAATTTGGTCATTAGAAAGGAATCTTGGGTAAATGAACATGTGCTTGATGTGTTTAGGAAAAAATATGGAGTAGGAGAGTATGCTCTTTTCCTTATGGAAAACTAGAAATATTGACCTCCATTAGCTATCCATCTTACTTTTCTTGTATTTACCTTTAGAGGGCCTGCCAAGAGAGAAATCTTTTGGGAATGACCCAAGTGGGGAACAAGTGAACCTGACTACTCTACCCCACTATAATCAAAAGCTTCCTTCAATCCAAAGAGAGGGGAGAATTGGCTATTTTCTATTCCTAATGCTTCTTCATGTGTAGGGCCTCGTTGCCTCAATCTTACTAAGAAAGACTACATTTGATTGGGCCCTTGTAGGGCCATCAATGGTCTCAATCTTGTTTACTACAAGGGGAATACATTCATCTAGTATAGGGCCAAGAGGTTTAAATCTTTCTTGTGATACTATAATTTTTGGATGCTTGTAGGGCTATAGGCCTCAATTCTACTTATAGAACTACAGGGGATAGTCATGAACGAAGGACCTTACTAGACACCTAAGGACTTAGAGGCCAACCATTTTAGCCATGTGACTTCCTTTGTGCAAGGATTGATCCAAGTGGACTTACCCAGATCACCCTGAGAAACTCACCATATGTGTTCCCTTGGATGCTAAAGCTTGAATATGGCAATATGGAAAGACATGTGCTATGAGCATTGTTCTTTTCCAATTGATCCATAACTTGCATAGTCCTAGGAAAGGCCATTCAACCACTTAATTGTGGGGCTAAGAACATCAAGTTGTGGGAAAAGGTTGGAACATCTCCCTTTTGACCTTAGGTATAATTTTTTTGAAGTGTCTTCGATTGTACTAGACCTATGAAAATATTTTGGACATACACATCGTGCTATTATTTTCTATCATTTGGACTTGTCACAATTGATTGTATCCCTCAAGGTTTCTTTGTCCCTTGTGGGATTGTTTTCAGACTTTTGTTTGTTCCCTTGCTTGAGTATGAAAATTAGTTCTTACCTTTGAACAAGTTGGTTAACCAAGTCATCACTTCTATAGACTATGTCCCATATCTCCAAGCATAAGAAAGAAAAGATCCCACTACCTTTGGCCTATAGAGAAAGGAAAGAAATCAATCAAAAAGATAGGAAGTATCAACACATTGTCAAATCTATTCAACAAGAGCTCCAAGATCAAGAGAAAGTTGACAAGATTTTCTTCAATAAAAAGCTCTCTAACTACTTGTGCAAGCCTGGCATAAACCAAGACTTTTTCAACTTTGAGACCTATGATTAAACCTTCCTCTTTCATACATCCTTCATCATCTTAATATTTCATAATCCATCTCCCCTCTTACTAGAGCATGAAATCATTTCCTTGGACCTAAATCAATCCTTTGTCTTCATTATCCTTTGATCCATCTTCATCATCAAACATAGGTGGAAAGATTTATCAAAGTGTTTTAGAGATCCTAATCTTTAATCAAAATCAAACTTTGTCACTTGAGAACATCAATCTGTCTTAAGTGGCATAATCTAATCAATCTTATCCCCTTCTTTTCTTGTGATCATTAGTCTATCTACAAGTAAAATGAAGGTTTTATCATTGATTTTCATAGGATCTCTTTTTCACTAAGGTTGTCTTAAACCTTTGAACCAAATCAAACCATTTGAGGCCCTGCCCTCTCCAATCAATCATCAATCCTTCATCAAATACAATCAATAAAACCTTTGAGGCCCAACCCTCTCAATCAAAACTAGGTCCAGACCATGCTCCCAAATTCATCTCTCTTAATCCTTTTCTTTCTAATCATATGGTTGTAACCCGCTCACAAGCTAAGATGACAAGTCAACATTTTCCAGATAATGAGAATCCTTTTTCCTCTATACCTCTTCGAGGTTTCAAGATGCCAGATATAACTAATCAAGTAGAAATTGAAAATGAATATGTTGAACAAGATGAGCAATCTGAAATACTACCAAATCCACAAGTTGATGAATTTCTCAAAGATCCACGTAATGTAGAGATGATTGAGAAAGTGATTCGAGCCAAGAAAATAGAAATATTTATGAACCTTGTCCATGATGGGGTCATAGTTCCTAAGACTTTTGATGAATCACTATTGTATAAAAATATTACTAAAGAAGGTGTCTCCACAGTAACTGCTGCAATAGTTCATACTACACCATCTCAAGACAAACACAAGGTTTTTTCTAGTGGGCCTTCTACATCAATACCCATACCAACAACACAACCAACATTTCAATTAACACCTGAACAAATCCAGCAAATTATCAGTGCTATACCTAATACCACTTCACACACTAGTACTCATACAACAAAAAATTCATCTACTCCTTTTGACGCTAGTGTCTTGAATGTGGGTCAAACATCATTGCTGGGAACATTAATTCCCTAATCTTCAGTTAACTATGTTTCATTATTCTTTGGTGTTCCTTCTGGGGTCCTAAAAAAATCTACCCCAGCATGATCAAAAGCTTATTATCATGTACCTCCTCCCACACTTGGACTTACATCAGCTGGGTTTTTGACATCACAATTTGGAGGAGGACAATTTTTTGGTTCACATCTTACAAATCACAATGCTCCTAGCTTGGAAAATCAAACCAATGAACTTAAAAGCCTTATCCACAACATGCAAAGAGGAGGTAAAAAGGAATTTTCCTTTGAGGAAATATGCCCTTATCCATTCCATAAATCAATTAATATGATGCCTTTCCTTGAAAACTTTGAGATCCCTAAATTCAATAAATATAAGGGAAATACATGTCCTATCCAACATCTCAAATAATTCTATGTTTCTTGCTAGGAGGTCTCCCATAATGAAGATTATCTTGAAAGACTCTTTACAAGGAGTCTTGGAAGCCCGAAACTCGAATTGTTTATGAATCTACCTCCTGGATCTATATCCTCTTTCCTTGATCTTGCAGAGAAATTTGTTGCACAATACTCATATAATATCAAACATCAAGCATCCTTAAGTGACTTATGCAACACTAAGCAAAAGAATGGGGAAAATTTTGCTAGCTTCCTACAAAGGTGGAGACACCTAGCTAATAAAATGCCTTGGAAAATGCCAGATAATCATTTTATTGACATCTTTACTAGAAATCTAGTACCTGAAATTTCCTTCCAAATGAAAATGGCTACTCTTGATACTTTTGAAATTCTTGTTAGGAAGGGAAAAATAATTGAAGATGGTCTCTTACAAAAGGGAGCCATTAAACACTATACTCCCTCTCCTAACAATGAAAAACCAAAATTTTGGACTAAGAATAAAGGGGTAGTCAATGACAGAGTGATTGATGCTAAACATGTTTAGAATGTTCAAGCATCTAACCAAGATAATTTTAATCAAGGCAATGGAAACAACCAAAATTGTAGTCAGCAAAATCAAAAAACCCTTCAACAAAAATCTCGTAATCAAGGCTATCTATTCCCTCGAAATAATAATAGCAACAATAATAATTCTACTTCATGTCCTCGACGATAATTCACTTCTCTCATAGAACCCCTAGATGTTATTTTTTGAAAGCTTGTTGATCAAAATATGATGATGTATCCTAATACCTAACCATATGATGATAATCAACCCAAACCCGCTTGGTATAAGGATAATGAATATTGTGATTATCATTGCATCAAAGGTCATGATATCAAGAAATGTATGAAATTCAAACACTATATTCAAAACCTTATTGATGATGATAAAATTAAGGTTGAAGGTCATACACCTTCATCATCCAATGCACAACTTAAGATCTAAAATCAACCATTCCCTAATCATAATCAGAACAATGCATCATCTTCCAAAAATGTGCCTTATGACTACACCACCAATAATATTCAAGGCTCTAAAATCCAGGACAATGATTTTTGTGGCTTTGACTCTCTTTATGGCTGCATAGAATAATCTGACAACCATGTGCACACTCTCAAGCTTAAAGATGCTAATTGCAATGCTACCACTAGAAGAGGAAGAATTACTATTCAAGCAGTTGATCCACTCATTGCACCATCCGCATCTACTAGGCATGCTTCACACTATGACCTCTTGGCACAACTAGGGAAGACTCCCACATAGATATCAATACTTGAGCTACTTCATACATCACCTATACAAAAAGAAGTCCTTGAAAAAGCCCTTACTGAATCTCGAGTCCCTGAAAACATCAATGCATCCTAGTTCCAAGCTATGATTGGGAATCTAGCTGCACAATCACATCTTGTTTTTATAGATAAAGACTTTCATGTTTCTGACCCTTATCATAATATGCCTCTTCACATTGAAGTCATTATTCACTCCACCAAAATAAAAAGAGTCTTGATAGACTATGGATCTAGGTTGAATCTTTGCACTATGAGAATAATAAGAAACATAGGACTTTCAAAAGATCTCATTGATGTAATAAAAACACATTACTATAAAGGCTTATGATGACAAAGAAAGGGAATCCAAAGGATTGATGACACTTCCTTTACAAGTGGGCCCTACTATAATTGAGACTTCTTGTCATCTTCTTGATCTAGATCTCCCTTACAATATACTTTTGGGAAGACCTTGGATACATGCTATTTTAGGTGTACCGTCTACATACCATCAATGTTTGAAATTTCCACATCATGGACATGAGATCACTATCCCTGGAGATCAAGAACCATTTTAGTATTGTAATAATTTGGAAGCAAAGCAATCTTATTATTGTCCTCTGAATTAATTAAATGCTTCCACTAAACCTCCTCCTAAAAAATCTCCCGTTGAAGAAACAAATAAGGTATCTGATAAAGGAAAAGGTAAAGTCATTGAGGAGAAGATTGTTGAATCAGAAAAGAAAGTAAAATTTACAGATCAAGGAATGGGAGAGTATAAATTTGAGAGTTCCTTATGCATTGGACAACTTCCATTGTCCCCAAGGTCCTTTGGTAAACCTAAACAACTTTTTCCTAAAGGCAATAAGGAAACTATGACATGCAAAAAGACTAATTTTGAACACTGGGGATCCCTTGTAGATGAACACATGGAGAGTGATGTATTATCTTGGCTTTTCAATGATGATGAAGAGAAACTAGTGGAAATTCCTAAGGAAAAATACCCTAAGGTCACTCCTATTATTGAAAGTATGGGATATCATGGAACTAGCCTAGGGGTAAATAAAAATTGGAGAAAGATAATTATCAAATCAACTGGCTATCCTTGAGGCTGAGGATTGGGCTCCCTAGAAACTAGGGTGTCTTTGGCTGAGGAATTTTGTTCAGCTAAAACTGACTCAGACAATGATGAAGAGTTTGATGAAGTCCCTTTCCAATATATCAAAGATGACCTCATTGACTCTAATTATGTCCTAACCATCACTGCCATAGACCTTTCATCCCCCATCCTTGCCCTCAAACACCCTGAACTTATCAAATGGGACCAAAAAGATTCACCGCCATATTTAGACATATGTAATTTAGATGAGGCATTACTCACACTATTTGAACTTAAGATTCTCCAAGATCATGAGCACAACATATTCTACAATGAGAAAGCCTACTTCGGTAGCCAAGTCAATTCTCTTAGTTGCAAAAGTAAAAATGAAAATAAAATGAAAAAATAAAATTAAACACCCTCTGGTGAAAACCTCCTTGAGGCATATTTGGGTGAAGAAAAAGAGAAAATAAAGGACACATCCTCTATTGAAAACCTTTCTAAGGAACTAGAGGAGGGAGAAGTTGGCTTTCCATTCATGTCCAAAAAATCCTCTATCCTAATTGAAGATACAATAGAGGTCAATCTTGGCACTACAAATAATCCTAAGATCACATACATAGCAACATCACTCAATGATAAAGAAAGGAAAGATATGACTGAGTTTGTTCACAAGATAAAAATAAATTTTTCATGGTCCTATAAAGATATGCCCAGTTTGGATCTTGATCTTGTAGTACATCATCTTGTAGTGGATCCTACAATAAAGCCTGTCGAGAAAAAATTAAGAAAGATGCATCCTCAAGTTTCCTTTCTTGTTAAAATAGAATTATAGAAAATGCTAGATACTAAATTTATACAACCTATAGATTATCTAGAATGGGTCTCTAACATTGTACCAGTGGGTAAGCCTTCTGGGGGCATAAGAATTTGTACTAACTTTAGAGATCTCAACTTGGCATGTCCTAAAGATGATTTTCGACTACCTAACATTGATATTATAGTGGATTTGACTACCAGACATGAGATGCTATCTCTTATGGATGGTTTCTCTAGATATAACCAAATTAGGATAATAACTAAGGATCAACACAAGATAACTTTTACTACACCATGGGGTACATTTTTCTATCAAGTAATGCCTTTCGGTCTTAAGAATGTAGGAGCTACCTATCAAAGAGCTATGAAAATGATCTTTCATGATCTCCTTCATGTCATTATGGAAGATTATGTAGATGATTTTCTTAGGAAATCCAAAACATGAGAATCACATATAGCCATCCTTTCCACAATCTTTGAAAGATTGGAAAAGTACAAGGTCCGGTTAAATCCTAAAAAATGTGTCTTTGGTATTGAGTCAGGTAAATTGTTGGGGTACATTATGTATCAACAAGGGATTGAGGTAGATCCTAAGAAGGTCAAAGCCATCTTAGATATGTCACCCCCACATACATTGAAGCAACTTCATAGTTTGCAAGGCTGACTTTAGTCTATTTGTAGATTCATCTCTCAGTTGGTAGATAAGGTTCATCCTTTTTCACATCTCCTACGTAAAAATAATAAGTTCTTATGGGTTTGTCTCTATCAAAAGGCATTTGAGAAGTTGAAAAAATATCTAGCTAACCCACTAGTGCTAGTCCCACATGTTCTAGGTTGACCTCTAATTCTTTACATATCTACTACATCAATTGCACTCGGTGCCCTTCTTGCACAACTAGATGATAATGGAAAAGAGCATGCTATTTATTACCTTAGCAGAACACCTGTTGGTTATGAATTGAACTATACTGCTATTGAGTGAGCATGTTTAGCTATGGTATTTTGTACACAAAAACTATGTCATTACATGCTTAATAATAAGACACAACTTATTGCTAAAGTTGATCCTCTTAAGTATCTCTTGTCAAAAGCCACTCTCACTAGATGCACAACAAAATGGGTTATGATCTTGAGTGAGTTGACATTGTTTATGTAGATCAAAAAGCTATCAAAGGCCAAGTAATTGCATATCAATTAGTAGAAGCTCTTGTTCAAGGTGATCATCCTATTGTTATAGATTTCCCAGATGAATCAATCATGATTGTCA
Organism: Chamaecyparis obtusa; assembly: GCA_027943335.1. Classification (NCBI taxonomy): domain Eukaryota; kingdom Viridiplantae; phylum Streptophyta; class Pinopsida; order Cupressales; family Cupressaceae; genus Chamaecyparis; species Chamaecyparis obtusa. Next base: position 575,852 of record BSBK01003676.1, on the reverse strand, counting down.
CCTCAAGCATACAATGGAAACTTTATTTTGATGGATCTTACACACAAAAAGGCTTGGGAGTAGGATTCTTGTTTGTGACACCAAAAGGAGATCTCATTCCTAAGTCTTATAAGCTTACATTTCCTTGCACAAACAACATTGTAGAATATGAAGCTCTGGTAGTTGGACTTCGTCAAGCTATTCACTAGAAGATCTCTAACTTGCTTGTATTCAATGGTTCTCAATTGGTTGTTAAACAAGTTAATGATGAGTTTCAAACAAAGGATGACAAGCTAGTTCCTTATCACCACATGGTTGAGGATCTAAATGAACACTTCATAGAAATCACTTTTCAACATATCCCAAGATCTAATAACAAAGCAGCTGATGCAATGGCTACCATTGCCTCTATGATAGATATGCCATAAAATAGTCAAAGGTGTGAGTTTATTGTTGAGAATCTTATGGTCCCTGTCCATGACCAGTCAGAGTTTGAGATGTTATGTGAAATTATTGGTCCCGATTCCCCTTGGTACCAAGACATTTATTCCTACCTTCATGATGAGATCATCCCACATACCCTTTCCACTAATCAATGTAAACCTTCATCCGTCGAACTTCCCGTTACACTATCCTAGGTGACACCCTTTTCCAAGGAAGCACAAATGGCCTTAGAAGAAGTGCATCAAGGAATTTGTGGGGCTCATTCCAATAGACTCACTTTAGCTAAAAAGTTACTGTGTACTGGATACTATTGGCCAACTATGGAACAAGATGCATACAACTTTGTAAAAAAAAGTGTTCCTTGTCAACAACATGGAGATTTGATACATGCTCCCACCCAAGAGCTCCATCCCACCATCACACCCTCACCATTTTCATGATGGGGTTTTGACCATGTAGGACAAATATACTCTAATTCTTCCAATAGCCACAAGTATATCTTTGCTGCTACTAAATACTTCACTAAAGGGGTTGAAGCCATACCCTCACTTATACTACTAGCAAGCAGATTTCCAAGTTCATCTTGAACTATATCATTTGTCACTATGGCATTCCATAAGATATTTATACTGATAATGGAACCCCTTTCAAAAATTAGGATGTCACTGAGCTTTACAAAAAATTTGGCATAACCCAACATTGTTCTAGCAAGTATTTCCCACAAGGTAACGGTCAAGAAGAGGCTACTAAAAAACCTATCCTAAACATCCTCAAAAAGATATTCAATGATGCTGGGCATGATTGGCACCTTTAGCTAAATCCCACTCTTTGGGCCTACCATACCTCCATACATACCCCTACTGGTTAGGGCCTTTTGTGGTTACAAAAAAATTTGGCTCGGGACCATATCAGATAGCTACACCAAAGGGAGATCCGCTCCCTAATCCTATGAATATTATGCATGTGAAGAGGTTCTACACATGAGAATCAACAGTACCTGTGTCTAGCAATTTATGATCCTAAAAAAATCCTAAAAATTATAAAATATCTTGAAAAAAGTCATCATCATAGTGAAAACTTGGCAAACAGGCACCTTGATGACAAAAAAAAAAAAAAAAATTGAAAAAGGAAAAAATGCAATAAAAATTCATCCTATGGTGAAAACCTGGAAATAGGCACCTTGGATAAGTACCATGGTGAAAACCACTTGTCGGCACCATGTGTAGTTCATCTAGATCCATCATCTATCACAATACTTTCTCCTATCCATCATTTCACTCCCCTCCTATGTCTGTGCAAGAGGCTAACCAAGTTCACCTTCCATCTCACTCACTTTGCACACACTCACCTATCTAGTTGACCCAATTCTCTTGAGCTCCATTGTGATCAGTAACACTCTTTCAAATTCACTGACCACATGCACCCTATAAAAAACATATGGAGACTAATTACCCTTGTTGTCATTTGATCTATTGGTTTTGCCTTGACACTTATAAACAACCTTGAATCAATCATCATTGGCTCTCTAGGTTACATCTTTCCTAAGAAGAATCATCCAATCCTAAATCTAAGTATGAACCTTGTTCTAGGAAAGAACTATGGACCAAATGGCCACTTGGTCATAAGGCCTTCTTTTTGTTTTATCTTTTTGTTTTCAATCACACCTACTCTGGATGACCTAGATCTTCATATCTTGGTTTGTTTAGATAGGTTTTGGGGTTGATTCACAACTTTTTTTGGTATGATGCATCTTTTTGTTTGAGTGTATGTTCTAAGCATCTGAATCATGTTATCCTTGTTTATCTAGCATGTGGTACATGATTCCTATGCAACATCAAAATATGATATGCTCTCCCATGTTGACACAATGATAGTTTGCATTTAGGTTCATTTTGCATTGGAGGCCTTCTTTTATTGACTTCCTCTACCCTCACCCTTCCTTTCGAGAAAATTGTCAAAATTTATTTTATGTTCAATTTTCTCAAGGGGGCACATCCTCTTCCCATCGTCGCTTAGGCACAACTCTTGGGGCATCTTGTTTTCTTCTTCTTTGATGCGATGCCGATTTTGACACTGCATCAAAGAGGGGCAAAATGTAGACACCTAAAATTGTCCATTCGCATTCTAATATTAATTTTTATTAATATTCACCCTTAACATTATAGTTGATTTTAATTAATTAACTATATTGTTATATTTGTCTATTTATATAATTTAATTAAATAAATTCATTTTCCCTTTGTATTTAAATTATATTTAAATACTATAATATATTAAACTCAATTTAATATATTATACCTCCATTTCCCTTTGTAAAATGAATCTTATTTATTTGATTCCTCCACTAGCTTAAAAATTCTTCTAAACTATGTTTAAATTAAAATCATTTTAATTTAGCCACTTTTCCCCTTTTTCTAAACTTACCTTTTTCTAATATTCCTCTAATCTTAATCAAAAGGTGGATTACCTCTAAACATGTGCACAATCACCTTTTCCAAGGTGGCCACCTTTCCATCTTTTTCCTCCACCAATCATTTTCAAATTTCTTTTTCCCTCTCAAATGAAGTTTGAATTTTTGCCACTTCATCTTTTTGCCTCTTAATCCTATCCACTCATTCCATTTTTCCTCTTCATCTTTTCCAAACCCTACCTAACCTTTAATCCTAGCCACTCATTCTTTTGCCTCTTAATCCCCACCGTCCAATCCTTTTGCAATTTCTATAAAAGAAGGCCTCTCTCTCATTTGTAGACTACTAAGAGTATTGTAAGAACAATCATTCTAAGCATTCTAATAATTTTAAGCATTCTAATAATCTATTATTGTAGCATTTCAATTCTTTAGCATAGTTTATTTGCATTTACATTATTAGTTTAGATTTCAATTCTTGCATCATAGATTAATTTTGATTTCATAGCATAGTTTTAATCTTGCATTCTCATTCATAGTTAGTTTGAATTTCATTCCTTATTCAAAAATTAAAAATAGATTGCATCATTTTGCTTGTGCACTATCTTCTTCATAGATCTTGCACTTGCATATCATTGTGAGATTTGGGGCATGTTTCTCATACTTGTCTCCAAAACCCTCATATTTCATTTTATAGTTTTGCATTTAGATTGCATTTCATTTGTGTTGGGAGAGCATACTGACAAATAATCTTGAAGAGAAAATCAAACAAGGTTATTGGGTGCCCTAGTTTTAGCTCATTGAGGTTGTAGTGAGAATTACCTATTTTGTTGTATTTACTAACATCTAATGTGATTGTTTGGTGTTTTTGGTGTTTTGTATTTGCAACAAATAGGTCTACATTTTCATTGCATATAGTATCATATCATGGAATATTTCTATAATTTCTCGCTGATATTTAGCCCCTGCATTCTTTAGTCCAAATGGTATCATATTGTAGTAGAAGTTACCCCATGGTGTGGTGAATGTTGTTTTGTGCTAGTCTTCTTCTACTATTTGAATTTGATTGTACCCAGAGAAACCATCCATAAGTGATAGCATCTCATGGCCTTCTATGAGATCAAAAATCATGTCGATGTTTGGTAAGGGGAAATCATGTTTTTGACATGATTTGTTCAAGTCTCTAAAATTTGTGCAGATTCTGATCTCTCACAAAGGCTTAGTGACTAGCACCATGTTTGAGATCCATTCTGAGTAGTCAATAGCTTTGATGATTTTTTCTTGTAGTAGCTTCTCAAGTTCTACCTATACCAGTAGGGCTACCTTTCGATGCATTTTGTGTAGCTTTTTCTTGAATGGTTTTGCATTCAGATCTACTACAAGATGATGGAAAACTAGAGTTGGGTCAAGCCCAGGCATGTGTACATATGACCATGCAAAGTTAATTATAGCTTCTTGAAGAAGTGTTGTGAAAGCTAGTTCTTCACCTTCGGTCAGGGATGCGGTAATATATGTTATCCTTGGGTATTATTTGGTTCCCAAGTTTACTTCTTTGGTTTGCTTGATGAGGATTGATGATTTCTCTGGTCTATAGCTTTGGATGAGAGGAAGAGGCAAGTATTCATCTTGTAGTGCCTTAGAGAGGTTTTCACCAGAAGATATGCCCTTTATTTTTACTATTTTTGAGTCAGAATGTGCCCTAGAGGGGTTTTTACAAAAGGAATCATTATTTTCTTTTTAATTTTCAATTTTGTGGCTAAAGAATTCCTCTCCCCCAAAGTATCCCTTGGGGTTGAGCGTGCATACATAAGCTAATTCTTTTCCTTGATCTAATTGTTAATTTGATGCTCCCATGAACCTTAGGAGTTCTTCTTTACTTTGTAATTCATCTATATGTATGATGCTTGGTTGATCCTAGTGTATGAGTTTGGGATGGATGAGGAGAAGTTCAATGAGGTTGATGGAAAGTTGATGGAGGACAAAATTGCCTAGGAAAGCTTCATCATCAATGGTTTCATCGTAGGATTTCATTTCCTCTTCAGGGATGTCTTTGATTTCTACAAGGTCTTCCTAGATTTTCAAGAGGGTGACATTCAGTAGATTAGTGCCCCTAGTTGTGGTATTGGCTCCTTATACATGCAGGTGAGTGGTATTAAAGCCAAGCCCTTAATGTTTTGGATTTTACGAGGCTTCTAGTGGATCTTTGCTGCCACCTTCTTTTGGTCCTAGACCACCACCTTGATATTTCCATTGTTCTGTGGCGTATTTTTGTGATGCTAGATATTTTTTTTTTAAATATCCAAGGATTTTAGTGTTAGAAGAAGGGGAATCTTTGTATAACCACTTGTTGATATTAGGGTCCATCTCTTGACTATTTAGGATTCCATGTGAGATGAATGTGGATGGCCCGAATCACTTGATTTCAAGATTTTCCTATGGGAGTTTTCTTTGGTGTCTTGGCCACCCTTGAGTATGTGGATAAAGTGGCAGGGCCCCTACTAAAAATGCATCATTTAGGATGTACTCACCACATCCCTAGTTATTGATCTTGATGGAAGAGAGGGTGGAGGATAGGATTGTCTCTAGATCACAATGGGATCTGGATAAGTGGGCAAAAAAAGTGCCAATGTCGATCCCAGGATAGTGGGTGTAGTAGGGGAATGATTCTTCCAACACATGACAATATGCGAAGGGTTGAGGATCTGCATGAATGGTGATTTCAGTGCCTTGATGCAAAAATTTTAGGCACTGGTGATAAGTGGATGGATCAGTTTTGATGGAATGGATCCGAGGAGGATGTTATATGGTAGCTCTAGATCAACAACATGATAGACTGTGTCTTGAATTTTTGGGCCTAGCATGATAAAAAAAAAATGGTACCTTTTGAGGTACATCCCAAGTTATCATAGGCCTTGATAATGATGACATCATGTGATATGTCAACCTTTATATATCTGACTTTCTAGATAACCTTCAAGGTGCACAAATGTATGGCTGAGCCATTATCTATCATGAACCTTTTGATGGAAAAGTCTCTGACCATGACGATGATACAGAGGGGGAGATTGTGGTCAGGCTCAATGGATTGCATGTCAAAAGGATTGAAGGAAAGATCATAGGATGCAGATAAGCACCCCACGAGGTTCTCAAACTATATGGTATTAATATCTTTGCGAACATGTCCTTCTTGGAGGGCTTGGTTGAGGATGTCTTAATGGATGGGTGAAGTGCAGAGAAGGTCAAGGATGGAGATTTGGGAAGGTGTGTTCCCAAGGTGTTCTAGAAGGTTATATTGTGCATTATGAGAAAGCATAGGATTAGCACTGGTGATAGATATTTGGCCTTTGCATGTGGTGACTACACACTGAGTGTCTTCTCCCTTAACATGGGTGACATTTATAGTGGGTTCAACTTGGGATATGCATCCAACAAACTTGTCATAGTTGATGTGAGTATTAGTATAGTTTTTTTGGTTAGCATAGTCTCCTTGTTTTCCTTTGCCTACATTTTGGGGTGGAGGATTGGTATTGACTTGGTTCTTCCCAGATTTATGTTAAGGAAACACATTTTTATAGATTTTCAGATTGGCATTGGGTGAAGGTTAGCATGCTATGTCCACTTGGATCTCTTTTTTGTCGATGAGATATTAGATATAGTGCTTTAGTTTCATGCACTTGATGGTTGTGTTTCCTTTAACATGGTGATATTCACAATACTCATGCTCCTTGTACCATGTGGGCTTAGGAGTTGTGTCATCGAATGGATGAGTTGGAGGGTAGGTAATCAGATTGGATTTATCCATTTGATGGAAGATCACATCCAATGGTTCACCAAGAGGCTTGAAGGTGCATCTTTGATTATTCTAGACTTGAGGCCTGTTCAGTGCTAGGGTAATTGATATGGAATTTTCCTAATTGGCTAGATATTGGTTTTGATATTACTGTATGAGCTATTGATGAATTGGTGGTTGTTTTTGATATGTTGGAACATGTGGTGTAGGACCAGCCACAACAATTTGGACATGTTTGGTGTTAGTGGATCCATCTGCGACAACATTTTTGCTCCTATTTGAATATCAAGGCCTCTCATTATTGGGTTTATCTTGTGAACCTTCTTTGTAGTATTTGATTATGCCATCATCTATGAGGCCTCTCTCAATGTCCATCCTTTTTCACTTGATGTCCTGATAGGTTTAGATGCAGTTCATTCTCATGAAATGGGATAGTTTGGGATGTAGGTTATCAATGAAGATTTTGGTGAGGTGTTTCTCAGGTGATTGATATGATAACCTCATCATGAGGTTTTTCCATCATTGTAAGTAATCAGCTAGGTTCTCACCTCCCCTTTTCTTTGAGTTGCAGAGGTCAAATAGGGATAGCTCATTTTAAGCATTATGGGCATAGTGGGCGATAAATTTCTCAGAGAGTTCTACAAAGGTTGTGATTGTCTGATAAGGTATTTTGTAGAAATACTTTATAGCAGTCCCTCTCAAGCTCTTGGGGAAGATGATCATGGGGAAATTATCGCTATAAGCCACCTCTTGACATGCCATGTAAAACTCTTTGATATGGCTGACTAGATCTCCTTTCCCTCAATATTTGTTGAGCTTAGGGGTCTCAAAGTGCTTGAGGAAGGGGATTGTTGTGATAGATCTATCAAATAGATAGGTATAGGCCTCTTTGAATTTGAAAGCCTTTCTCTTTTCTTTGGCTCTAAGCTCCTTGAGAGTGTTCTTCATTTCTTCTCATTCAACATTGATAGGTGTTGTTGTGGGTACTCCCATTGGGAAAGGATCTGATGGTGCTGGTGAATAGGAATGATTCTATGGTGGATATTATGGAGTTGGATAGGAGGATTTCCCAGCTAGATAAGTAGACTGGAGTGGATTTTTGGGTGATAGTTTTTGGGGAGGATATTGATGCTGAGGTGTAGGGGTGTATTGTTGTGAAGGATATGGTGACACTTTCTATTGCTAGGGGATGAGGGGATGTTGCTGCTATGTAGGATATAATGTTTACTATTGTTGGATATGGGGATGTTGTTTTTGTTATGATGGGAAGTGTTGATGTTGTGGAGGTTGGTGGAATGGTCCAGCTTGCTAGTAGGATGGTCCTTATGTTTTTCCTATGTAGGTGGGATGCATTCATGCATTGCTAAGGGGTAGAGTAGTTGTTTATAAGCTGGTAGTAAGAGGTGTTTGCATGAGATGGCTGGCAAGATGGGATGAACTTTATTGTTGTGGTGGTGAAACAATCTAAGAAGCGGTGGGTGGCATGGATAGATAGTTGGTATATGTGGGAAAAGATGTAGTTGGTGGTGGTTACGATGGTGGTGGTTGCATGGAAAAAGGGAAGGCTTCTTATTGGCTTGCAGGAATGGATATGTGTGATTGGGTCTGTATACACAAGGCATGCATTTGTTCTTTGTTGAGGTCCCAAGAAGAGCCTATTCTTAGTGTGGTTTGCAATGTGGAGGATGCATAAATGATGGTGGGATTTTTTGATCTAGATGGGGGTTTTGAGATCCCATGAATTGAATCCCTATTGTGAATGTAGTCTGTTGGGATTATGTGTCAATGATGAAAGGTGGAAGAGTAATATGTGTAGAAGCTAGCTGAGTGATGAGTGGAATGAATGCTTGGGTGAAGGTTTGTTGAGCTATGGAAGGAGGAACTTGTGTTTCCCCCAGGAAGGATGGTACTAATGTGGAAGCTTACTGAGTGAAGGAGGAAAAAAACAACATTGCCCACTGGAAAGATGGTTCTCATTAGGGGGATTGGCTCATGAAAGGTGGAGGAACTGCTTGTTTGGTGGTCTACATAGGAGGTAGAGGTTGGTTTTGCACAAAGATTTGTGCCTGAGTGGTGGTTTGAGATGATGTAGATGGGGGTGGGGTGCCCATGACTGAAAAAGGAATGGATTGGGATGTTGACTACACTGTGGGTTTTGTGGAACTAGATTGGAAGAGATAGGGGATAGGTGAAGGTATCTGGGCTATTTTTAATTTAGGATCATGAATTTTTTAGATAACAAGGGGATAGGCATCATCAGGGATGTGTATGGGTCTTGATTGGCTGAAAGGTTGGAGGTGTGATGGAATGGGAATACCCTCTTGTGCATAGTTTTCCAGAATGGCTAGACAATTATGAGCTATGATTACACTTACCATTTGTTCATGTACTAGGTTACTCATGAATGCTTCCATGGAAAATGTAGTGGGTGCCTCAGTTGGATCTTCCCATATGTTCTTGATTTGTGTGGGTTGTAGATCATATGTCACCATCACACTGTTAGGATTGTTGGGATCAAATGAACTAGTGCCTAAGTTGTAATCCATATTCTTTCTCTTCCTGGATCATGTCTCAGTAGGCATGAAATACAAACCTAAGATGAAGATGTAGTGATAGATGGATGCAAGATGCCTCTAAAGAAACTTAAGGATGGTGGATAGGATAAGCTGATGAAAACCTAAGGATAGATTTAGGATTGGATGAACTTGGAGGATGTTTGGATAGTGATTTGGATTAGGATGACAAGGATTGCTAAGTATCAAAAATGAGTTGCTTCTTCCTGATGTAGGATAAAAAAGGATAGGATTGTCAACTTGACGCAAATGAGGATGGGGAAAGGGGCCAAAGGCACACCCTAATCGGATCCACCTTGCAGAGATCACATGCAGAAGAAACAACACACAAAAGTGAGAGAGAGAGACTACAAAACACTTCATATATTAACCTCAATTGATTCATACATGTTGGACTATAACACCTTCCTAGTTTAGGCTAGATATTATAATCAAGTATAGAATTCCTCCAACATGCGAGGATCTGTCAATAATGTTCAATCTTATAGCTTCTATCTTCTTCTAAAACTTCACACCCTAAACTCTAACCAAAAAAATACATTTATACAAGAGGCTACCAAACAAGTCAGCCTTTAGATCCACCATCAATGGAAGGAACAACCAAATCTAGGTCCACATGCTTCCCAATGATAGATACCATCATTAAATATATGACCATAATTAAATGCAAGAGTCGGCCTCAATAGAAATCTAAAAGAAACAACTCCATAAGCAAGCATAACGGAGTGCCAGACAAGCATCACTGAGCACCAAGGAAATAAACAAGTGCCAGAAAGATAATTAACCAACACTAGTGAACTGAGGAAACTGAGAAACACTGAACTAACTTGGTCAAAGAAGGAATCAAGCAACAAAAAAAACTTCAAACATGTTTTTGGTGACACAGGATTGCCAAGGACTCGAGATGCTCCTGCATTAGACACTTGGGGTTATTTGGAAATGATTCTCTGAATCATGAAATAGGCATGATCTGAGATGCATCCAAATCAAATTGTGAAATCGAAGAACTTTCTTCAATCAGTCTATTCTTCCACTTTACTAGATATTCCATATACTATTTTCCTCTTGTACTTCTACCAATTCTTTGCTCCAAAATTTACTCAACTTCTTTGGTCTACTTCTTAGGATAATCCATCAGTACTGCCATGTCTTCATCAAGTTCATGGTACTCATATAAATCAGCAATGTTGAATATAGGTGATATATCTATGTCATTAGGTAACTCAATCTCATATGCATTTCCACTATCAAATTTCTTCAAAATCTTGCAAGGGCCAAACTTCTTCATCTTCAGCTTCCCATATGTTCCAATAGGAAATCAACCTTTCTTAAAATGAACCATTACTTCATCACCGACTAAAAAAGTCTTATGTCTTCTTGATCTATCAACTCTGTCTTTGTTTTTTTGACTACTTATTTCCAACTTATGTTTCACATCTTCATGCAATGTCTTCATGTACTTAGTAAACTTTACTCCTTCAACACTTCTCTTTCATTCATCAGCAATATTCCTCAAATCTGATATACCTCTCAGTTGTATGCCATTTAAAATCTCAAAAGGTGTTTTTCAAGTACTCCTATTCACTGAATTATTATATGCAAACTCTGCTTGTGCCAACATATAATCCCAATTACTCGGTGTGTCTCCAACTAAACATCTCAAAAGATTACCCAAACTTCTATTCACAACTTTTGTCTATCCATCAATTTGTGGGTGAAATGTAGAACTATATTTCAAATCAGTGCCAAATTTTCTCCAAAGGGTCTTCCAAAAGTATCCAAAAAATTTACTGTCTTGGTCAGAGATAATACTCCTCGGTAATCCATGCAATCTAAAAATTTCCTTAAAGAAAAGATTTTCTATATGTACTACATCTGATGTCTTTCTACAAGGTATTAAATGTGCCATTTTAGAAAATCTATCCACAATAAAAAATATGGAATCATTACCTCTCACAATCTTTGGTAAGCCAAGAACAAAATCCATACTGATGTCAATCCAAGGTTTCTCAGGAACAGAAATCGGTGTATACAATCTAGTATTCTGACTTACTCCTTTTGCAACTTGACAAATTCCACAACTTCTCACAAATTTATGAACATCTTTATACAACTATGGCCAAAAGTACTTATCCTTAAGCAAATTCAATGTTTTATCACCACCAAAATGTCGATCCAAACCACTACTATGTTTCTCCTTTATCAAATTAGTTATCATTTCTACTCTCAGTATACACAACTAAATACCTTTAAACAACATACCTTCTTGAATAAAATGTTATTCCCATTTAGTACTCAGTTGATCTTGAATAGGTGTTCTACACTTTCTCCATGACTCTAAAAAATCAAGATCAAATTCATAAGAATATCTCATGTCATTAAAGCCAAGAATGTCAATTTTTATCTTGGTCATCAAAGATCTCCTTCTACTAAATGCATCAACAACTTGGTTAGTAACTCCACTCTTATTTTTTATCACAAATGTATAACTTTGCAAATACTCAACCTATTTCATATGTCTATGATTCAACTTATTCTAACTACCCAAATACTATAAAACCTTATGATCAGTATACAACACAAATTCACTCGATATCAAATAATGTCTCCATTTCTTTAGTGCTTGAACAATAGCATAGAACTCTTAATCATGCACAAAATATTTCCTTTTTGTATCATTCAACTTTTCACTAAATAAAGAAACATGTTTACCTTCTTGACTCAACACATCTCCTATTGCACTTCCACTTAAATCACATTCCACTTGAAATGCCTTATTAAAATTAGGTAATGCTGAAATAGGCAATTCAGCAACCTTCTGCTTCAGAGTCTAAAAACTTTTATCAGCTCCATGTGTCCACTTGAATTCTCTTTTAGCTCCTCTCATAGTCTCAGTCATAGCATTACAAATTGAACTAAAATTCCTAATGAACTTTTGGTAAAAATTGTCCAAACCATGAAATGATCTTACCTCACTAGCATTCTTAGGTGCAGGACAATTTAAAATATCTTCAACCTTTTCAGGATCCATTTTCAAACCATCAGCTAAAATCACAAATCCCAAATACACAATCTCCTCTTTCATGAAAGAACACTTTTTCAAATTTATCAGTAACTTTTCTTCTTTCAACCTCTGCAATACTTGTTTAACATACAACAAATGTTCTTCTTTGGTCTTATTGAATATCATAATATCATCAAGATATACAATCAAAAACTTACCTAAGAATTTCTTCAAAACTTCATTCATCAACCTCATAAAAGTACTCGGTGCATTAGTTAAACCAAAAGGCATAACCAACCACTCATACAAACCTTCTTTTGTCTTGAAAGTAGTCTTCCACTCATCACCTTCTCTAATTCTTATTTGATGATACACACTTTTCAAATCAATTTTGGTAAAATACTTTTCTCCAGTCAAACTGTCCATTATGTCATCCATTCTCAGTATAGGAAACCTATATTTCACTATTATCTTGTTGATTTCTCTGGAATCAGTACACATTCAACATTCTCCATTCTTCTTAGGTGCCAATACAACAAGTATTGCACAAGGACTCAAAATTTTTATGATCAAACCTTTCTGCAACAATTCTTGAACCTATTGGTTCAATTCTTGATTCTCGGTAGGTGTCAACCAATGTGGTGCCTTATTTGGTAAACTAGCTCCAAGGATTAGATCCATCCAATGATCAATGCATCTCTTTGGTGGAAAACCATTAGGTACATTATCAAAAATGAATTCACTATACTCGGTGAGTAACTTATCAATCTCCTTACGTATACTATCCTTTTTTTTCTTACTCAGTTTGTTAGGAATCACAACAAAACATACATCATTCTTCTTCAAATCCTTAACAAACTTTCTTCCTTCCATCAAGAAAACTTTCACAAATGTACAAACATTACTAACAGGTTCTTCCATCAAAGGTAACAAGATTTGTCTTCTTCCATTAGCCAAAATAGTATATTTATGTAGTCTCCCATCATATATAGCATGTCTATCATATTTCCAAGGTCTACCTAACAAAATATGACAACAATCCATAGGCATGATATCACATAACACGTTATCATAGTACTTTCCAATTTTCAAATTTACATAACATTGTTCACTTACCAGGAGTGTATGCTCATCTTTGATCCATGAAATCTAATAGGGCTTTGGATGTTCCAACCTTTTCAACTACAACTTTGTGACCATTTCCTCAAATGCTAGATTCTTTGAGCTACCATTGTCAATGATTACCTTCCAAACTTCATCAAAAAATCTACATCTGGTCTTGAAAAAACTTTTCCTTACCAGATCTTCCTTATTACTTTCACTCCAAAGTGATCTCCTTACCATCAAGTTATTTTCCTTCTCAATTTCATTCGGTGACTCTTCTTGCACAAAATAATTTTTGTTGTTACCGACCTTCTTACTTACATGTGTACACTCAAATGATCTATGTCCTTCTTCTCCATAATTGTTAAAAGTTATTACCTCTTCCTCTAGATGAACTTTCACCTTTCTACTTGATCTTGCCTTTATCCAGAGTTATCTTTTCAGGTTCAGATCTACTATTTTCACCATAAGATCTACCTCTGCCTCTTTGTCTTTTCTCATGTCTCTTGTTCAATTTCTCCTCAGCTTTCAATGCAAGTTGATAAGCCTCTTCAATGTTCTCCAATTTGACCAAACTAATTTCTTCTTGTATGGAAACTCTCAAACCATTCAAGTATCTAGTAATTCTTTCCACATCATCCTCATCATGTCCAGATCTGATAACTAATCTATATAATTCCTCAGTATATTCTTTTACTGAGCTATCTTTCTGCCTCAAACTTTGCATTCTCATAGCTATGTTAATCTGATAATCACAAGGTAAGAAATTTCCTTTTAATTTATTCACCATTTTATTCCATACCTTGATTTTGTCTTTCCCTTTCCTCTTTCTGTCCAACTGCAAATGTTCCCACCACAAGGATGCATGACTTTTCAACTTGGTTCTTGCAATTTTCACCTTTTGTTCCTCAGGTAAATTCTCATATTCAAAGTAATTTTCTATTTCAGTGATCCAATCCACCAATTCATCAGAATCTAATTTTCCACTATAATTAGGAGGACTAAAGTGTGGTGTAGATTTTAGATCTGTCAAAGCCTTCAACAATATTTCCTCACCTTGATCCATCCCTAATGTAGGTTCTACATTACCTTGTTCTTCCTCAATTTCATCATCACTAACATCTTCAAGATGTCTTCCTCTTCTCTAGACTATTTCAACAACTTCTAATCTAGCAGCAAGTTGTGTCAACATGTCTACCAATCCTGGATCTGCATCTTGCCTCCTATGAACCATCTTGAAAAAATTTGCAATTGCAGGTCAGATCACAATCTACTAGCCCACAACAAATCAACTAGAGTTTGACAAGAAGGAACCCTCAAACCTAGATTCACAAACCTAGATCCAAATCTCACCTTTCTCTGATACCACTTGACACAAGGGAGGATGGGGAGAGGGGCCAAAGGCACACCCTAACTAGATCCACCTTGAAAAGATCACATGTAGAAGCAACAACACAAAAAAGTGAGAGAGAGAGAATGCAAGACACTTCATATATTAACTTCAATTGATTCATACATGCTAGGCTGTAAGGCCTTGCTAGTTGAGGCTAGATATTACAATCAAGTATAGAAGTCCTCTAACATGTGAGGATCTATCAATAATCTTTAATCTTATAACTTCTATCTTCTTCTAAAACTTCACACCCTAAACTCTAACCAAACAACTAAATTTATACAAGAGCCTACCGAACAAGTCAGCCTTTAGATCCACCATCAATGGAAGGAATGACTAGATCTAGGTCCACATGCTTCCCAATGATAGATACTATCATTAAATCTGTGATTTTAATTAAATGCAAGAGTCCACCTCAACAAGAATCCAAAATAAAAAACTTGGTAAGCAAGCATAACTGAGTGCTAGACAAGCATCATCAAGCACCAAGGAAATAATTGAGTGCTAGAGAGATAACCTAATAGGGAGGTTGGGAAGGAGCTTATCACAAGCCCTTGCTCTTAGGTGCACCTAGTGACCCTCTAGTGTAACCACCTACACCAATGACCTATAGGATGACTTTTATGGCTCAATCCCTTGGTCTTAGGTCCAACCAATCTACCAAAAGTGATTCATTAACTCAAACATAACTTCTTACTACTAGGTTTCTTCACACACCTAGTGACCCCTAGGCTAGAATAGGGTGATACACCTCCTAATGAACTAGGGAGCTTGTAGAGGAAAGGAGGTGTGGGAAAATGTCTTAAAATATGTCAATGCACAAGTTCCAACCTTTACTTCATCCATCCTTCTTACTGATCTGGTACTTCCTTCGTAAAATAGGGCTACAAGGGAGGGCTCAATTAGGCCTCATCTCTGAGAAGATAGGGCTTTATCCCTAATTATTTCCAAAGGACCCTACAAAAAAATTGTGGATCCCTTCTATATGAGGTAACATCTCAAGGATTCTAGAGGTTTTGGGTCCCTTCAAGGCCTTACAACCCCCTTACTAAAAATAGGTCCTTTTAGTGGGGTTTGGGCCTATTCCTGATTTAGTGAAGTAAAAGATGATTTTGGCTGATCAAATGGATTTTTTAGCTCTTCCCCTTGCATCTAGATCTTGTAAATAAACCTTCCCAAGATCTCCAACACCTACCATATAGATTCCATCACTCCTCTGCAAGCTATTCCCTTTTCTTCCTTCAATCCTACCTAGCTGGGCTCATCATGGCTTGCGTAGGGCTGTATGGAAAAAATACCTTGCATGCATACCAGATCCCCTCCTTCCATGTATGATACATAAATGGAGTCTACTAACTATCCCCAAAAGTATGTACAAATTGGACGGTGGGGTAGTGAGCTAGACCCTCATTTCCTTAGGCTCCTCGGTAGAAACCACTGAACCAGGAGTTTGAAAAGAATTAAAACTAAACAAAGGAAAAGATGAAAAAAAGATAAAATAATTGCATAAATGTAAAATATATCCACACACTAACTCTAAACATTCATTAAGAGATCAGGGTTAACACAAAATCACTCCATTCATTCACCATTTACAGAGATTTCCTTGAAAAACTCAGACTGTCTATCCTTGGACAAACATTCCTCTATACAGTATATGATCCAACCTCAGGATATGAGATAAAAATGAATTAAATAGACTAAGGTAGGGATTAGGAGAGGTTTAGAGCCTCTAATGACTAATTAATCCCTTAAGGCCATTTAGGCTGAATAACTTTTAAAAGTTGCAAAAGTTGCTAAGCAACTTTTTGCAACAATTTGACAACTTTTTACCTCTTCCTTTGAAATGGACTTAGGAAGATACCAATGGGTTCTAGGGCACAAATATAATTAAATTTCATTTCTAAAATTCAAATCCTCAAAATCATAGCCAGACATTACATTGCATCTGATTTTCCTATAATAGGAGCATGAGACTATCCACCCTACCTAAGACCTTCTAGGACCTCATATCCCAATGGATCCCACAAACATGGTCAACATGACCTTAGGGAAATCCAAACACCCAAAATACTTGCAAACATTAAATAAAAAAAGGTGCTCCTACACCATAACCGACCAACACCAATGAACAAATGAAACTGATGAACACTGAGCCGACTCGGTCAAAGAAGGAACAAAGAAACACAAATAACTTGAAACATGTTTTTGGTGACATAGGATTTCCAAGGACCTGAGATGCTCCTACATCAAAACCTATGATAAAATGTTGATCTTCAAAAGACAAGATCCTTGTCATTGCACGCCAATCTCTTGATCAATATGATGAGGCTTACAAAAAAAAGCATGAGATTCCCTAGACAATGCTTAGTCGAAGGGTGGTGATTTTAGTTTAGGATGAGGATTGAGAAAAATCAAAGGATCCAACATTAAGTGGATGATTGGATAGGTTGGATTGATTCAAGGATTTTGGATTTGGGTCTCTGGATTAGGGATAGGATTGGTTTGAAGGATTTTGGATTGGTGTCAGACCAAGGATAGTGGATGATGACCAAATGATACTTCTCTAAGGGGATGACCTGAATGTGACTAAAAGGGATGATCTATGATGCAACTAGGGAGATGGTCTATGATGAAACCAATGAGATGATATATGATGCAATGATGAAAGGGTTTTGAGTGAATCTTGTGAGTTTTATGAAAGAAGATATGGATATATGATAGGAAAAAGAGTCTTCACTTTCTAGACTAATAAAGCAATGATTGATTTGGAAGCGGGCTGAAAATTGTTTAACTCTTGCATTGTAACCCATGTTATCCAATTTATCTTGATAATTTTCTTCTTCTTGGGTTTCCTTTAAGGAAGGTTGATGATCTTTGATGTCTCTTTCTACAACTTTCTTCTCTTGATATACACAGGAATTGGGCAACTTGGCTTTCTTATGCTTGGTTGAATTAGACATATTTTGGATGGATAATACTTGGATTGGTTTTGAACAATATTTCTTGAACAATTGATTTGGAGAGAACTTTGGTTTTGATAGTATTTTGGATAAATTTGATTGAGTTTGGCTTCCATTTTTTATTTCTTTCCAATGTCAAAGGACCAAAAACAATCCAGAAAAGGATAAGACATTCTTGTGGGATACAAGAAAAGATGAAAAAGTTTCTAATAATGCTCTTGGGAATGTGTATGTTTAACAAATGTTTTGCATTGAGTCTAAAACTTTGAAGATGCACACAAGAAATCCTTACCCCAGGGAAGTTTGGCTATGACTAAAAACCTTTTCTCATAGACTTAGAAACACATCCAAGAGCTAATCAGAATACATCGACCACCAAGTATGAAATGATTCTAGTCATGATGCCATATTATCTGGTTCCAAGTGCTCAAGGATGACACAATATGATGAGTGTCTTGGGGAGATTACTATTCTCCTTGCACAAAGATTAGAAATCCTTCAGGGGTAGATCAGGTAGCCTCTGATTAATAGGTTTCTGATAAGGTCTATGGTTTCCTCCCAATCGGTTTATACATGTGTGACTCACTTAAGAACCTAGTTGACCATGCCAAAATAGTAGGGATATTCACCTACCTCAGGCTACCATCAACACACATCACTAAAGCTTGAGGGGATGAAGCAAGAGTTTTCTCAGTGCTTTGTTTATATATCGATCAAGGAAATACCCATTTGAGGTCATTCTCCAAAGAGGAAGCACTTTTATCTTTGGAAAGGCCTCGCTAGAGTCAAGTGACTAATCCAACCCTTTATCTTTAACCCAAACTCCATGAAGGTATGGGGAAAGGATATGGACTTCACTAAATCCCTTATTTTAAAAGGATTTCCATAATTTTGAAAAACTCCTAACAACACATCATAGATAATTCATTTCCAAATTGATTGAGTGTTCTTTATGTTAGGACTCTCAAGCACATTTGATTAGGATGTAAAGTTATTTTCCTTGGAAATAGAAATATTTTTGAAATTTGTTTGTAACTTTGAACAATAAGCAAGTGTTTTATCTTTTGAGCACTCAAGATTGAATTTTTGCTTTTCTAGGATCCTAAAATGATGTTGTTTTTTATTTTTTTTTCTTTGATTTTCCTTATGAACTCAAGATTGAATGTTTTTAAGAACTCAAATGAAATAATTGACTTTGATTTTCTTCATTCCTTTTTGGCATTCAAGAGTTAGATTTGCATTTCAGTTTTTATGTTCAAAAAGAAGTTTGAGATTTTTCTTTGATTGTTCTTTCCCTTAGTCACTCAAGATTTAGTTTTTAGGGTTTCCCCTTTAGGACAAAAAAGAAAATGTGAATGTAACACTTTGAGACTCTTCAAGATTTTTTGAGATTTGTTTTTAAAACCCAAAGTAAATGTGAGATTGTCTTGTTCATTCCATTTATGCATCCAAGATTTGATTTAGGTTTTATTTTTAAGTCCAAAGGTTTGAGGTGTTCCTAGATTGCACTTAGGATTGCATGAAAACTTTAAACATTAAAGATTATTTAGCTTAAGGTTAATTTTAACCCTAAATCAAAGTGTGGAAATTGAAATTGTTCATTTCAGGATTATCTTTGATTGAGTTTCAACCCTTTAGGAAGATATACTGATTCTTTTAGTTTAGGCACTCGAGATTGAATGAATGTTCGTTTTAAGCTTAAATGAAGTTTCCTTTTATTCCTAAACAAAAAAATGAGTTATTAGACCTTAGGAGCTTGATTTGATAACCAACTTTCTCTCCAAGGATGACCTACAAAAATGAAGTTAGATCCTGAAATTTTGAAGATTAGGGACACTAAGAAGCCCAAATGAACCTGAAAAACCAAACAAACCCAAGAATAGGGTCATAAACATGCCCCCTATTTCCCATAGGAGTAAATAAGAAAAGGTATTTTGGGGTGTTTACTCATAAAATTTAGGACTAATCCTCACATGAGTGTAAGAGGGTCCTCATACGAGCAAACATAGCCAGATGAGATGCATAAGGCCTGAAATGACTTGCAAAAGGCACATATGAGCTAGGACACACTCTTGTATGAGAATAAAGGGGTTCCACTATGAGTAAATATGGATAGAGGAGTTTTCTCATACTAGTATTCCCAAAGGTCATATGATATCTTCAAAAAAAGTGAGTTTTTTATAATAAAAAAAACCCTAAAAATGTAGTTGTAATGTGTGGTGGGTGTCCTATTGGGTGTGCCAAAATGTGGATGATGTGAACCTAACTTGTCAAGGGCATGCTAATACATTCAAATGTTAGTCGAATAAACACATACATCAACATATAGAAAACCTATTCAAAAGCCACCTCAGATTGAGCCAAAATGGGAGCGCCTGGGCACCGTTTGATTTTCTCTTTTAATAGGGATGTGGGTGTTCTCTTGAAACACAATGAGAATGTCCTGAATGTAGATTATGGTAGATTAGAATCAAGTGCAAGACATGAGCTAGAAAACATGAAAACATGAAGGAAATCTAACAATACTAATATATGCTATGATAATCTAGATGCAATTTAACATGATAACAATGCTATTGAAAATGAAGAGTGAATTAGTCTTTTTCTCTTGGAAGGAGGACTACTTATAGATTTTGAGGAGAGGCTTGTGTTAGGAAGGATGCTTAACGTTTAGGATCAAGGTTTAGGGTGTAGGACCAAGGGTTAAGGCTTAGGGTCAAAGGAATAAGGATGGCATTGATGGTTGAAAGGATCAAGGGTTTCTCACACGTGTGAGCAACACTAGGGAAGTGTGAAGGGGACAAAGGTGGAAGAGGGGAGATGGGATCTCATTAATGAGGCTTTAAGAGCCATTAATGAGGATGTAAGGGGTCATTAATGAGTTTGTAAGGCTCATTAATGATGGTGTTGACTTTGGGTCAAAGGGAGAGGGTTAGGCTAAGAGGGTTAGGAATCACCCCTTAAGCGAGGTTAGGGAGCGATTAGGGATGAGAGGATAGGATTAGGAGATTCTAGAAGATATTTATGATTTGAGGATTTTAAATAAATAATTAATCTATTTAAAAGGGGTTTGGGTTGAGATAATTTATTAAATTGATTTAATAAATAGGAGGGCTTAATATTTAAATTTGATTTAAATATTTTTGAAAGTGATTCTATAATTAAATGAGTTTTTTTTTTAAATAGGAGGGAATAATAACAATAATAATTAATTAAGTAATTAAATAATTAATTAAATAAATAATGATGATGTCATCAGGAATTTTATTAACTAAAACAAATTTTAATTAACAAGTGGATTTTTAGGTGTTTGAAGATGGTTATGAGGAAGCTTCTAAAGAATTTGAAGCCATTGTATCTGGTGAAGACAAAGCTGATTGGTTGTAGAGATCTAGAGCTTGATTGAGTACTAGTTACCATATGGAAGTTTTTAACTTCTCTGGTACTTTGAGACTTGAGGAATTGATTGATTGGATTGGTGAATTAGAAGACTTCTTTGAGCTAGAATACATTGAGGATCCTCTTAGAGTGAGGTTGGCATAGAAAAAATTGAAAGGATATGTTGCTTTATAGTAAAAATAATTACAGAGACACTAGTACATTTGAGTCATTTTTTTGACGGCTATGCGTAGCAATTTTGACACTAACCCATTGATCAAATGACATAATCCGGTATTGCAGTTTTGGTGTTAGAATCATTGATGGCTAGGATGTTTGTTGTTATTATGATGGACATGACCATTGCAATATGCACCAACTAGGATGGTCAACATGCCATCGTTACACATTATGAGTGTCGTAATTATGATAGATATGTGATGAATATGTTGTATATGTGATGTCTAGCTTTCAGATATTTCTGATAGATGGACATCACATGTAGTGCTTTTTCATTGGTCATTCTTTGAATACCATTGTAATTGTGATGGTATTGACCTTCACAATATGCACCAACTATGATGGTCAACATGTCATCATTACACATTATGAGTGTCACAATTATGATAGATATGTGACGAATATGCTGTACATGCGACATCTAGTTGTCGGATATTTCTGACAGTTGGATGTTGTATGTAGTGCTTTTCCATTGGTCATTCTCTGAATACTATCATAATTGTGATGGTATGCTATATTTTAGAAAAAATATATATTTCTCATGCATGGAGTGAGACCTTAAAATATTGAGCTCCTCTTTGTTTCAAAAATAGTTTAACATTCTCTACTTAGCAGGGCCAACAACGTGAAGGTGGAAGCTCATCCGGCCCCTCCTAGGAGCCTCTTATGACCCTTTACAACACTTGAAGACCTCTAAGATGTATTCTTAGGGATCGTAAAGGGTCATAAGGGGTCTTGGGACACAACAACTAAGAAACATAAATGTAGGCATCATGGTCACAATTGTTTGAAGACACAACATAATTGAGTGGTATACCCAGATGATGTAATGCAACCACTACTCGGGTTCTAAGTTGACATTTTAGGATCCAAAAACCATAGATAACAAATAAATTTAGAGAGAAAAGTAGGAGGGCCATAACAACTGAAATAATATAGGGACCCTATATTATTTTGGTAGTTATGGCCCTCCTCTACTCTCTTAATTTATTCCTTATCTATGGTTTTTAGATCCTACTGTGTCAACTTAGAATTAGAGGAGTAGTAGTTGTGTTGCATCGTCTGGGTATACCATTCAATTATGTTGTGTCTCCAAACAAATATGACCATGATATCTACATTTATGTTTCTTAGCTATCATGTTTATGTGCATGTTCTTTATGTGTTTGGCTTCTCTCCCTCACATCCAAAATAATATTTTCCCACTCTAAATTGAGAATGCATGTGTAGCTGCATAGAATATGCATGGATAACAGGTGGAGCTAAAAAAATGCACCATGTTTACATTTTTTTAATAGGTCTATAATTTTTTAATTTATAGATCATTGTGAACATTACAACTCGAGCATTTATGGGCAAGAGAATGTCCCCAAGAAGCCAAAAAATAAAAAGTATTGATTTGCTTGCATGCTGAGGACATTACCCTTGCCTATAAGAGTCAAAATTACAATGTTTGCAATGGTCTATTACTTAAAATACCTAATTAAAGACCTCTATAAAAAAGGTAAACCTGTTGCATTTTTCAGCTCCACCTAATATCCTATGCATATGAATTGAGATTGCATATTGAACTAGGTGCCTCCTTCTGCATTGCCTGAAACTAAGAGATTGTCATAGTTAATATCTAAAACCATTATTGAACTTTTGTTATAATTAAAAACTACTTGTTCCTTTCCCTTTTTTTGATCAACACTCATTTGTGAGAACAATATTATTAGCACTTTATTTAAAAGCAATTCGAAATAGTAGTGAAGAATAAAACATAACAAAAAATATGCATTAACATTTATGTTTCTCAACTGTTGTGAGATTAAAAGTCTTCTAAGGAACATGTCATGTCTATGTGAAACTGTGTAGGATCATCACCAAATGGATGATGGTGATTGATGAAGAAGATATGGAAATGATGATTGATCCAATTCAGATTGGTGCAACATTTTCAAATCTTCTTCATAATCATCATCAACATGGCCAATTTTGCAAAACTACTTCTGCATACACTAAATTCTGCATACTCCTTGTTTTGTTCTGGGTTGATATTGTCAGAGATGATCTTTCTTGAATGGAATGAATCATTACTTTTACATTGAATAGAATGTTGGTGGAAGAAGGATGATTTGTTTGCAACCTGTAGATATAGACACTGAACAACCATTTTCTCAACTCTTTTTTTCTCAACACAAATGGACATTTATCATAGTCATAGAAACATGATTATTTTTAAATGGAATACACCAAGGAGTACCATCAGAAATATTGACCATTTACAATCATGAATAGTAAACCTAAATCAAATAGCTCATTTTTTAATCAAAATGTGTAGTGTCCATGTATATGAAAAGTGAATGAAATATCAAACTAAAATAAAATAGTGAACACAAATTCAAATCCAAGGCCTAATTTATAAAGAGAAACAAACAATGTGAAACCCCACAATCAAAAAAAGAAACACACTTTGTCAACAATGTTCAAAATCCTATCACCAAGAACAGACATAGGAAATCAAAATGGACACGACAAAAAATAAGAAAAATCATTACGACTAAAGAAAAATCATTAAGATTATAGAAAATTAAGTTCTAGAAATGGACAATTCTAATGCTTTGCCATTACAACAATTGAGAATTCATCATTTGGTATATGAACATGTGAAAAACATGTAGATTTGACCAAGCATTATTGGGAATCAGACCCAACAGAAAATGGATTTGTGATGATTTTCACAATAGTACATGTGTTGCTGGGTCAACTCCCAATAGTGCTTAGGAAAATCTGCATGCTCATCACCTGTGCATATGAAGTGGCTCTAATGGTAGATACAGATACTGCAAAACTTTATTGGGACAATGGAATTTACAAAGTAAGGAAAGTTGAGAGGATCAATCAAATAATCAAAAAAAGAAACACACTTTGTCAACAATGCTCAAAATCATTAGGACTATAGAAAAATAATTAAGACTATAGAAAATCAAGTTCTAGAAATGGACGGTTCTGATTCTTTTCCATTAAAACAATTGAGCATTCATCATTTGGTACTTCTTGGTGTATTCCATTTAAGTATGTCAGAACAAAGTATTCCATTTAGATATGTTCAAATATTTGCCAGTAATGATTTGGGGAATGCAATCATGCAAAGTATTCTCTAATCGCACGACCAATGAATAAAAATTAAAAATCCAATTTCTTTAACAATTGAAATGTCTCAAGTAGACAAGATTCTCAATGGAACTACTTTGATAACATATAGATACAAATAGGAGATTGGAGTTGATCAGCCTTCACCTGTGCATATAAGAGTTGACTAAAGAAGGTATATGCATAAGTGAGAAACATGCAGATTTGACCAAGCATTATTAGGAGCTAGACCCCACAAAAAATGGACTAGTGATGACATCTCCCCTACACTCCCTTTTATCAAAATCACACCTACACTACCCATATACCATTTCCCAACTCATTTACAAATTCATTTAACTGGTGTATTGTCATAAAATGGAAGCACTTCCATTTAGGACTGGTTTAGCCCTCCAAGTAAGTATTTTTGGGTTATGCTAGATGCCTTGATGGGATCTCTAGCTTGGATTTGGATTTTTCCCCTATTTTTCCCTATTTTCCACCTCTTTCCTACCTATTTCTACCATCCTGACCTGAAACCCTAATATTCTTGACCTTAGGGTCATGGTCGACCTTCTGGGTCAAGGTCGACCATGACCCTAACCTAGGTCAAGGTTGACCATGACCTTTGATCTAGGTCAGAGTGGACCTCAACCTTGACCCTGGGTCTAGATTTCAAAATCCATAAGTTTTCAGATTTTGGGTTTCAGAAAGTTTTATTTCCCGCTTTTGGGTCGGCTGTTTCGGGCTTTGGAATGGTAAACTCTTAAATTATATTTAATTTAGGTCCATTTCTAGGGGTAAAGGTTTAAATGGTAATTTAATTCCCCTATGTAGGCCTCTCTAGCAGTTTGTGCCCTAACTTGTATAAAAGGAAGTCTTCTCCTCCCAGTTTCTCAATCACAAAATCATACATCCATCCATTGAATTCAAGCATACGGTGCAATCTAAGATATCCATCAATCATTAATAATTCAAGAAATCATCTACATTCAAGTATTCAAGT
This sequence comes from Chamaecyparis obtusa, assembly GCA_027943335.1. NCBI lineage: Eukaryota > Viridiplantae > Streptophyta > Pinopsida > Cupressales > Cupressaceae > Chamaecyparis > Chamaecyparis obtusa. Next base: position 550,457 of record BSBK01003676.1, on the reverse strand, counting down.
TCTCCATTGAAGATCAAGGATTCAAGCATTCAAGCCTTTGGAGGGATTTGGTTCAAGCATTCAAGATTCATCATTCAAACCCTAGATCTATCCATCATAGTGTTGTGATCTTACTTCAAGATCCTTTGTTCATCTTCAAGATCTATTCATTCTCCCTTCAAGGTGGATTCCAAGCATACAATCATGGAGGTTTTGATTTGTATTTGTTAGTGTTGAGTCCAAACTTTCATATCAACATACTTGTTTACATTCTAAATATAATTACATATCTATTGAATATCATAGCTTCATTGTTAGATCTACATCTACTACTTTCTAGCATTCTCTATTTCAATTTCATTTTTAAGGTTGATTCCAAATCGGGGTTTGACCAAGGAAAACACCTTGTCCAAAAAAAAAAAACCATATTTATTGTAGGAATAGGTACGAAGAAGTGAATTATAGTGTAGCTCTGGATACCCTTTTCAAAAAACTTTCACAATCTGCGAACAGATTTTCCATCAAAATAGTGCAGGTCAAGGTCAACATAAAGGGGTAAGATTGTGCCCCTATATTTAGGTCAAGGTTGACCTATCTTAGAAAAGAAAAAGCTTTCTGAGTTTTCTCTATCTCTGGTTTCCTGTCCTAGATCCAGTTGCAGAATTTCCCAAAATCCAGTACGCACACTAGAAAACAATGATTTTTAAATCTACTACCTTTCAAGATAAGTATTTATGTTTTATCAGGTTTTATATGTCCACAACATTTTCCATCACACACACACAAACATACATACATACATACATACATATATATATGTATATATATATATGTACATATATATATATATATATATACATATATATATATATACATATATATATATATATACATACATACATATATATATATATTATATATATATATATATATATATGTATATATACATATATATATATATATATATATATATATATACATATATACATACATATATACATATATATACATATATATATACATACATACATACATACATACATACATACATACATATATACATATATACATACATATATATATATATATATATATATATATATATATATATGTATATATATATGTATATGTATATATATATATGTATATATGTATATATATGTATATATATGTATATATATATATATATGTATATATATATATATATATATATATATATATATATATATATATATATATATATATAATTTTATTTTTCCTTACATTTTGGTGAACCCATGATAGACAACTCTTTCTTTTTGGTGTTAGATGCTTTGCTTCTTTTTCCTAAGATTATCTTTATTTTATGCTCTTGCATTTTAAAACTCAAAAAAATAAAAATAAAAATATATATATTTTACAAAATACAATAATATTTCTTGCATTTCATTCACTATGAAGATTTTTAAGATGCTTTGGTGTGTAGCTATTTTCCTTATTATTCTCCTCTTAGCATATCTTTATCAACTTATGATGTTTATGAGAGTATCATCCATTTCGTTATGTTTGTCACTCTTCATGTTTCACGTGCTTATGCTATTGTGAATTTGACTAATACTAGTCTTCCTACTTTCAAAGCTTTCATTAAAGATTTATGTGGTGGACTTATTACTCTTTTGGATTATGTGAAGAATTTTGTAGATGATACACCATCTCCTAATCCTAATCCTATCCTTCCTAATCTGATTCCTAACATGCCCAATTCTCCATATGCTATTCCTAGTTCTTCTCATACTTATGATGAGGCTGAAACTATGGTTCATGATGTAGATGTGCAAGAATTATTGGATTTACATTCCCCTTCTTATCCAATCCAAGATGATATCAAAGGGAAGAGAAAAGAAAATTCTTCTAAACCTATTATTCCACCTTATACAACCTTTTCTCATGAACATAATAAAAAATCACCTCCTGCAGAAGCTTTACATAATATATACACTGCATAATATAATATGATGGTTAAACAAGGTTATAAGGGTTTAGGACTTGGTGTTAATGAACATGGTATTAAGTATCCAATTCATATAACCCCTAAAAAAGATAAGCGTGGTCTTGGTTGTTCACAATCTCAATTTAAGGTGGTTGATTTTGATCATCGTCCTCCTCTTCATCTTCTTCTTCCAACACCTTCCTTAGATTACCATGATACTCCTCAAGATGTGGCTAAGAAGGTGTATGTTCAGTTAATGAATTCTAAGAAAGAAATATTTAAACCTATGCTGAAATATTCTCTCTCCAAGTAAAAATGTCCTTTTCATTATAGTAATACACATTTACTTGCTTATTGTGTTTAATTCAAGTTGTATGTTAGAGAAAGAGATGCTTTAGGAACTATATCTCACTCTTGTGTGGTGTTACAATTCCTTCATAATTTTGACAAGGGGTATCCCCTTGACTCTTCCATAATGTAGATCTTTTCACCTCTTGTCTTTTGACTAGGGGTCAAGAGGTATTTCATCCAATCTTCTAGGATCCATTATGCTCTTATCATATATTTTGTCTTGAGCTTAATTGGTATTCTTTCTATCTTTCCTCCCTATGGCTTGGTATTATGTTCATAATCATCCATAGATTCTCTTTTATTATTCAACATATCTTTTCTAAAGACTTTTTGCAAAGGTATCCCTTGCCTTCATCCCTGGGGGCCAAGGTTCTTCCTTCTTTCTCTTTGTCTAGGGATCTACTTTCCCTAGCTTAGTGGCATTTGTTTATTTTGCAACATTATTTTATTATATTGACTGAGGTGTTGGATAAGGATATCATTTTATGTGAGAGGTTGTTGTCCTATGTCATCACCTCTTCTTTATTCTACAAATTATTTTTTTTATAAATTCTTGCCTTGGCTGTAGGGTTAGAGTTTGATTCCTTCGTTCAAAGATTCCTCTACCTCTTGATTATAGGGGACTAGATGATTGAATCTTTATTTCTCTTTGAAAGATGATATTTTATCTAAAGAACTCCTCTATGGTGGGGGTCACGTTGATAAGATCTCTTTCTTTGAGGATCCTTTTTCCATGAGTGACATATTATTTTCATGATTATCTATGCTCTTGGATGTAAGGGTCAATACCCTTGTAATGCCCAAAAGTTCGGGTCAAAACACAACCAACAATTTTTTTTAAAAAGGTTATAAGTTCCACGTTCACAATGCGGGACAAAAGTGCTAATGATGAAGTCCCAAAGCGACAAGAGGTCAAACCTCAACAAAGTTGTTTTCCAAAGGATGCTAGTTGAAAATTCAATATAAGAAGAATTCGTTAATCATCTTAACGATCAATTTTGTCGATCGTCAATCTATTAATCTTATAGATTATCCAAGAGTAAAAGAAGATTTATTTAATAACATTATATTATATATAGATTAACCATTTTCCATATATATAAATCAAGTCCAATTTTGATTATTATAATTAGATTGTCAGTTTATGAAAATATTGAATATAAAATTTTAAATTGTCGTTTTATATCAATATCCATTTTCAAATGAATATATATTAATTCAATTTAAAAAAAATACAATTTTACCAATTGATTAATGAACTTATTCACTAATCAATGAATTTAAAGGAAAACAATAATTAATGTTATATATTCAAGAATTAAAATTAAATAACATATAAGAAATTAATTAATAATTATAATATATTAATTAATTAATATATTTATTAATTAATTAATATACTATAATATATCAATTAATATTATAAACATGCTATAACATTAGCACATGGTACCTTAAACCATAACAAAAATAACTTATTAAAACATTGTCAAATAATAACCATTTATAGATATTAACATTACATTAATTAAAAACATTTCAAAAAAAATACTAACTAACTACAATCATTAACAAGACTTAATTTTCAATTGACATATTAATCTAACATCCTAATCTAACTTCCTATCTTTCTAGCTCCCTACCTAACTCTCCCTTCCTACTCCCTCCATCCACGTGCCCAAGGGAAAGGACACAACCAAAGCCTGCGCCATTTTAGGGGAGATGTAAAAGTCTTCAAAGGCAGCGCATATAAAGGAGGATAAAAGGGGCTGCAATAAGTTATGACAAACCTTAATATGTCTTGGGTCCCACATACTCCTTTCTAAGAAACTAAGACCATCCTCCAAGAAAATACATGCTCCAGTTTTCAAGGGAAGAGGTAAATGCATTTAAAGTAATGTAGTCCTAAACATATTAAATGCCAAGTGGGGGTTCCCTATGCTGTGCGCCCATGATGGGGAGTCAGCAAAAGTACTTTTCCTTGACCAATAAAAAGGCTTCACTAAATTAACAAGACATGACATCCAAAACATGCGCCATGTAAAGGGGAAGGTAATAAATAAGGTAAGGGGAAATAATACAATGATATTTTATTTGTTTATTAGATATTGAGGTGGTAAGATTTAATAATATAATATGACTGTGGCATGGATTTTGAATGGGATTTTTATCCCATACAAAATCCAGAGAGTGTTTTTGCTCTCCAAAATTTGAAGAGTGCTATTTTAATAGTACACTATTTTTTTGTAAACTTGCTAATGATGGGTAGTTATACATTTGAAAATCTGATATCTTCCTTAATGTAAAGAGGAGTCAATGAACTTAAGTTTGATAGTGCATCAAACAATGAATATTATAGTTTGAAAGTTAATCGAATGAGATTTCAACGTAGAAACTAATATGATCATTTGTTCATAGTTGTTTAATTTCAATTTATAGGACTTGAAGTGTGATAATGATCAAATAGAGGATTTTTTTTCAATGAATATGAACAATAAATACATCATATAAGAGACTACTAATCTATCAAATTGATATATTTAGTTCTCTATTGAATGAAATATAGTGATAGGAATTTGCTCAAATTACATAACTACATTCTATTGTTTCTACAACAATATGAAATAACAAGTTATCAACTTCAAATCTGAAGAGGTAAAGAGAGGTATTAATTTCTTTTTTTGTTTGCAATTCTTTAATCAAATGCTTACAATAAACTCCATAAGATATCTACATTGAACTGGTTACTATCTTCTCTTTGGAATAACCAAGAACACATCATATATTATCTTTCTCTTCTTTCAAAGGAGTAAGGTAAAATTGATCAATCCATTACACCATTTTCATTGCAACTTCAAATAGAAAGGAGAATGCATTTCAAGTATTCCACATCTTTTACTCCAATACATTTACATAATCATCAAATAAGATTACTACTTCATAGTTACAATAAAGCATTGCAAATTGCTAATGCCACACAATGGGAGATCAAATAAATAACAGTCTCTCATCTATTTCATCTTCACAATAGCTCCAAGTAAAAAAACATTACAATCTCTTTTACAACAATAGAAGTCTAACTACAAAGAGAGATTTCACAAAGGAATAAACGGGTTGTCTTCTCACAACCACCCAAAAGATGAAAACCTCCATGATAGCTCCTCTTTGAGCTTCCACAAATCTGCAAATATATACAAGGCAAAGGGAAACGACCATGGGAGCTCACCTCCCATCCTAGGCCTCTCATGAGGCCACCCCCGAGCTTGGGGAAACCACAAAGAATACGATACATACACAAACTCAAGCACTCACATGAAATCAAACAAAGACATCCCGAAATCCCTCAAGGATAAAACATAGGATCTCACATGATCCTTTAATGGGGTGAGGGTGGGCAACCCATGGAGAAGCCAATGCCAAAATAAGGCCACACATGGACCACAATAAACAATATCAAGGGCCACACATGGACCACAATAACAATGTATCTCATATCAATGGTACACAAGGCCAAATCCCTCCTTATGCCCCCCAAAATGCCCCTTGGGCTAAAAATGCAAAGGCTACTTGTGGACAACACACCCAAGCTCATCCTTCCCCACACATGGAGGAGACTCTACACATGAAGTTGCCTCCATCCCCACACCCCCTCTTGGTTGATCTTCCCTCCCAAGGGTGATTGAGCCAAGAGTAAACAACCCAAAATCATATCACAAAAGAAAACACAATACCATTTCATGCTCTCACCATGACCAACCATGAGGAGCTAAAACACTTAACAAAAATTACAACTACAAGATTCATCTACAACAAAATGAAAGAGATGAAGAGCAAGATCCTCTAACCTATGATCCAATTCAAAATGATGAAGTTTTGAGCCTTCTCCTTCTTCTATCCCTAGCTTTCTCCTTCTCCAAGTTTAGTGGTCTCTAAAGGTAGAGAGTGGGTGAACCACCCCAAACCCCTCTAAAAGTTCTACTAAAAGGGACTCCCCCAACCAACTCTCCACAACCCTCATCAAGATGGTCCTAGGAAGTACTACTGGGTCCATCATGCAAGTTGAAATTTCGTGCAAGATTAAATGGGCACTATTGGAGAGGACAAAAGGTCAACATATGGCTTTTCCCATGCTAAAATTACCCCTAACCTATGGGTACAAGGAATGGGCTACCTAAAAATGCATGAAACTACCCCCTAGGGTCCCATTTAACCCTCCAAAAACCATGGTTCAGTTAAAGCATGAAAATGTAAGGTATGACTTGACTTAGGGATCCTAAGATAAGAGGTTACACTTAAAATACCCCCTTGAGTAATCTTCTAGGACTTGCTCTCACACTCCAATCACATGACATACCTTAGTCAACAATAACTCTAGTGTCAAGCGACACTCACATAATTAACATCACAATTAAGGTATGTCCAACATATTTCAACACTTAACAATCCTACACATACATTCACATTACGGTTACAAAATAAAACACTTCACAACGAGGCCCTGGTCTCTTCAATAGAGGGGGCCTTGGCTTTACTGATAGCACAAGTATTCAATGTGGTTTCCCCGAATGTTTCCATGGTCCTTCCACCTACAAAACCTAAATGCAGCATCAATAATTCAAGGAAGAAACCATCATATATAACATACAAGATGTAATATCTACACATTAATCTTAGCTCAATTGCATACAAGGAGTCATACAAAAAGTAATGATCTAACACAATTCAATTGATCATTCAATCACCTAGAATGAAATGTCATAATTCAGTTGTCTACACGTAATCATTTAGGATTCAATAACCACATTAAGTAAATTCAATTTGCATAACTCAATTATTACTTCAATTGCCTATATAATTCATAATTTAATTTGCATAATTCAATTTGTAATTCAATAGCATAATTCAAATGAAATCAAGATTATCTATAGTGTATTATCATCATCAGATAGTCATCGGGTTTTCATAATAAAAAGATAATAATAGCATCTAACATAATCACATCTGAAACTACTAAGCATGGATCCTTGCACAGGATCAATGAAAGTATATAGTCTAACATGATCAAATCCAAATCCACTCATCATGGATCCACATACAGAGTCAACAAAATGTGAAGTCTAACGAGTCCATCACAACATAACAGTAGATCGAAAGAGTCCAAGTATCTCCAAAAACATAATCAAAATGAAAATGTAGTGTCTAGCAAATCTGGATCACTATGTGGGACTAAGGTGGGCCTCACAACCCTTTGCTAAGAATATAGTGTACATTATTGTTAAACATGATATCTCCTTACTTTGTGAAGTAGGTATCCTCCTTCTCTTCCTTATCATGTCTAGTAGACAACCATGATAAGGAGGGGGGCATATATAGGGTCTACCTTATGCTATAGTTTACATTTTGCAATATCCTAAATCCTCAGAAGGTAATGCACATATGTTGCTAAATCCTGAAGAGACATTTATTTTTCAATTTCAAATATGCTAAATCCTCAGAAGGTAATGCACATAAGTTTCTAAATCCTGAAGAGACATGCATTTTTCAATTTCAAATATGCTAAATCCTTGGAAGGTAACACACATAAGTTGCTAAATCCTGAAGAGACACATATTTTTCAATTTTTCAATTTTTCAAATATGCTATATCCTCCGAAGGTAACACACATAAGTTGCTAAATCTTGAAGAGACACACATTTTATATTCATAGTGATACCAGAATGTTGATCTATGGGTATTCCAAAAGTTGTCAGAAGACACATTACAACTACAAAGCATAGTGCTTGGGTGAACTATCAATTTTTTCTACCTGTTAGGCTCTCCCTCCTTGGTGATTCATGGTAAGGTGGGCATCTTACTGGGTGAGGTAATCACTTTCTCTCTTTTCGCTTTCATGCTAGTAGGATTAGATCATGAAGCTATGTTATTTATAGTGTTTCTCTTGTCTTTATTATGTAATCATTTATGCTTTTATGATAGCTTTCCAAATATGATATTAGTATAGGAAGAATTTCTTGGCAAGGTTTCCTTTGCTAGTTGATTTGGGTTTGTTTTTATACTAACCCCTCTTTTTGTGTCTTTTAGCTTTGTCTTTATTTTTATTTTTTGCACCCTTGTGTTTATACATTGATTTAGAATACTTAGCTTGGGGGCTCATGTCCATAGCTAAGTGTTATTCTATCTCATTGTGAATTCACTTGGATCTTTCTTCTCCTTTACCAAGAGTTTGTATTGAATCCATACTCTTGCTAAAGTGGGGGCTAAATGTGTCATTGGAAAATGGAAGCACTTCCATTTAGGACTGGTTTAGCCCTTTGAGTAAGTGGTTTGGGGTTATGTCAGATGCCTTGATGAGATCTCTGGATTGGATTTGGATTTTCCCCTATTCTGCCCCATTTGCCACCTTTTTCCTACTTGTTTCTGGCATCCTGACCTAAAACCCTCAGATTCTTGACTTTAGGGTCAAGGTCAACCTTTTGGGTCAAGGTCGACCTCGACTCTAACCTAGGTCAAGGTTGACCTTGACCCTGACCTAGGTCAAGGCCGACCTCAACCTTGACCTAGGTTAGAGTTGACTTCGACCCTAACCCTGGGTCTAGATTTCAAAATCCAAAAGTTTTCAGATGTTGGGTTTCAGAATATTTTATTTCCCACTTCTAGGTCAGCTGTTTCGGGCTTTGGAATCGTAAACTCTTAAATTATATTTAATTTAGGTCCATTTATAGTGTAAAGGTTTAAATGGGAATTTAATTCCCCTATGTAGGCCTCTCTAGAATTTTGTGCCCTAACTTGTATAAAAGGAAGCCTTCTCCCATTTTCTCAATCATGAAATCATATAGCCATCCATTGAATTCAAGCATAAGATGAAATTCAAGATATCCATCAATCATCATGAATTCAAGAAATCATCTACATTCAAGTATTCAAGTTCTCCATTGAAGATCAAAGATTCAAGTATTCAATCCTTTGGAGGGATTTGGTTCAAGCATTCCAGATTCATCATTCAAACCCTAGGTCTATCCATCATGGTGGTGTGATCTTCCTTCAAGATCCTTTGTTCATCTTCAAGATCTATTCATTCTCCCTTCAAGGTGGATTACAAGCATACAATCATGGAGGTTTTGATTTTCATTTGTTAGTGTTGAGTCTAAACTTTCATATCAACATGCTTGTTTACATTCTAAATACAATTGCATATCTATTGAATACCATAGCTTTGTTGTTAGATCTACTTCTACTACTTGCTAGCATTCTCTATTTCAATTATATTTTAAGGTTGATTCAAAACTGGGGTTTGACCAAGGTGAATCCCTCATCCAAAAAACAAAAAACATTTTTGTTGTAGGAATAGGTACAGAGTAGCAAATTAAAGTGCAGATCTGGATACCCTTTTCAGAAAACTTCTGGGATCTGTGAATAGATTTTTCATCGGAACAATGCAGGTCAAGGTCAACATAAAGGGGTAAGATTGTGCCAATGTATTTAGGTCAAGGTCGACCTATCTCAGAGAAGAAAAAACTTTCTAGGTTTTCTCTATCTCTATTTTCTTGTCCTAGATTCGGTTGCATAATTTCTCGAAATGTAGTAAAGACACTAGAAAATAGTGATTTCTAAATTTTCTACCTTTCAAGATAAGTATTTATGTTTTTTTAGGTTTTATATGTCAACAACATTTTCCATCACACACAAACAAACATTACACATAAACACAGATATAAAAATATATATCTATATATATTTTTTTATATCTTATAATCGGTTATAGTCAGTTATGACTGTTTGCAATTGGTTTTTGTTTAATATTGTTGTCTAGTTGACAACATGGCTATCAATTCGACCACTCCTTAACTTTTTTCATTGTATTAAACTTTTAAAAATGATATTATGACTCTATCCTAACACTCAAAACCCTTAAATCAATCTTAAACCCCATAAACCCCATACTTGAGCCTTTTAGGCCTATTTTTCCAATTTTAGGCAATTACATCATTTAACCACTTTTAGTGCTCTTGACAACTTTAAAAGGATCTATTGGCCACATTAAAAATATTATGGAACTTTATAGGTCATTAAAACCTTCATCAACCTTAGGATCCACAAATGACCCCCAAGGTACACTTTATCCCCCAAATGCCATTAAGGCTTACAATTGTTTGATCCTTTATAAAAGGATTCACATACAATCCAAAACATAAGAAAAACATATTTAAAATACCATTATTGGTCTCATTAACATCACTCTAAATTCCCCGTTAACATCTAAAATTCATTCATTCATTCATCTATTAATAAAATGTAACATTCATGAATTATCACAACATTCATTAACACATAAGATTAATTAGCATTCATTAACACACATTAATTAGCATTCATAAGAATCATTATAATTAATTAAGACATCATAAAATTCATTAACACATAAGATTAAAACATCAAGACATAAACATCATTCATGATCAAATAAGTTGCATAAATGAGAATCATTTCTTTTTTGACTTTTTTTTTCTGGTTCCCTATATTGTTGCAGAGGCATATCCATCTTGGCATCATCATTTCTTCTCACTCATGCACGTGATCTCACTATCCTTTGCAAAGGCAGGTCCTCTGCAATAACAAATAAAAGGGTTAAATTAAAAACATATTATCATAATTGTTACAAGCACTTTAAAAAACATAAACATGACGCTCTTTACCTTGTCCAACCACATCTTCTTGCCTTGCAACTTGAACTTCAACACACTCATTGGGAAAAACCTCTACATCCCCTACAACTGCAATAAAAAATGTTTTATTAATCCCAACACATTATAACTAAATTTTTATTACTATGCCAAATTCAATTTAAAATGTTTACTTGTATTAATAAATCAATAATAAAAATTTGAATAGAAAATGTATACCTTCAGTACTACAATGCACATTTGAATTGATGACTTTGTCGTGCTTAGATGGTGTTTCAGGATCGACATGCTACATTCCAATGTAAATAATTAGTGCATTTATCAAAAACATATACATATAAATTGATGTAGGAGCATCCTAGGATTCTTGGCAATCCTGTATCAACCAAAAATATGTTTGTATTTGAAGGTAGATTGTTAGTTTTGATCTTGATTTGATGGAGTACTTGATCATTTTGGGAGACTGGTTGCTCAGTTTATGTGTTTACCGGGGTGCTCAGTCTCTGAACAACACTCGGTAACTGAAGGCGTCAGTTTTCCTGGCACTCGGTGATAACTGTGTTGCTCAGTCATGTTGGCAAGTTGGCCATACTGATGTATATGACTTAATATAGTGTTTTCATTATGGAAACAAAGTCATATAGTAGTTTGGAGTCAACACACTTGATGAGAAGATCAGAAATTGGTTAAGTGTTGAAGACTGGATAGTGTACAAAGTTCCTGCAGCTTAGAGCATCAGCGCACATACGTACGACTGAGTTATCATGTGCACCCTAGAAGTTAAGTTATTTAGACTATATTCATGCTTATTCTATGAGAACATGATCAGATATGCAAGTATGAGAAAGATACAAGCAATTGAAGTTGCATAGCCAATGTGTACCAGTGAAGAATAGAGTAAGTGGCCAACTATTAGAATTTTGAGTTGCGGTTATAATATAATGATGTAAAGGCTATGAACCTATTGTAATTAGGTTTCCGACATATGTATATGTTTGTTTGTAAACATGCTTGAGCTAATTTATTTGTAAGCGGTGTATGTAATAGGTCTAAGGGTTGACCTAGTTATTTATTTTGTATGCGCATATAAATATAAGATGTGCCCATTGTAATTGGCATGGAAGTTGATATAGAGTTGTGATAAGAAGAGTAGAAGTGTGAAAAGATTCTATGAGATGTATTAGAGCTTTGCAAGAGGTCAAAGCATCAGTGCATCAAAGGAACTAATCTGACAAGCAGTGTCACAGTGACAATTCATCCAATAGATATAGTGTGTATTTGAGATCAAAAGGTTGTAGCCTTCATGACTTGAGCAGTGAGCTCTAGGATAGTGTGTCCATTCCCTTAACAAGGACTATTGTAAAAGACTCCTAACAAGGTTTGAACCTTGAAAAGGTCAACTGTACTTAATACATTGTAAAGAAACTCCTAACAGGGTTAAGGATCTTCTAACAAGGATCACTAAACACTAGTACAAAATATTAGTGGGTGTCAATTCCCACCAAGGTTTTTACCTATTTGGGTTTCCCCATAACCATATTGGTGTTATGTGTTGATTTCATGTTTCATGTTTATATGGATGTTCATCTCAGTACTTAAGCATTTAAGTTCAGTTTAAAGGTTAAAGAAAAAAGATAAAACACAGTGAACACTGATTCACCCCCCCCTCTCAGTGTTCCCATTCCTAACAATTGGTAGAAGACCTCTGGTCCTTAGCAAAGAAGTTTAACCATTTGAGGAGATCATGGAAAAAGTAGAAATGAAACATCTGAAAATAAATCTAGAAGCTACTCTTGAAGACCTGGACAAGTCTGAAAGTGAAACTGAGGAACTGAGGGAAAAACTTAGTGATGCTCAATTAGTCATCAAAAGGCTAAGGAAAGATTTGAAAGAATGCTCTACTAGAGATCTAGGGACAATGGTCAAGAAGCTAAAGGAAGAAAATAAATCCTTAAAAGAACAACTTGAAGAGTTTGATGATAAGCTGACTCACAACCAGGAAGTCTATGATGAACAGGTCAAAGAGAACCTTCAACTGAATGAAGAATAGAGGCAAGAAAACATGGAAATCTTAGAACTAAGAAAAAACAAAGAAAGATTTGAATCTGAATTGAAAGAGAGTAAGAATCACATTGATAAATTACAAACCAATTCTGATTTAATAGAATCTCGGTTATATGCAAGAAGAGCTAAAGGAGATACTAGCTGCATTGGATATAATGAAGCACAGAATCAGATTGACAACATGTGAGTAAGAATGAAAGCACTGGAAGGTACCTCAGATGCTAAAGAGACTAGAATTCAGACCAAGGATCATACTGAACCACCTAAGAATGAGTGTAAGCCTATAGATTGCACCTATTATGCATGTAACAAGCATGGACACATAGCAAGGAACTGTATAGAGGTAAGACGTTTCAATGGTTACTGTTATTCATGCAATAAATTTGGTCATAGAGTTATGAATTGCAAGATAAGCCAAAAGAACAAGACTCATAATCAAAGAAATCAAAATCAATCAAATGTAAGAAGCTCTCAGAATGTTACATGTCAGCTATGTAACTATAATGGTCACTCAGCTAAACAATGTAAGATGGTGACCCATGTCAATGTGCCAAGGAATATAAGGCCTCCAGTCATTTGTCACTCTTGTAACAAGGCTGGACATACCTCAAGGTTCTATAGATCAAGGATGCAAGGTCAGGAAAGCCCTAAAAAGCCTAGAGAACTAGTTCTAGATCCTGAAGGAGAAGTCAACTTTTCTAAAAGCTTCAGAGGATGAGAGCTTGATTTGGTAAAAAAAAAAGGACAAGATTGATGAGTATGTATTGGATGCATCCATAGTGGATGCACCCTCTACATCTGGATGAATGGCCCTAAGGGTTATAGGGGGAGCTAATTTAGCTCTAGACCCTTGCGTGGCTAGTATACTCACTCTCAGAGTATGCACCTTTGGACTTAAGCTTTTGGAGACTAGAGAAACCTTCGTGCAAGAGTGCACTAGTTGATTCTTTGCAGAATGAAAGATAGAAGTTTCTAAGTGACAGCCTAGTTTACGTGGCAAGCATTAATGATGGAATTTTCACTTTAAGTACATAGAAAGATTTTTGATTAGTCATTGCATTCAAATTCAGAGTGATTAGAAAGTTGAAAGAGCTTTAGAAATTATTGTGAAGATTTGCAAATTGATCTATTAGTGATTAGCAGTACATTTGATCAGTTGCAAAAACCCTAGTTCATTGCGCTGATTCAGAAGTCTTTAGATTATCTTAGAGCACATTTGGAAAGTGATAAAAGTAAGTCATGGCCACTCCCATAGTATTTGATGTTGTAGAAAAGAAAATATATGTGTTTAAAAAGCATCCATTTAAGTCTACTCTAGATGACTTAGAGGGAGCATTTTCTCGCACACCTATGGGCATTATGCATGTCAAAGACATTAGGGCATACATTTACTATAAGAAGGAACCAGTAGGATTGGATAGATTAAGGGCGCACATGGAGACTATGTTAAAACCAGACAAAAACTTCTTGGATGAATATGCGAAGTGGAATGATCACCCTATAGTGGAGTATGCTATGACATATGAGTTCTATGAGATAGAATGGATTAAAATACTTTTGAGAAGAATTCATAATGACCTATTTTGTATAGGTGATGTGCCAGTAAGAATCACTAGTGACCTAATATATGAGATGATAGGCCTATCTAAGTCTGGCTCCATCCTTCCTATGGGAAAGGATGTTAGGAAAATTGTTGAGCAAACATGTAAGTCAAGGAGTGATAGGCATGAGATGAAAATTGAGCCTATTGAGAAAGCTGACATCAAATTGATGTCCATGATACTTGGATACAAGTTTCAACACACCAGCAGGGTTAATAGTGTGTCTGCAGCCACAATTCTAGCAGCCATTAGACTTGTGAAGGAAGATGGAGAGTTCAATCTATATGAGATCTTGCGTGCACAGTTGATTGACAACATCAAGACAATCAAGCATGATAAGACCAATATATTCAGATTTGGGTCTTTGATCATTTACATATACCTTCATATAGTTGGGAGAGTATCAGATTCATATTTGGACAAGTCCATTCCAACCATGCCACAGATATCTTACAAGGCATCCACTAAAAGTGCTTTGAGAGATTACATAACATTGGAGTTGAAGACCTTCAGGGTCAAGATGCAAATGAGGTACAAAATTCCAAAAAACATAGTTGAGAAATACAAGGATACTATTTGTTTTATGGTTGAAATAGATACAACATTCATGGAGGTATTTGTACCTAGAACAAAGTGGATTCATCCACTTGGATATGAAGTAGATGAACAATTTTTGGAAGCATATGCTCAAGTATTGCTTTCAGCTCCTACTGACCCTAATGAGCCAAGATGGGGAACTTATGAGGATAAGACAAGAGAGATAGATGCTAAACTAAATAGCACATCAACTAAGAGGAAAGCCTCTAAGATTATGTCTGAGATACTCAGAATTCATGGAGTAACACAAGAAGACCTAGACAAAGAAAGGGAAGAAAAGATTTCTTTGGAAATTGAGAATGCATCCATAGTGGAAGCTAAGTCTGATGATCCCAAGATGAAAAAGGTAAAGATTGAGAAGGCTAATGATCCAAAGGATAAATAGGGTAAAATTGATGATATTAGTCCTGCACCCACTATTATAGTTGATGTTGAGTCCACAAATGCATCTCCTATGATGCCCAAGAGGAGAAAACAAACCACCACAAGTCACCCTTCAGCTAGAGTCATAAGAAGCAGATTTAAAAATGTGAAGCCACCTTCGAAAGTAGGATTCATACCTAGTATTCAAGTGTTAAGGACTAGAGTAGTAGAAGAAGGAAGGCTAGATCAGATAGCCAAGTTTTATGAAAAATATCATGAAATTGATAAGTCAGAGATTCATGAGATGCAAATCAAACACATGATAAAATTCAAGAAGACAGTTCTTGAATTGAAGATAGCTATCCCAGATAAGGTATGGGAAATCATGGATACCTTGAAGAGACAAGCCACTGAAGAAGACTTCAGAATCAAGGAACAAACACTAGATTCCAATCTTCCAGTATGTTCTATTGAAGAAAAGACACTAATATTGAATTTGGTGAAGCCGCACTTAAGGACAAAGATGAGAACACTACACATTATAAACAAAGACTATGAGCTGATAAAAAAGGAAACAAAGAAGGCCTTTGAGAAGTTATTCTTACAGCAACACATGAAACCTCCATCTACACCCATCACTCAAGCACCTAGTGAGCAAGAAAAAGCAGCAGAGACCACCAATATACCATTTACAAGTCCTTAGGATTCAACGCCTATAGTGGTAACACCTACAAAGGTAGTAAAGTCTGCACCCATGAAAGATACACAAAAAGATGATACAATCTTCATTGACAATGTAGAGATTGCAATGGCGGCCATAGAAAATGACTTGGATAAGTTTGAGGAAGCTTTTGTGAGCGCACAAGAAGCTGAAATGTTATGCAACAACACACCTCCCACTTGTCAAGAAGAAGTCTTGATTGATGATGAGAAAGAAGAAGAAAAGATGGAAGAAAAGAAAGAAGAAGAAAAAGAAATGGAAAAAGAGGAAGAAAAGAAAGAAGAAGAAAAGGTAAAATAAAGTGAGAAAAAGGATGAAATGTCAGTAGAGCTAATCAAGGTAAAACAAGAAGTGATGGGTAGCACTCCCATTACTCCTTCAGAAGCATTGTTGTCAAGTTTGACACCTGACACATCTAGTTTGGACTCATGGAGAGAAGAAGATCAGATAAAATTTAGCATCCTAGCCATGGAAAAAGGACAAAGAAAAATAAGTGATGAGGAATCCCCTCTTGGTAGAATCAGTAAACATTCTGAACAAATTGTTTCCAAAGGACAAGAAAGTGTCAAAAATATATTTTGCTGATGATGTGAGTATAGTCATCTCACATTTCAAAAGTAATTTCTCAAGCCTTGAAGAATGTGCATCCCTAGTTGCAGGAGAAAAGTACCTAAAGAAGAGGTTGAATGAATTAATGAGAAACTTTTCACTTGACCTAAGCTCACTTAAGACTGGTCAAGCATCCTTAAAAGAATTTGCAGATCAAGGAAGAAGAATCATTGTAGAATGCATGGATCAAGATAAGCTTACTGATACCCACTTCAAGAAAATAAAAGAGGCAGAAGCTATGATTGAGAAAGTCAAGAGTTCAGTGAAAGACACATCCACATATGTAAACATGTGTAATAATGTATACCAACAACAAATAGAAAAGATTGAGTAGGAAGAAAAAGAAATGTCAAAGATTAGGGCAAGGAAAACACAGCTTAGGAATGCTCTTGCACCCTCATTAGATATACTCAATCAGAACATCAAGGACATAGAAGCCACAATGGTAACATATGATCATGGTCCTAACACTGACTTGAAGAAGATGGAGAAGCTACAGTATGCACTATGCACCCTATAATGCCCCAAAAATGGGCTATATGTTCATTAACCTCCTACATCATCAAATCGAATGAAATCGACATAGAAGTCCTAACCTAAGGCACATCTACACATCATCGAATCTAATTGATTATCTTAAATTTTGCATCGGAGAATATTCCTAGCAATATTCTTAATTATCTTAATTACCTTTAATTTAATGATTATTTGGCGATAAATCACATTTATCCTAAAGTTTGATTAATTGAATATTTTCATATTTAATTAATTAGATTTAATATTTTCTACTTAATTGTTTAATTAAATTTAATTCTATCTATTATTAATTATATTATTTAATTTTGACAATAAATCTAATATCCTATGAATAATTGATTAAATTCTTATTTAATTAATTAAAGCATGTTGTCATTATTTAATAATATAGTTTTTAATAAAAGTTTGAGTAAATAATTGATTAACCCATAAATCAATTGTTTTATTTTTAAAAGAAGTTAAGTTGGAAATAAATCACTTTATTATTAAATTAATTCATAAATAAAACATGCACAATTAGAAAAGCAGACAACTATCAATTATCAATTAAAGCTAAACTCTATTTTGAGTTAAAACTTAGCTTTTGCATGTTTTTGTGAGTTAACTATCTTTCATTTAAAAATAACTCAAAAATCAACCTGAGTTATTTGAGTGATTTATGACTTTTATCCATGCACCTCCAAAGCCCTGGATTTCTATAAAAACAAAGCATCAGCTCATCTCAAATCATCTCATAATTTTGCAAGCTTACTTTGCGAAAGTCATCTACGAATTGCACAACTATTTTGGAGAATTGGAATTTGGAGAATCAAAGCTTATTGTGAATCAAGGCTATTCTGAGATCAATTTTTTTTTTTTTTTACATTCATTTAGATTCATTTTCATATCATTGTTAGATCATTTAGCATATCATAGATCAATTTTCATATTAGCACAGATTCATATCATTTTTTTTATCTTATTGCATAGAAAATATAAAAATAATAGATTAATTGCATTCATATTTTATATCAGTTTTGCATTCAAATCCTTCATTTAGGTGTCGTCTAGGTCACTGGTCTCGATAGCAATCTGAGAACATCAATCTCGCACCTATTAGAAGGCAGTAAATTATTTGGTTAGATTAGATTTCAATTTTGCATGATTTTGATTATAGCTAACCTCTAATGTTTTACTGAAGTGTTGTGTCTACAGATCAGGTACAATTTTCACACACACATTTCTAGCAGCCACCATGGGGCAACCCACCTTTACATGCTAGTTTTGATTTTTTTGGGGAGCTAAAACCCTAAAGTTTGAAAGATTTAATTTTATCTCCTAAACGGCTTGGATTTTTAATCTAAATTTTTTTTTGCAAGTTGGACACATATGAGAGAAGCTACAATAAAAAAATTTAGATTTTTTTGAGATGTTTTGAATTTTTAATAATTTTTTATTAAAATTTCAAAACAAATTAATATCTAACGCAAATCATCATTTTTTCAAAATTTTTTATATTTTCAGAAATATCTTTAAATTCTACAGGGGTCCATTCTTTGTGTTTTAAATTTGGACGCAATATAATAGCTCAAATAGTCAATTTATAAAAACTAGTATGTTTTGATAAAATGGGTCTCTAGGGCACAAATGAATAGCTTTTTCTAAAATTTTTACATTTTTGGAAAGCTCTCTATTTTTTAGTAGGGGTCTCTATTTTGAATTTCTATTTTTGTGGCCTAAATGATAAAAAAAAAATTAGATCTTGTTGACTAGGTCAAATGCAACAACAAAAAAAAAGTTTTGTGATGGGTATGCACTTATTTTTTTTACATGGTTCAATGAATGATATGACTTGTCATTTGGGTTATTTTTTGGTTATTATTGCTGATAATAATTGATTTTTAGAGCTAACCCTATGGTTTTCATAAGTTGAATATATTTTGCATATCTTGTTTGCTTGTTTGCTTGTTGGAGAGTTCGTCACTTGCTTGCATGGAAAAGCTCAACAAAAATTGCTAAAAATCAGGTAAAATCTACTAAGCACATTGTGAGGATCCTAGGTATTCTCCTTCATCTAATAAAATTTCAATTTGGACTTAAAATAAATCTCTTATGTGTCTGGCTTGTGTGCATCTTTTCACGCTTTTGTCTATTTCTACACACTTGCATTATTGATACTAGGTTGTGACCCCTTAAGGATTCATTAAGTTGTCTTAGATACTTGTGATTGATCTTGATTGCTATCTTGGGTTATTGGATTCACTAATTCATCGAACCCTCATTCCACCCCATGGTTGCAAGGTCAGCGCCACATTAAAGGGGAGGGGTCAACAGGATAGAAGCGTTAAGTGTTCCACTTGGCAACCCATTTATGATTTTAGGAACTCACTTGTTTTCTAAGTTGGGGACTCATTTTCAGCTTGTATGAGGTGTTAAGTGTTCCACCTTGTGGACTTATCTCATATTCTCTTTAAGTGTTAAGTGTTCCTCTTTCTACTTTTTGGGTACTTTTGTTAGATTTGCTTTTTGGAAACATACATCTGTGCTCACATAGTAATTAGGCCCTATGAACACTATTCATGATTCTTGAGAGATTGGATTCCCAGTGAAATCTTTCTTGACAACAAAATCCTTATAGGTAGGGAGGATACTTAGTGCATTTCACATTCAACTTGGTTAGTGCATCTTCTCTTATTGATCGATACATTCTCTCCTAGGAGAGGTTGATAGATCACGTGGGGTTGACATCACGAGCTTTGGTGAATCAAAATTGGTTAGTGGGCCTTCTCTTATTGATTGATACATTCTCTTCCCAGAGAGGTTGATAGATCATGTGGAGTTGACATCATAGACCTTGGTGAAGCAAAACTTTGTCTTAGCGTGTCAGATTTATCTGTCTGCTTTGTTTGGGTTAAAAGTGAAAAGGCATAAAAAAACCTTGGATCTGAAGCTAAGTCCCCTTGTGGTACAATACTGTGAGTCATCTTTAGAGAGGGTTAACCATATTGGACATTCCCTTCATAGGGAAAACTACGTTGATGAAACCTCAAGTAGTAATAGCCATTTTCACCGTGGTAGTGATAGCCGCTATATAAATGTCCTTGTGGAAGAAATCTTCACAGGTGTGGTTCATTGTTGGGTTGTCAGATCTCGCTAGCAGCTCCTAAAGATTAAGTTCTTAGACTGTGTCAAAACCCTAGTGCACTGGGATTAGAGTTCACCCCTTTGGATCATAAAAGTTGCAGAGTCAAACCATTACTAAAAACCCTAGCAAGGCCAAATTTTCATTTTCTAGGGTATATGTGCATTATTGCAAAACATTTTTGGAACATACACAATTAGTGCTTCAGAGGATTAGAATGAATAAAATAACTTCATTGTTCATGCGCAAGGTTGCTTTTGCCCTTGTTCATTATTTTCAGACATGCTTGAAATCACTAGCTTGCTATTTTGCATGCTTGTTTATCTATCTAGTTATTGAAAATGAATAAATCTATTACAATCCTCAAATCTGAACAGTACAATTTGCAAATAATCTAAATTTGAAAACCCTAAAATTTGCAAAATTTGATATAAAATCCTTTTTGGAGTCAAAAGACATTTTAGGAGGTCAAAAGTCATATGAGTTTTTGCCAAGTGTCATTTCATTACAGCCCATCTGTCGTATGATTGAGTACCTAGTGTCGTATGAGTTTTCATGCCAGCAAATTCTCAAAGTCAAAATCTTGCAACTATCGTATGAAATTTTCAACTGTTGTTTAGTTGCATACTCGATGTCGTACGAGTTTTGTAGCTATCATATGAGTTTTACAACTATTGTTTCATAGCACACCCACTGTCGTACGAGTCTATAGAGTGTCATTTGGGAAAATTTTGAAGAGTTGTCAAAAAATTGTTAGAATTGCCAGATACTTAGCCTTTTCAGCCTATTTCCAGAATCTGTCAAACAAATCACTGTGTCAAGAATAGAGCAGTAGCCATTGAGAATCAGTACACATGTCTCAAAGAATCAATACACATGAGGAAGAAATTCTAATCACAACTATGATGAAGTAGATGCAAGCTATGCAAGTTGAACTTAACAATCTTAAGAAAGAGAAGGAACCCAAAGAATTCTCCATGGAAGCTCTATGCCCTTTTCCATTTGATAAAAACTTGTACATGTCACCATGCCCCTGGATACAATTTGAGTAATGTGATAATCCTTATGATACCTCTTCCACTGAGAGTGACACATCCAGCTTTGGAGACTATGATGACTATGACGATAGACAATGTAATGATACCTATGACACCTCTATTCCTAAGAGTCCTCCTCATCATGTGTTTCTACTTACTACAAATGGGCTGTCACATTGGATAGATCATGATGGTGATCCATATGGTTCTAATTTTGAAAGAGACTTTGATGGCTTTTGTGGACAATATCTAGATGATACATCTACTTCTATTGAGGAATATAAAATGTACCGTGCTGATTTGAAACATCAATACTATAAGGATCTCTCCTCTAAAAACTCTCAGGCTGAAAATAAAGATTACACTCTCAAGAAAGATCATTTTAATGTTGGACCTTTGTCTTGTGATGGTTCCCTTCCATCCCCTACTTCCTCCAATACCCGTACTTTTCCTAAAGCTTCTGAGTCTTCCAAATCTTTCACAGAACCTTCATCCAATGAAAGTCCTGATACTTTTCATGCGGTTCCCTATAGTTATCCTCCAGGGCTACCTCTTAAAGAAACTCAAGCTAACCTTCACTTGGCTACAAATACTTTCAATAATGCTAAACCTAAGAGCTTAAGCCTTTATATGCTACAATGCCTACTTCGGCTAGTCCTTCACCATCTCTTCCAAAGTCTTCCATACCATTCCAACATGCTTCTTTTTCTTTAGAAGTGGCTCCATGTCAAGAGGACTCTAAAAATGATAAAGAAAAGAACATAAAGAAAGATCAAGATCAAGAACCCTCCATGTCATCCAATCTTTTTCATGATGTCTCTTATCTAGTTCATGGTTCTTTTGATCTTGCATGCCCTTTCCCATTCATTCCACCATGTCTTAAGTTTTCTCCTAAGCAAGATCAGGCTACTACTTACACTGTTGAGCTTATTGACAATTAAAATGACCTTACTACACTTGCACTTTCCAAAGATGATACTTCCCTTAAGGTTGGTAAAAATGGTGTTGTTCCTTCCAATGTTAAGCTTATTGAAAATCAAGAGAAAAATTATGCACTTATGCTATCCAAAGATCCTTGTCAAGATCAAAGTCTTCCATCTTCTTGTTCTACCACTCCATGTTCATTTCCACTTTCTACTCTTCCTAAGTCTTTGCAAGCTTTGAACAATCCTATCAAAGAAGGTGCTCATATTCAAGATGTACTTGATTCTATTGAAAATTCTAATGCTCATTCTAAAGATGCTGATGTCCTTGGTTGTCATATAAATGTTGATGAACTTGTTAATTATCCTTTTGCGTCTTCCACTTCCATCCTTGGACCTCTTCCACCACTACTAAAGGCTTCACATCTTCCTTCCATCTTGGGTCCTTATGTCCCTTCACTTTCCGCTCCTAACTCTCCTAATTTTCCATCCATCTTGGGTCCTTACATCCCTCCATCTCCTATCTTTCCTCAAGATCAATATAGATGCACACCCTTGAATCCTTTTCATCCACCCACCCATTTAAACCAGCCATATCCTCCTTCTTCCACAAGTCCCAAGTCTTTTGGAAGTAACTTGAATGTTCAATACAAGAAAAAGAAGCAATAAGAATCTATCAAAAAAAGAAGATCACCATGTCTCCTCTAATAGACATGGAAACATAAAGTCAAAAGAGATATCTAAGAAAAAAATTACAAGACAAGTATGGGTTCCAAAATCCATCATTGAAGATATTCTCTCTAGATCATCAAAATGAAATGAAAAGCCTACAACTATATGGATTCCAAAGTCTCTCTTGAAAGAGTCTGGTGTTGAGCAAAAAGTGAAGTTGACATTCAAGCTTCCAAAGACTTCCACTTCATCTTCTTCCAAAAACATTCTTCCATTCCATGTGCCTAAACCACAACCTCTACTGTCCATTCACCATATTCCTTCATTCACATTTCTTCCACCCTCTCACCACCCTTCAAGGTGTGTGTTGATGTTGATCTTTCCTTCCTTTCCATCTACCCTTTCACAATCCTTCCATTCATTATCCTTCTACCTTCTATCATTTTTCCTCATTTGCCTATTCCTCCTATCTTCCAACCTCACTCGCTTTACATAAAACCTTATCCTCCATTTTTCTCTTCCATCTCCCTTTCCCTATCAGCATCTTTGAGCATATCATTTTGATTCCTTGGCATATCATGGTTTATCCTTTCAAGGAGCACTATCTAAAAAGCTTGCCTTCTTCCAAAAATTCAAAGAAAAAAATAAAATTGAAAATGTGCCTTGGTGGAAACCTGGAAACAGGCACCTTGGTAGCAAAAGTAAAGAAAAATAAATTCATCCTATGGTGAAAACCACTCCCTTGTGGTGCCTTGGATAAGTACCGTGATGAAAACCTGACAAGCAGGCATCATGTGTAGTTCTTCTACATGTTTCATCCATTCCATCTTCTCTCTTTGATCTTGACAATGTTGATCTATACACAAACATTTGGCTATTTTGTGAGCTATTTTACGATGATCTTTCTTTAATTCCCTTCCTGTTTAGCCTTCATATTTATTTTCCTCCATTCATTCTAGTCTTTCGCTATCATTTCCCCTTTGGTCTTGATCTAATAAAAATAGAAAGAAAGAGTAAAACACGGTGCTATGAAGCCTCTTGACATGTCTACTCCTTTGGACTACATCATTTCCTTATTTGGCATTACGCTTTTGTGACTTATCCTATGCTGGCCTTTCATTGCTTGTCCAAATGTGCTTTACATGACAATTTTTCCCTAGCTTGGGTATTCTTGAGGAGTTTGACCTTTGAGGATTTCTTCCCTTCATTCTCCTCCATTCTCTCATCTTCCATCTCATCCACCAGCTTGCCAATCCCTCTTGTTCTCCACATTGCTAGACATTGGGACTGCACAATATGATCTTGCTTGGGAGTTTGAAATGGAAAAAAAAGCTATCAAATTTGCTAAGAACTGTCAAAAGTGCCAAGTGCATGGTAACTTAATTCATGCTCCAGGGAGGGATCTAATCCCCTTTATAACACAATGGCCTCTCCATCAATGGGTTTTTGATCTTATAGGTGCTATCTATCCACACTCTTCTAATGGACATACCCATATAATCACTGCTACATATTATTTTACAAAATGGGTAGAAGCAGTCCCTTTGACATAGGCAACTAGAAAGAAAATATCTATGTTCATATTGAACTATATCATATGCAGATATGGGATACCGCATTCCATAATCATAGATAATGGTGGACAATTCAAGAATAAAGACCTCGATGATCTATGTGCCAAATTCAAGATCACACAACATTGGTCTTCTATCTACTATCCTCAAGGGAATGGCCAAGCTGAGGCCTCTAACAAAAATCTATTGAAAATCTTGCACCGAATAGTTAATAAAATAGGAAGAGACTGGTATCTCATGATCAATCTAGCTCTCTGGGCCTATAGAACAAGTATCAAAACACCTACTGGGGCTACACCTTTCACTTTAGTTTATGGGTCTGAAGTGGTACTGCCTATTGAGGTCGAAATCCCATCACTAAGAATCAGAATGCATGGTCTAGTAACTGATGATGACTACAGAGTGTTTAGGTTGCAAGAACTTGAACTATTAGATGAGCACAGACAAGCAGCATATGATCATCTCAAAGTATATTAGAAGAGAATGTCTAGAGGCTACAACAAGAAAGTCAGACACAGAGAATTTCAAGTTGGTGATCTAGTCTTGAGAGAAAATCCTAAAAATCAATCCCATCGAGAATGCAAGGGGAAGTTTGAACCCAACGGGTTGGGTCCATTTTTAATCATTTCTACTTTTGGCTCTGGTGCCTATCAACTCTCAACGACTAAAGGAGAACAGCTCTGAGAACCAATCAACGTTCTCCATTTGAAGAAATTCTATGCCTAAGGCATTCAGTCTATGGTAAAATGTCTTGAAAAAATCTTAAAAATTGGAAAATGTCTTGAAAAAATGAACATCTTGGTGAAAACCTAGCAATAGGCACCTTGATGATTCACAAAAAAAATCAAAAAATATCAAAAATTCAAAAAAATTGAAAAATGAAAAATACAAAAAAATGAGAGAAAAAGAAAAAGTGCCTTGGTGAAAACCTAGAAACAAGCACCTTGGTAGAAAAAATAGAATCTCTGCCAAGATGGTGAAAACTTGGCAAATGGGTGCCACTTGTTTCAAAATACTCCATCTATCAGTGCAATCTTGGTCTTTCCCAGCTTTTAGTTTTGCTTTAGTTTGTACATATCTCTCAGTTTATTTCTACATTTCCAATTTTCAAGTAAGTTGGTTTGTACACCAATCAGCTCAACCATCTATATCCTATCAATGCTTAACACTTGGGGGCAATCAATGTTATATCCTATGGCCTCCAGTATATCTTAGACGTATCATATCCAGTCAGAGTCCTTTGAAGCTTCATGTGAGTCAGTCAGTCAGTCTTGTCTCCAGAAAGGATTTTGCATCTACAACAATGCAATCAAACATCAAACAACAAACTGAAAACAATCTATGCTTTTTTTACATTCTTTTATCTCCTTGTATGCTTACTGATTCGCATTGAGATTTCTGCATATTGTGTCCCTTCGAGCTCTTTGATGATTTCCTTTATAGGATTTAGAGAGTGATGACTAGGGGCATAATCTTTTCTTTGTCTTCTGCTTGTATGTGAAAATCTAACAACTTTGGAAATTTCAGATTGAAATGGTGTCCGACTATAAGAACCTCTATCTCGAATTGGATGGCCATGCGTACCTCAACCATTGATACCTGGAAAATTCAAGGAAGTTTGATCTAACTATTGTCTTTTTGAGTGAGTTCTTTCTCCTACTGTGAAACGTGATCTTGCCTAACGATGTGAATGATAAAGGGTCACTACGGGTAATTCACATTGGATTTAGAATGATCTCTTGACTGTTTGATGTGTTTGCAATGCAAGGTGTATTCAGGTCATCACGATGTTTATGTTTTGATGCTTATACAAATTGCTATATCAAAATGGACATGATATTTAGGTCATCCTGGTGTTTATGCCTTGGTGCTTATATCTAATCTGACATTCTGAAAATACAATCAATATTCATATATCCATGGTTGTTGACCAGTGGGTGTTGTATTGATTCTTGCGCATACAAATCAATATTCATATGTCTATGGTTTCATAGCTAGTGGGCATTGTATTGATTTATCCGGTTACCTAAAATTTCAATGATGATAACAAATCAACACATGATCAGTGACTAGGTCCTAGGTCTTAGGTTGCATTTCATTTTGCATATATCTTTCATTTTGCATGTATCTTTGCATTTTGCATGTTGCATGATCTCACAATGGCTAAATGAACTTCAATGCTTAAACAATTCTCCACTCGCATCTTCAAATCTAACAAGAGCTGAATCTCACACGAAGGTTCCTCCAATGAAACAGCAAGTAGAATCATTTTTCAGGATCAAAATCAAAATCTGAGATCATTTATTATGTCAAAATCGCGATTTAAAATTTTAGGCCCAGGACCGTCTACTGCTTGCATATTCGACCTTCGATCATCATAGAAATCCATAATTCAACTTAATTGATTATCTTACATCAAACTATCAAAATTTCAACTTGGTCAACTATGGTCAACTCATGGTCAAACCTAGTCAAACTTGGTCGTCTAGACCTCTAAACGATGCAGAATACATTCTTGGACGTGTTTAACCACTTCTCAAATCAATTAACATGCTTCTAAACTATCAACACTAACTTTTCTTGTCAGATTTCAACTTCAATCCTAAAGGGGGCATGGTATTGCACATCATTCAAGTCTGTAAATCTAATTTTATCTGGAATTTGTTATCTTTCATCAGTGATCAAGACAACAACCACGTCTAGTTGCTGATTCATCAAAAGTCCTCATTGCTCGGGGTAAATCTATCATCACTTGGGGCATATCAAATTTGTCGATCCATATCAATCTGGTATCCTCCTAATCTTGTAATCTGTATCTACTTTTTGCAACCATCGGTTCATCAGTGTTATTTCCTTGGTTCTTCAGTAACTGAAGGGTTCGGATGTGATACTTGCTAGTTCTGCTAAGATAATCGAGTCTAGAACCGGTCACTCACTTCTTCGCAATCATAAGGTTCAGAATCAGGCATTTTAACACTTTTTTTTTGCAATCCTCGATTCATCGCTGCTACAATGAACATTATCTTTGCTCATTCAGGATCTATTATCTTCATATCAAATCAATATCAATCAGCTTCTGTCTCATATCAATTATCAATTTCGAATCAGTTTCATATCTCTATCATACACAGACTATCTTTGAACCACTGTGCTTCACACAGTAATTCAAAGAGGGGCAAAATGTAATGCCCCAAAAATGGGCTATATGTTCATTAACCTCCTACATCCTCAAATCGAATAAAATCAACATAGAAGTCCTAACCTAAGGCACATCTGCACATCATCAAATCTAATTGATTTTCTTAAATTCTGCATCAGGGAATATTCCTAGCAATATTCTTAATTATCTTAATTACCTTTAATTTAATGATTATTTGGTGATAAATCACATTTATCCTAAAGTTTGATTAATTGAATATTTTCATATTTAATTAATTAGATTTAATATTTGCCACTTAATTGTTTAATTAAATTTAATTCTATCTATTATTAATTGTATTATTTAATTTTGACAATAAATCCAATATCCTATGAAGAATTGATTAAATTCTTATTTAATTAATTAAAGCATGTCATTATTTAATAATATAGTTTTTAATAAAAGTTTGATTAAATAATTGATTAACCCATAAATCAATTGTTTTATTTTTAAAAGCAGTTAAGTTGGAAATAAATCACTTTATTATTAAATTAATTCATAAATAAAACATGCACAATTAGAAAAGCAGACAACTATCAATTATCAATTAAAGCTAAACTCTATTTTGAGTTAAAACTTAGCTTTTGCATATTTTTGTGAGTTAACTATCTTTCATTTAAAAATAACTCAAAAATCAACCTGAGTTATTTGAGTGATTTATGACTTTTATCCATGCACCTCCAAAGCCCTAGATTTCTATAAAAACAAAGCATCAACTCATCTCAAATCATCTCATAATTTTGCAAGCTTACTTTGCCAAAGTCATCTACGAATTGCACAACTATTTTGGAGAATTGGAATTTGGAGAATCAAAGCTTATTACAAATCAAGGCTATTGTGAGATTATTTTTTATTTTTTTTTTACATTCATTTAGATTCATTTTCATATCATTGTTAGATCATTTAGCATATCATAGATCAATTTTCATATTAGCACAAATTCATATCATTTTTCATCTTATTGCATAGAAAATACCAAAAAAATAGAGCATTCATATTTCATATCAGTTTTGCATTCAAATCCTTCATTTAGGTGTCGTCTAGGTCACTGATCTCGATAGCAATCTGAGAACATCAATCTCGTACCTATTAGAAGGTAGTAAATTGCTTGTTTAGATTAGATTTCAATTTTGCACGATTTTGATTATAGCTAACCTCTAATGTTTTACTGAAGTGTTGTGTTTACAGATCAGGTACAATTTTCACACACACACACACCCATCTCCAGATAGTAAACTCCTTGATCACATTTTGGAAGAAGGAGATCCAAAACCTAAAGATAGCATATCAGGATGTTTTCCCTGAGTGAGTATATTTACATATAGTTTTTGAAACACCTTTGTCATTAATGTAAAAGGGGGAGTTTTGTATAGAATATGGATCATAATATGTATAAGGAGATATAAGTATATGTATAGAAGACAAAAGTTTTTTTTTTTGTATTAAGGACAGTTAGCAACTTGGACATATTCCTTTTTTGCCATCAATGACAAAGGGGGAGATTGTTGGCAAGTTGGCTATATTGATGTATATGATTTAATATAGTGTTGTCATTATGGCAACAAAGTTATATAGCAGTTTGGAGTCAGTGGACTTGATGAGAAGATCAAAAATCGATTGTGTTGAAGACTGGATAGTGTACAAAGTTCCTGCAGCTCAAAGCATTAGCGGACATGTGTATGACTGAATTATGGTGTGCACCCTAGAAGTTAAGTTATTTAAACTATATTCATGCTTAGTCTATGAGCGCATGATCATATATGCAAGTATGAGAAAGATACAAGAAATTGAAGTTGCATAGCCAGTGTGTGCCAGTGAAGAACAAAGTAAGCATCCAACGGTTAGCATTTTGAGTTGCAGTTATAATTTAATGATGTAAAGGCTATGCTCCTATTGTAATTAGGTTGTTGAAATATGTATATGTTTTTTTGTAAACACACTTGAGCTAATTTATTTGGAAGCATTGTATGTAATAGGTCTAAGGGCTGACCTAGTTGTTTATTTTGTATGCGAATATAAATATGAGATGCACCCATTGTAATTGGCATGGAAGTTGATATTGAGTTGTGATAAGTAGAGTAGAAGTGTGCAAAGAGTCTATAATATTTATTAGAGCTTTGCAAGAGGTCAAAGCATTAGCACATCAAAGGAACTGATCTGACAAGCAGTGTCACAATGACAGTTCATCCAGCAGTTATAGTGTGTATCTAAGATCAAAAGGTTGTAGCCTTCACCACTTGAGTAGTGAGCTTTAGGATAGTGCATCCACTCCCCTAATAGGGAATATTGTAAAATAATCCTAATAGGGTCTGACCCTTGAAAAGGTCTACTGTACTTAATACATTGTAAAGAAACTTCTAACAAGGTTAAGGATCTTCTAACAAGGATCACTAAACACCATTACAAAATATTAGTGGGTGTCAATTCCCACTGGGGTTTTTACCTATTTGGGTTTTCCCATAACCATATTGGTGTTATGTGTTGATTTCATGTTTCATGTTTATATGGATCTTCATTTTAGTACTTAAGCATTTAAGTTTAGTTTAAAGGTTAAAGAAAAAAGATAAAATATAGTGAACACTGATTCATCCCCCCCCTCTCAGTGTTCCCATTCCTAACAGGTCATGCTTGGCATGGTTGGTTTTTGGAACTCAGTTATTTCTCTATTGCTTAGTGTTCTTGCTTACCGACTTGGTTTGTTTGGATGGATTGGCTTGGCTGATTGGTTTTGTTGATTTGGGTCATGCTCCTTAAGTTATGGATTAACTATTGGGCATGAGAGGACCTAGATCTAGTGTGTTGCATTCTTCTATGTGGATCTAATGACCGTTTGGGGCCATCTTGGAGAGTTTATTTTATTTGTAAGGCTATTTGAGAGTCGACTAATGTTTTAGCATTTAATATTTGTTTGTAAAGGTTTGTTGTTTCATTAGCTGACTTGTGGCTGGGAATCAATATTTATAGGATGCTTGGGTAGTTGTTTAGGGATCAGATAGTTGGGAGGAAAAGTGAGTAGCCTATGAGCTTAGGAACAAGAAGATTGCTTGGAAGTTTGAGTACAAGTTTAGATCTCTCCTGGATGCCTACCAGTGTGCTGCATGTTGTAGACCTAGGCTAGCTAAATACAGATGTTGTAGAGAAGATTTGGATCCCACGAGATCTTGTAGACTATTACTTGCTTTGTATCTGGCTGCAACCGAAAAGGCCTTACAGCTCGACACATTGCATGTAATCTGTGATTTGATGAATAAAGACTTCTGTTCTTTTTTTGATCTGTTGTTGTTGTTGTATATTTCTACCCCATATTGGTTTGGCTGCAAGGTCAATCAGTCCTTAATTGGATCCACCAACCTTGACTGTGTCAAGTGGTATCAGACTGAAGTTGGTTCCTATTTGAGCAATGTTTGTTCCTATTGGAGCTGAGTTGATCTTGTATGTTTGCATCTGGATCTTGATTTGAAAATTCCTCTGAGGAGAAATTGTGCGATCTCAGAGGAAGAAGAAACTAATAGAGAATTTAGTCTTGATGATTTTAGGGCTTTGCAGAAACAAGTGCAAGACCTACAAGAAGAAGCCTACCTTGAAAGAGGATAGTGATGATGAAGTTGAAGAATATCATTTTGAAGAAGCTGTAGAAGAAGCTAGAGATCCTGAGGAGAATTGAATTTTGAAAGCTATGTCTAAGATTGGGAAAAGACCTAAGATTGAAGTTTTTGTATTTACTGGAAGCCTTAGGCTAGAATAATTGATTGATTTGATTAATGAGATTGATGAGTACTTTGAGTATGAAGAAGTACAAGATTTTGATAGAGTTAGATTTGCAAAGATTAAGTTGAAAAGTCATGCAAATATTTGGTGGAGAGAAATTTAGTTGGAAAGAGGTAGAAGAGGAAAAGAAAAGATCACTAAGTGGAACTGAATGGTTGACAAGTTGAAGAAGCAATTTATTCTGGTGGATTATGAATTGGACATGTTTAAGAAGATGAAAGCTTTGAAGTAGACTAACAAATTGGTACAAGATTATAATGAGGAGTTTTATAGAATCCTTATTAAGACTGGTCATTCTGAAGTTGATAAAGAGAAGGTTGCTAGGTATGTCTATGGTTTGAGACCTAGTATTCAGGAAGAGTTACTATGCAGATGATAACAATCGATGATGCTTATCAGATGGCATTAAAGATTAAAGAGAAGATGAATAAGAAGTATGAAGGAAAATAAAACAATAGGAACCAAGGTGGTAAAAATGGTGAGGCAGTTGCTGAAAGTAATGTGATAGAGAATCCTAAGAATACTGATGTGGGATCTAGTAGTGGTCAAGTTACTAAGAATGCTAGATAGAGAGGAAGGTGGAAGAATGAGTTCACCAGTACTTGTTATAACTGTGGGGAAGCTGGTCATAGAAGTTTTTATTATCCTAAGAAAAGGGTGGCACTGACTGCTGAAGAAGATATTGTGAATGTTGTAGAAAAAGGTGAGACACTTATCACTAGGAGATTAGCTGCATGTGTCCATGAACCAGTGCAAAGGAGAAATCTATTCAGAACTAGATGTAAGTGCAAGGATAAGGTATGTAATGTCATAGTTGATGGTGGCAGTCCTAAGAACTTTGTTTCAGATGAAATGGTTAGTAAATTGAGTTTAGAAAGAAGGAAACATCCTAATCCTTATCAGATTAGTTGGATACAAGATGTGTCTAAGGTTAGGATTGAAGAAAAATTCTTAGTTAATTTTCAGATTGGATCTTACAATGATGAGATATTGTGTGATGTATTGCTTATGTTTTCTACTCATCTGTTGCTTGGTAGACCTTGGCAGTGTGATAGGAATGTTTTGTTTGATGGTCATGACAACACCTATGTGGTTAGGCATGAAGGAGCTTGACATAAGCTAATACCTTTATAGGAGACCAAGGTTAAGGGATGTGGAGTTATCAGGTGTTATCCTTACGACAAACCTCAGAAACACAAGGTTGATGAACCTATCCCTGTGAAGTCTAGTTTGAAGGAGAAGGAGAATGATATATTTGAAGAGTTTGTTGAGATTAAGAGGTAGATGATCTTTTTGATAGAGATGGTACAATAGATGGTGACATTTATGTCATAGAGAGATGCAAATGATAGTGAGTTGATTGAGGAGTTCAGAGAAGATGAACCTTACCGAGGCACTGATGTGATCAATAGTGGTTAGTGTCAGTTGCTATCAGTTGCCAATCGGAAGGATAAGAAAAGTGGAAAGTAGAAGAAATTGCTACAAGGAGAAATGAATGAAGTGAAGATAACTTGGGATGAAGGACGAGATGAAATATGGGTTAAGAAAATATTTGGCATACCTATTCTGATTCCCTTGAGACGTTCTTGATTTCCTTATGAGAAAATCTTTCCTACCTAGGGTATCTGATGCAGGAGCATCCTAGGATTCTTGGCAATCCTGTATCAACCAAAAATATGTTTTTCTTTGAAGGGAGATTGTTACTTTTGATCTTGATTTGGTGGAGTACTTTCTCAGTTTGGGAGACTGGTTGCTCAGTTTCTATGTTTAACGGGGTTCTCGATCTCTGAAGAATGCTTAGTAACTAAAGGCATTGGTTTTCCTAGAACTCAGTGATAACTACGTTGCTCGGTCATGCTTTGCGTGGTCAATTTTTGGTGCTCAGTTATTTCTCTATTGCTCGGTGTTCTTGCTTACCAAATTGGTTTGTTTGGAAGGATTAGCTAGGCCAAATAGTTTTATTGATTTGGGTTGTGCTCCTCGAGTTATGGATTGACTGTTGGGCATGAGGAGACCTAGATCTGGCATGTTGCATTCTTCTATGTAGATTTGATGACCGTTTGGGGCCATCTTGGAGAGTTTATTTTATTTGTAAGGCTATTTGAGAGCTGACTAATTTTTTAGCATTTAATATTTGTTTGTAAAGGTTTGTTGTTTCATCAGCCGACTTGTGGTTGGGAATCAATATTTATAGGATGCTTGGGTAGTTTTTTAGGGATAAGATAGTTGAGAGGAAAAGTTAGTTGCCTATGAGCTTAGGAATAGGAAGATTGCTTGGAAGTTTGAGTACAAGTTTAGATCTCTCCTGGATGTCTACCGGTGTGTTGTGTGTTGTAGACCTGGGCTAGCTAAATATTGATGTTGTAGAGAAGATTTGGATCCTGCAAGATCTTGTAGACTATTACTTCCTTTGTATCTGGCCACAACTGAGAAGGCCTTACAGCCTGGCACATTGCATGTAATTAGTGATTTGATGAATACAAACTTCTATTCTTTTTCATATCTGTTGTTGTTGTTTTGTATTTCCACTACATATTGGTTTGGCTACAAGGTTAGTCAGTCCTTAATTGTATCCACCAACCTTGACTGGATCATAAATGCAAGACAAATATTGAGAAATGTTAATTATTCAGTTTAATACATATAAATATATTCACTTTAAAGTTTTAAACAAATATATAATCATTGTTTCCTTACTTAAAACAAATATATTCACTTTATGTTGGAGCTTAACATCAAATACAGTAATTGGTAAAGTATTCAACTTGAAATAAAAATCAATTGGCTTATTTACCTGATAGATAGATCCACCAAAAGAACCTTGCACACTCATTGATCAGAATCATTTAGCCATGACTATATAGCCTTGTTTGTAGCCTACTTTCTTGTCCTCTTCTGAAATCTTTTGTTTAAAATCTAAGCCCTACATTTTTTCTTGGTATCATGAATTTTTATTGTAGTGAATTTCATCAAAACTAAATTGATTAGAATTTATAAATATTTGCATATGGTTTTTCATTTACTATTACTTACAATTCATGCAACAAGTTTTGAATATCCACCTGAGCTGAGCTTGTGTTTCCCATGCTTTTTTTTTCTTGTTTCTATTTCCTTTGATGTGTCAGGCAACCTATGTGATGTTTGAAATATGTTAGATCACATAAGTACAAAGAGTAAATAGTACATACTTTCATTATTAATATTATCAAGTGCCTTCTTTCCTTGGGTGATACTATTTGTCCACCATGTCTTGCGCATCTCTCAAGTGCATCCCTTTTAAGATTCTCCCATTCATTAATGGGGACAAAGGGGGGCCACTCGTAATAAGGCTTGCATTCTATTTCAGTCTTGTAGTTGTCCCTAATATACTTTAAAGTTTGGCCCTCTTTCTTAAGGAGCCTAAGTCTTTGAAAGGTGTTGGGTCCAAAATTTTTTATCATAGAGTCAATGAGTTTATCCTTTAACTCTTTATCTTGTAATTGCCACCTTTTAAGAAAAACAAAATTGTTAGATTCATAAATGAAGTGAAGCTACCTTTTAATATACTTGAAGAAAGGGATTAAAGGAAATCTGATCTAGCAATGAAATCAAAATATGATACCATGTGCATGTGGTCGGCCTGAAAATGTGCAAACATTCATCATTAAGTTTTTCTTAAAATAGATTATTCCCTATAAAATAATAATAGGATTATTAGTTATTACAAGGGACTTCACAGGGGGTTAGTGCATTACATTATGAGCATAAGATTGTATAGTAAAAAAACAATCTTTAAAGTACCTGGAAGTTGAGCTACTCTCATAGGAATTCCATCTTCAATGTTCATGAGCAATTGATCATAATTCTCTATTGTTCCTGTACATCTAACATGAGTACACCTAGAAATTTCCTCATCACCTCCTACATAAAATAAATCCAATATTACAAAATGCCCACTAAGAAAGAATAGTTCAAGTGAAATAAAAACATGATAAATGGGCGAGAAAAAGAGGAATCTACTTACCAATAATAAGTGTTGCCATCACATCTATGGCCATACTATGTGTTACTAACATTACAGGCAGTAGTACCTTTGTGGTTCTGATCCTCATAGAAGGCGACGTACTCAACATAGGATCAATAGTAGGTGCTGAAAAATAATATTGTTAGAGCATAAAAAAATATGGACAACCATGGACAAGATTGTTAGATCTATTAAAAAAAACAAATTTTCAAGAAAAACACAAGTGGAGGATAGAACATGCGATCTACTTGAACCACCTGAAGTATCTGCATCTGGGGTATGGCCCTTTAATGTTTTTTGCATCCTCTATAAAAATAATACATATGTATTTTAGTTAATGACATAAATAAAAGAGTATACTATAAAAACCATTATTGAACTTTTGTTATAACTAAAAACTACATTAATACTTACTGTATAAGTCTGAAAATGGTGAGCCAACTCATCCTCTCTCATCGATATTTTAGGAGTCTGAGTTTGAATATCTACCAATCAAGTTAACTCTCTTGAAATTGCATGAAGGGCCTTTTGCAGTGCAACCATAGGATCAATGTTTGATGAAAAATCAACAATGAATGGATCCTGCTCATCATGTAGCTCCTCATGGACTACTTGTTCATTTCCCTTTTTCTGATCAACACTCGTTTGTGCGAACAATATTATTAGAAATTTATTTAAAAGAAATCCAAAATAGTAGTGAAGATAAAACATAACAAAAAATACACATTAACATTTTTCTTGTATGTGCATTTGTTCAACAACAATGAGTTTTACCTGTCAGGAAGAAGTCCCATGAGAACCATCATCACCATGTGTATCATGTGGCTATTGATCCATGCTATAGCCCTGTATTTAAAAAAAATTCATTGAGACATGTTAAAACACGTGTTCTTAATCTAAGTTACGTTGAATAATAGACAATTATCAGAATGCTTCAATTAAAAGAAGAGATAGTTTTTTAATTTTTAAATAATTTTAAATGGTGCATAGTGCATACCACCTCATCCATGATAGTGGGTTTTTTTGTATCTATGTGATTCAAATTGTAATCGATAAGAAGCTCTTCGCCTCCATGTATTGATTTGATCGCACATACAAATATGTGATTTCCCTCGCGTGCCTCAAATATGAAATTGGATTGCTTCTTAGTTGATGTAGGTCATGTACTATTTATAAAACCTACAATATTCCCTGATGCCTTTGGCCTTCCGCCCATGTATATATCTGCTATTTTACTTTGTTCACTAACTTTTGTTGTATATAATTTTTCATGAGTGCACACCTACACATACTTTTTTTAATATCTAACAATCTTCATCCAACTACTATAATCATAAAAAGGTCCAACATACTCCATTAATTCAACAACCTTGTTCTAAGAGACCTTTATGCCATCCATGGAAAATAGGCCCAAACCATGTAATGAAGACGGTGCTATGCGATATATCCTTTCTCCAACACAAAAATTAGTGTTTATTGAAGAAAGTTCATCGGGGACCCATTGTTTCTATAGATGTTTGTACCTAAAGGGCACCTTAGAGTCACCTTTTCTCTCATCATCATAAGAACATTACCCTCCTTGAGTAAGGAAAAATTCCATGCATTTATTGAATTTATTTATAATCTTTTGACCTTGAATCGATCTCCTTGATTTAGACATACTAAATGTCTCACTTTATTCTTCCATTCCTACATTTTCCTTGCTCGAGGAAGAAAAATATGACAAATACCTATTCGCTGGTACCTGCACTCCATAAAATGAGAGAGACAAGTGGCAATGAGAGGGATATTTTACAAATGGTAAAAGGCATTAATCTGTATGGGGTGTATTGACTTATACCTGACAATCCATGAGACTGTGTGGGATGCTCATGAAAGGGGTTCAAGTTTTTGCATAAGTAAATCAATTTTCTTATGTCATTGATCTATCAAGAACTCAATATTAATCATTGATATATCAAGAACTCAATATTGAATAGCATAGGCATTGAACACATAATTGTACATTTCATTCATGTTATTGTTATTCTTCTTCATCCATCTCATCATCAAGATCATGATCGATGATGACATCATCACCACCACTATCATCATTGTTGTCATCATCATCATCATGATCATCATTTTCATCATCATCCTCCTCCTTTTCATCATCATGATTAGTAGCAGCAACATCATCTTCATCTTCTTCTTCATATTCTTTTTCGACTAACTCTCGATCGTGATCATCATCTTCCACTTCTTCCTCTTCCTCGGTATCTTCTTCTTCCATCACATTATACCTAATCAACCTTCATCTTGGATCATGTCTAACAAAAAATAACCAACCTGGTTTATGTGGAACCTCTGAGTAAAATACCTGCTCACATTGGCTTGGAAGAACATAGGGATCTTACCCAACTAGCTCAAACAACCTTGTATTAATAATTGGAAATCCATTGTCATGTTCAATAATAGTTCTATCAAGATCATTTTGATTGAGTCATAGTCTATACCATTTCATGATGAAGAGAACTAATTTAAAAGAATTAAAGTCACAGTCAAGTATATCAACCAAAATACCATAGTATCAATTTTGCAACTCTCGAGGATGTAAGTCATTTCTAGATGAAATATTAGTCATCTGGAAGACTGCACTTATCCTAGAATCACAAGTTCTCTTCATGTCGTCCAAATTTTTGATGAAAAATTTATAACCATTTCATAACATAGCCTTGTGGTATTTCACCTACAATAATGTAAAAAATGTATAAATTAATGCATCACGAGCTGAAAAACATACAATTGATTAACAAATTTATAAGTACCTAGTGATCTCTTAAACCATATGCTAAATCTATTTCCTTTTTTGTAACATTGGGATCTCCATTACAATGAGCTTGTATAACCAATGAAGACAAAGATTCCCATTTTAATCTATGACCATAATGTTAACATCGTTCAATCCATACCATCATCCAATCTTGATTGTTTGCAATAAATAAATGTATTGCATCCCACTCTTTAGCAACTGTACAAAAGTAAATAGATGACTTAGAAAAGATTTATTTTGAAGATTAAGAATTAATTAACTACAATAACATCTCATAATTTATTACCTTTAAGTTTTCTAAATCTACCATTCCCAACCAAGTACTCCCCTTCAATTTTTTTGATGGAGTCAAGATCCCAAATGCAATCTGTATGGGTCTTTGCTGCAAGATTAGGAAGATATTGAGTAACGCACACCATCATCTAGTATACCATATGTCACTCAACCATAGAACCCTCAAGATGTGCTCTTTGTCATACCAAACCCTTAAAAAATTTTAAGTGTCTCTCAACCATCTACATTGACCTAGCCTATATAAGTCAACACAATTCAATCTCCTCAACTTGGTGTATGATGTAGTGTTCTTGTGCATTGAAAAAAGTTGAAGGTAAAAACTTTTGCATTTCACACATTAGTCAAAAAATTCTTTTCTTCCAATATTTTATATCTTCTTTATTGATTTATTTAGATGACAACCACCTACAAGGGATTCAAAACACAAAAATATATAAATACGAGACTTTACAATATATTACTTGTTTGATATATTGAACAAATATCACTTCTTACCTCATGTATTTTCCAAGATCATATATCACTTGTTTGATATTATTGTCAAAGTTCTCTAGGAGTGATAGGGGTAGCACATACTGCAATAATTGTCAACTGATCATTCCATACAATAAAAATTGAATGCAGTTACACAAATTTATGTTAGGAATAGTCCCAAGAGATAACTGAGAGGGGGGGTGAATCAGTTATCTACAAGTTTCAATTCTTTATCTAATTAAGTATACTTAAGCATAAAGCATAAACAAAATGAAAGAACACTTGAACACAACACCAATATTTTG
This sequence comes from Chamaecyparis obtusa, assembly GCA_027943335.1. Lineage (NCBI taxonomy): Eukaryota > Viridiplantae > Streptophyta > Pinopsida > Cupressales > Cupressaceae > Chamaecyparis > Chamaecyparis obtusa. Next base: position 510,803 of record BSBK01003676.1, on the reverse strand, counting down.
GTTACGGGGAAATCCAAATAGGTTAAAAACCCCATGGGACTTGATACCCACTAATATTCTATACTAGTGTATAATGATCCTTGCTAGAAGATCCTTTACCTTGTTAGGAGTAGCTTTACAATATATTAAGTACAATAGACTTGGTTAAGGGTTAGACCCTATTAGGAGTCTTTTACAATTGTCCCTATTAGGGGAGAGGATGCACTATCTGAGAGCTCACTGCTCAAATGGGTGAAGGCTACAACCTTCTGAATAACAGATACATACTATATCTAGATCTTGGTGAACTGCGCTTTGACCTATTGTCTAGATCAGTTCCAATGAATAGCACACATACTCTACTTGGTCACATAGACCTTCTTCTGATGGTTCAACACTTCACACACTCTGCTCTGCTTTTCTTAATCAACCATGAACCACACTCAAGCAATCACAAATGACTTCCTATAAATATCTTTCCTTCAAATGATATAATCAAGTTGGCCTATTAGAACCACCTTGAAATCATATTAGAGAAACCATAGTAAACTCAAAAAAATATTTTTTCAGCTCTATTATGCACGCAACTCATTCTAGGACCTGTCTAATAAAATAATTATAGACGCATGCCACACACTGTCGGCTCTACCAAAACAATTGAAACTTTCTCTGTAAGCTAAATTAAATTATGCAATCTTAACCGAACATCAATAACACTTCTCCAAGCTTAAATCCAAGGGCACATATCCTCAAGATAGGTGCAACTCAACAAACAATAAAATCTCTATTAGCTCTTTTGAACAAACATAGGAAACTGCTACTGGTGAATAGTGATTGCATAACTTCACTTGCATTCATCATTAGACTATGTATTCATAACTAAAACATCACGAACATGTCTTAAACATATATCCTAGGGTGCATGCCCATCAAACAACTGTACGAACAACCATACATAGAATACTTCCTGTAACTTTGTCAAGAACACTACTGACACAAGTTGCTATATAACTATCTATACTTATAGTTAGCCTTTGTGCCCATGATATCATGTTGATATCATGTCCATGCATCATATACTAAAGGCTTACTACATAAGACTTCCACATATGCTACTTTCCATATGTTGTCATCAATGACAAACATACAGTCTGTAAGGCCCAACCTGTTTCCACCTTTTCCTCGACACTTCGATGACGGAAGATTAAGGGGTGTTGTAGTATCTGGATGATTGGTAAATCCCTAACGGAATTGTACCTCAGGATAGACCTATATATTGTACCTTCATATCAGTACCTATCAACTAAGTGTCACAATGACAGAGGTGATATATTTGGGTTATTAATTGTGAAAGTGAATCTTGGATGCAGTATGTTACCCTGCGGATCATAGATCTAGCTAGACTATTAGGGTTCCATTGAGTACTTTTGTCATAAGGATTTGATTCGAGAAGTCGAGATGTAAATGCCAAATTAGTATGTGTTAAGTCTTAAGTTTATCTTGGATTAAATTAATAAGTTAATGTGATGATTCTAGTAACTCCTACGAGGAGGATGAGTAACGTTTTGATGATGTATTATATGGTTATACCATACTGGCATTTTGGTGATATTCTTAGAACCCTGAACAAGGATTTGTTAGATCCTAGACTAATAGGATTATTCTGCATTTTGTTTTCCTAGATTAGGAAATTTAATCATACTTGTGATAAGAATTTTATAGGACCTGATTGTTATGGTTACCCCCTTACCGATGTTGAACCATCGATTTATTTTAAATATCATGCTAAGGAAAATTGAGAATCCTTGAGATTAGGAGTACTATGAAGTTATGCAATCAAATTATGTAGATTGAATTGAATTGAAATAATGAATGTATTCTATATGTTTGCAAGCTTGAATTTGGATTATGATCTATATGTGGGCATTGTACTTTATGTGACTTTGAGTATGCAGTAGAAATTATAACTTATGTGTATAAAATTATATGCAATTAAATTATGCACTATATGAAAGTGATTAGATGTATGCATTGAATCATGAATTATGAGAAAGCGATTGTAAGAATGCAATCGAATTCTAAGTTGCAAATGAATATCATGTTAGACATCTTTGCTGCATTGATGTTATGAGTAATTGATGATTACCTTGTGATGATGTTAGATTATGGATGATCACGATTTCAATTGAATTACAAGATTAGTAGGCATTAGAGATGCAATTGAATTATGAAATTGAACTAAGCAATTGAATTTCGATTAAATTGAAGATGTTATATCTTATATGTTTATTCGTATTGGTTTTTCTTCCTTGAATTATTGATGCTGCATTGAGGAGTGTGCAGGTAAGAGAACCATGGAATTAATCAGAGAACCAAGGTTAAACATATGTGAATTGAGTAAGCCAAAGCTTAATCCGATATGGGATTAAAAGCCTCGTTGTAATGTGAACTCCTGGTAAATGTGAATTTTTGCATGTGTGTTATTAGTTAATTTCTTGTTGTCATCCAGGACATGACCTTGGGTATGTAATGTGTAATCGTTAGTGTCATTTGACACTTGTTATGTACTTGTTTTAATTCATCCTTGTTCTAGTCACTTCTTGAGACCAATAAGGGGTTCTAAGGGTCATTTTTGGCATAATTTAAGTATCTAATGGATAGGGTTATGGGTTAGGAAGGTTTTGAGCATGTCTATAATTCCCTAGTGACCTTGGTAACCTATTTTATGACCCATTTAACCTTGACTTCGAAATTTGATAAGTCATGATCTTTACCCAACTTCACCCTTTCTTTCAATCATGCATTTATCATGGGGGGACAAGGAAAGACAACAAGGTCATAGAGTCAAGTTTGCATTAATGGATGGTGGGTGGGTAGAAATTTGGAGGCCTTTTTAGAGGCCCTTAGGAGATTTAGTGGGTGTTCACCCACTCTCCACATTTGGAGACATTAGGGTTTGGATTGAGGAAGGATAGTGGATAAGCTCTTCTCAAATTTCCATTTCCATCACACTTATGGAGGTTGGTTACTCTTCTCATGGAAGCCTTTCTACTTGCTCTTTAGATTAACTTATATTTTGCTTTCTCATGCATATGAATCTTGGTTCTTGTTGTGACAATGTGTTGTAATGGAGGAATTTTGGGTTTTGATTTCATGGTTTATTCTTGTTTCTTCTTGCTTGAGTGAGGGAGTTCTTGTTTATGGGTGTGAGGCATTACTCACCCTTTTGGGAAGGGAAGAAGTGGCCTACGGGTGGAGGGGTTAGTTGGGCTCTCCATGAGGTGAGAGTCTCTTCTCTTGGAGAAGAGGGATAAGTTCATGGTGTATGGGCACCATGGAAGCCATTGTATTCTTGTATTTTGTGGATATTGATAAGCAAAGTATGTGTATGGAGATATTGGATATGTAGCCTTGAAGAGGCATTTGGATATGCATGAATATGTAGCCTTGAAGAGGCATTTGGATATGTAGTCTTGAAGAGGCATTTGAATACTCATGGTGAGAAAATTTGTATGTAATGGCATTCTCCCCTTGGAAAAGCCCACCTCCACCCTCTCAATGAGCTTGTAAGACTCATTTGTGTAACCTTGGAAGGGAGTAATTTGTTGTATGTGCATTTGTGTAAATTGTTTGTGAGCATCTTGTTGATCTTGTTGCATACCCGTTTAGCCTTGGTTCTCCAAGCTCGGGGGTGGTCTCATAAGAGACCTAGGTTGGGTGGTGAGCACCCATGGTTCTCCATTTTTTTTATTTGCAGATTTGTGGAAGCTCAAAGAGGAGCTATCATGGAGGTTTTCATCTTTTGGGTGGTTGTGTGAAGACAACCCGTTCATTCCTTTGTGAAATCTTTCTTTGTATTTAGACTTCTATTGTTGTAAAAGAGATTGTAATGCTTTTTACTTGGAGCTATTGTGAAGATGAAATAGATGAGAGACTGTTATTTATTTGATTTTTCATTGTGTGGAATTGTTCATTGCAATGCTTTGTTGAAACTAGGATGTTGTAAACTTTATTGATGTATTTGTAAAAGAGTTGAAATGGATTTCTTTATGTTAAGATGAATTCTTGCAAACATGATAAAAGATCTCTCTCTCTCTCTCTCTCTCTCTCTTTATAGTTGAAAATACTCTTTCCTTGCAAATGAGTTATCAACATTGATAGATTAAATATTGTAACAATTTCATTATGATTCCATATTTGGGTTGATATAAGAATATTGTAGTTCCTATGAGATGATTTAATTGTCATGATCTTTGAAAATAATCTCTAAATATGATTCATATCACTCTTTTAGTCTTATAAATTGTAATGAAACAACTATGAAGAAATGAACAAATTAGTTTTATGTTGATATCTCAATTGATTTGCAATCAAACTATATCTAATCCTTATTGATACTCTGTCAATTTTAAGACTATAGACTTCCTTATGCATTAAGGAGACTAATTAAATGAAGAAAATATACTACTCATAGTTTGCAAGAAGATGTAAAAATAATGCAAGCAAAATAACACTCTCCAGATTTTAAGAGAGCAAAATGCTCTCTGGATTTTGTATGGGATAAAAATCCCATACAAAATCCATACCACAGTCATTTTATAATATTAAATCTTGCCACCTCAATATATATTAACAATAAAATATTAACCTACTTTACCCCCCTTACCTTATTTAATATCTTCCCCATAACTTGGCGCATGTGGAGGGATGTCAAGTCTTTGTTTTAATTGAAACCTTCTTATTGGGCAGGGGAATGTACCTTAGCTGACTCCCCATCATGGGCGCACAGCATGGGGATACTCACTTTAGAATTGTTTATTATATGTCTGCATTACCTTTAATGCATTTATCTCTCCTTTGAAAACTGGCGCAGGTTTTGGGAAGGAGGTCCTTGTTTCTTGGTAAGAGGTTTGGAGGGCCCCAAGACTTATTAAGGCTTGTCATTACTTTATGCAGCATCCTTTTAATTTCCCTTTTTATGCGCTTCCCTATGGAGACTTTTACATCTCCCCTAAAATGGCGCATGCTTTGGAGGAGTCCTTTCCCTTGGGCACGTGGATGGAGGAAGTAGGAAGGGAGATCTAGGTAGGGAGCTAGAAAGTTAGGGAGTGGCTTAGGATTAGTAGGTTGTTAAGATAGCTTAGGTTGTTAATTAATTTATGTTATTAGGTTAATTTGTATTAATGACATGTTAATAACAATAGATAGTTATTATTTTAGCAATGTTTTATTTATTTGTTAATTACAAAATGTTCAATATTATGAATTATATAATATGTATATATTATTAATTAATATATTATGATTTATTAATTGATTAATAACTATATTAATTGATTAATATATTATAATTATTAATTAATTTTATATATATAATATTTAATTATAATCATTGATTTAATATCATTAAATAATGTTTCCTTTAGATTTATTAATTAGTTAAAAGGTACATTGATTAATTGGTATAATGTAATCATTAATTGAATTAACATGTATTCATTTTGAACGGAAATTGGTATAGATGACTATTGAAAATTATATTCAATATCTTTCTTTAGCTTTCAATTTAATTTTCATAATCAAATTGGTCTTGAAATTTACATAATTGGGAATGGTTAACCTATTTAAAGAATAACATTATCAATAAACATTCTATTCCTCTTAGATAATCTAAAGGACTAATAGATTAACATTTGACAAAATTGATCGCCAAGTTGATTAACAAACTTGATTATATTGATTTTCATCTAGCATCCTTCGGTAAACAACTTGTTGAGGTTTGACCTCTTATCGCTTTGGAACTTCGTCATTAGCACTTTTGTCCTGCATCGCGAACGTGGAACTTATAACCTTTTAAAAAAAAATTTGTTGGTTGTGTTTTGGCCCGAACTTTTGGGCATTACACAGTCAGTACTGGCCTGCTGGCAAATCTCCAACAATTTATTGTAAATACAAAAGATTGTGACTTACCTTGATGAAGGTATGCCAATCATGCATTTTCATCCCTGACCCAAAATCACTTTTCTTTAATATGAGATTTCTTATATTCACAGCAAATCCTGTAGGAAATCAAAATTTTCATATGAATTCTTTTATGGAATTACTTTGTTGCTCTGTTAATAACCAAGGAAGAGCACTTGCATTAATCTGGTCTCCATTGCTATTTGATTCAATTATATTTTTCATTGCATGATTGGAATCATGAATGTCACTATAAATTTTGCCAAGTTTTTCTTTTTCATGTCTTCTATCCAATATTTTTCACAATGTCTCTATTACATTCTTTCCAATATACATAGTATCAAATAAATGCACAATTTGTAGCTACTCATAGTAGGGCAGCCTACTAAATTCTTGATGCAACAAAAAATGGATAATCCCAAAATGGATACTCCAAGTCTACACTAGAAATAACAACAACAACAACAACCACAATGGAAACAAAAAAATATAATGCTCAAATAGAATTTCATTCAACATACCTAGTGGTAAGGCATTCTAGGTTAAGGCCAAATACAATTATTTACAATAGTATTTCTATAATCTCCTAGCTAGTTCATCTCTATAGCACATCAGCAACTAGTGGAAATACTAAGGTAGATCTAAACTTGAGCTTGCAAGCCACCAAGAAATCTCCTTGTCTCACTAGTACATTTGAGACCTCTTTTCAATGGCCGGCGTCTGAATTTAGACAATATACTATCGATTGAGGAACACTACCCGATGTCACAGTTTTGCAGTCAGAAAAATTAATGATTTATTTAGGAGTCATAATTATGACACCCTTAGCCATCGCAAAAAGTGGGTGCCAACAAAGTGAACCTATCATCACACCTATTTGTGGCCATCCCAATTGTGATGCCTAATTGTCACAACAAATACAAATGATGATGATCCGTTAGAATATTTTGATGGGTAGCTGTCATTAGTAACCTGTTTGCCAATGGAAATGCTATTAATGCAATAGATATCTGTCACAAGTTTATGATGGATGTGCGTCATTTATGGTTTGTAATGATGAATATGTTGTACATACGATGGACATGCATTGGAAATTTATGATGGATCTTCATCATTTATGATTATTTCTGACAATGATGCTATTAATGCGATGACTATATATCAGATATTTGTGACAGATACCCATTGGTATTGTGATGCTGTCATAGTTATGATGAAAATAATTTTTTTTGAAAAAACAAATATATTTGTCAATTCAGAATGGTGTTCTTGCAGATCTAGTTCCTGCTCATGATTTGGTTATGGATCATTGAGAGATAACTTTGCAGTAGATTCGATAGTAAGTCATAGATTCTTGAGTTGAGTCTAGAGACTTGGATTTCAAATGGATCCTACTGAATCAAGACTTGTGACAGCGATGGCTCTAGCATAAGAAGCTAGTGTGGCAATCAGAGATGCATTCTTCCTGATGTGTTCATGGGATATACACAAACCTTATTGCATTCAGATTTGATTTGAGTGACTTCTTGACTTCTTTCCTATGGAGTGTAGCAATGACTTGACTTGGAGTTTGAGTAGACTATGCATTGATTTTCTTGAAGATAGAGGGAGGTGTGATGTCGAGAGAGGGACATGAAAAACTTGCACATTGGAGATTCGTAGATCACTATAGTGTCTGTGATGACTTGGGAGAAGTCTTCTTCTTGGTGAATCAAGCTGAGAGACTTAGATTACATAAATTGGATCGTTTGATGTGACTTATGAGACATTGAAATGTGGTAGATGTAAATTTGGTTTGATCAACCCACTGAAAGTATTGACATCCAGTATTTCCCTGACAATACCAAATGTACATCAATTCTTCATAAAATGATTAGTTGTCACATTATTTTAAAACATAAAATATAATTATGTATCCAGACCTTTTTCCTATTTGGGAAAACCCAAAATTGATGCCCAAGATTACTTGTTGTGAGTGACATCTTCAACATGTATGGGCCAACACCACATTGACACATAGGCACATTGACCGAAGTCATTGACGCTATTTTGACAAATATTGCATTATCACAAATATTGCACTGCCATTATTTTGTTCATTCATACTAATTATAATTATAATAAAAAGAAACATACTAATGTAGACTTGCACATTTTTTGGCTAAGTCGAAGTCTTTGGTTTAAATCACTAGACATTCAAAACAAAATGACAAACGAAATATAACCATGCAATTGTAAAGAAATGTAATTTTCTTAATCACATCACTAATTTGCGCATGTCTAAATACCGGTGTCTTTCAAGTGATTTGATTCTTGTCATCCTCATCAGTAGCAGCATCATCCTCATCAGTAGAAGCATTAGTAGTAGCATCATCATCATCAGTAGTGAAAGGTAATGATCAATGAGGTTGCTACTATTAGATCATACATTAATACACTTACTATTTTGAATTTGAGCTTAGGCATCATGCAATGTTATTGCTGTCATTGCTCGCTTGCTGCTATTGTGCACCATATATTTTTTTATATACATAAAAAATAGATTTGGGGACTTAGACTTATTTTCAATCCTTAGTAATGGTTTGGGGAGCTAATTACTAGATGAGTGACTGTAGTACCCTAGTTTGCATTATTAGATGATCTTGTTTAATTTGTGTTTATTTCATGCAAAGATACATGTAAAGGAAAATAATTTTTTGCATCTAAAGATTACATGTATATATATGAAAAATAACTTGTATATATTATAAAAAAGAAAATAACTTTCAGAAGAAAATGCAAGAGTATAGGCATACATAAGAGGATGAACATAAATAATAAGGGTGCCAAACATTGCCTGAAGTGATGAATTTTTGACCTGGGTATGTGTTAGAAAGTAAAGTCCACCAAGATAATTGAGAGAGGGGGGGGGGGGTGAAGCAGTTATCAGATAATTATAACTTTTATCAACTTCAACAACATTAAACCATGTAAGCAATATAATTACTAACCATAGAAAGATATTCATACACAATAGCTCAATGACACAAGATATGTTGACTAGGGCACCTCTTGATCAAAGAGTACACCCCAGTGGGAATGATGTCCACAAAAGATGCACTAATATGAATATTCCTTGTGAAAGGATGGAATTTTTTAGGAGTCTTATGAAATACATTCAGTAAATATGAATCACTGTTAGGAGATTTTGGATCCCTCTTAAAAGATTCTAACCCTGTTAAGAGTTATGGAAGACATAAGTACCCACTACCCAAATAGCTTTAGGGTAAGATCACTGAACACACTATCCAAATAATTTTTGTATTACTCAATAGAATAATATGTTACCTCTTCTCTCACCATGCCAAACCATACTCACTATTACACCAGATCTCAATTTTAGATCTCTGTACTTCGCATGTCTTCCTTCACAAATTCACTTTCATACTTAGCTCTTTTCTTCACTTCATGCATACATCATCACATCCAACCACACACTACAACAAGGAAATACATTCCTTCCTTTATACCACACTCAAATAATTACAAATGAGTCAACATACAATTACAACACAAAAGTTTCCACATGCTACATCAAAATTACACGAAACTGTCAGCTTCCAACTACCATAATTCTTCACTCGTGTGAACTTGAAGTTTACACTATCATCCACATCACTAACAATGTGTCTTCAAATTCCATTTAACTACACAAAACCAGATTCCATCTTGATTAGGAGATATCATCTAATTTCCATGAACCACTACTCAGGAACACTGCCTTAATACTGCTTCCACAAAAATGCTCATAAATTCCATGAATAAATGAATTATTGTTTGTGTTCTTAAACATAGACATAATATATCAAAGATTATATCCTCAACATCACATAGCTCCAACTGTAATAAACCACATGTGCTAATCCAAACTCTATCTACTTCTCCGCAAATCTTTGGTAAATCACTATGTTGACATCAATGACAATCATAGTCATGAATGCAACAACAACTGCTATAGAATGGCTACCAAACATTTAGCATTCATTCCTAAAAATCTCCCCCATTGGCATTGATGGCAACATAGATGAAAAAACATCCAATGTTCCAAAAATCCAATACTGCAATACTGTTGCTCCAGATCCTCTTCATCAATCAAATTTTTTTTCGTTATCCTATTCAGTTCTTTCCAACATATGTTTCAGATGGTTTTTCATGTATACTTCTCCCCCATTGACATCAATGATAGAAATTTCATCATTATGTCAACAACAACTCCAATGTCAAAAGACACTATTCAAAAAATACATTCACTAGAGTCCTCATGACTCAGCTCAGATACACATACTCCCCCATAGAGGAAGTACCAACATCCAGTCTAGAAGAAAGATAAGGCTCATATACCACTGGATGGATGCAACCAACTGCATCACTTTTCAAAAGTACATTGGGGCATAATCCCAAGCATACCTCTCAAATACTCAAATGTATCCTTAGGCAAAGGCTTTGTGAATATATCTGCTATCTGCTCCTTTGTACTTATCTACTCAAGTCTAACTTCTTTCTTAGCAACTTTCTCTCTTACAACATGATACTTAATCTCTATATGCTTTGTCTTAGAGTGTAATGCAGGATTCTTAGACATACTAACTATGCTAGTGTTGTCACAATGTATGACAACAGGTTCAACAAACTTTATTCCAATATCCTTTACAATTTTCTTCATCCAAATTATCTGGTTACAATTGTTTGCTACTGCTACATATTTTGCTTCTATTGTACTTTGTGAGGTACAATTCTGCTTCTTTCTTAGCCAAGAAACCAATCTTCCTCCAAGAAAAAATGCTCCACCACTCGTGCTTTTCTTATCATCAACACTGCCTCCCCAATCAGCATCTCTATATGCACATAGGGTAAAATCATCAAATTTTTCATACTATAATCCATAGTCCATTATGCCTCTTAAATATCTCAGTGTCCTCTTTACTGCTGCATAATGTGATTCTCTAGGTTTAGCTTGAAATCTTTCTACAATTCCAACTGAATGTGCTATATTAGGTCTTGTATGAGTCAAATACTACAATCCTCCAATCATAGATCTATATTTCTCCTGTTCCACTACAGGAGTCTCCTCTGTGCTAGATAAATTATGTCCAGTCACCATGGGTGTTCCAACTGGTTTACAATTCTCCATTCTAATTCTTTTCAACAAGTCATTCAGGTACTTTGTCTGACTTACAAAGATACCATCATTGTTTTGTGTTATCTGTAATCTCAAAAAGTATTTCATTTCACCAATCATACTCATTTCAAATTCAGTCTTCATTTTATTAGCAAATTTGTCACTAGCTTCATCTTCTCCTCCAAAGATAATGTCATCAACAAAAATGACTATAACCAACAAACCATTTTCAATTTCTTTTGTGTATAGATTGCTATCAGCTATTCCTTTTGTAAATCCCAATTTTAACAAATACATGTCCAGTCTTGCATACCGAGTTCTAGGTGCTTGTTTTAGTCCATATAAAGCTTTCTTCAGTTTACATACCATGTCTCCTTCTTGAGTCAAAGGAAAACCTTCAGGCTTCTCAATGTAGACTTCTTCCAACTCTCCATTCAAAAATGCTAACTTCACATTCATTTGATATACTTTGAATTTCTTGTAAGCTGCATAAGCCAAAAACATTCTTACTGCTTCAATTATTGCAACAAGTAAAAAGGTTTCTTCATAGTCAATTCCTTCTTGCTGAGAGTAACCCTTACATACCAATCTTTCTTTGTTTCTTACTACTTCTCCTTGTTCATTCATCTTGTTTCTAAATACCCATTTAGTTCCAATAATAGTCTTGTCTTTAGGTCTAGGGACCATTTCCCATGTCTTGTTCTTTTCAATCTGATCTAGTTCTTCTTTCATAGCATTATTCCAACTTTCATCTTCACAAGCTTCACTAGTAGTCTTAGGTTCAATTTGAGAAATCAAACATAACTATTCTTGTACCTTATTTCAAGTTAGAACTCCTCTTTTGATGCTTCCAATAACTTATCCAATAGGATGATTTCTTAACAAAATCTTGCTAGGTGTCATTTTCTCAGATCTCACTTCAGGTGTAGGTTCTTCAATGACTTCACTATGGCTTTCATTCAAAAAATCACTGTCAGTTTCATAAAATAATTCAGTAGATCTAGTGTTAGATTTAGGATGAACTTTTTCATTTGATTCATAATCAAGCATTCTTTCCTGAATTTTGAACTTTTCATCAACTTTAACATTTGTGCTTTCAACAATAGTCTTAGTTATTTTATTGTAACATCTATAGGCTTTTCTTTTCAAAGAATATCCAAGAAATATACCTTCATCACTTCTAGGATCAAACTTTCCAATATCATCATCTCTCTTTATATAACATTTGCTTCCAAAAATTCTAAAATACTTAATTGAGGGTGCATGTCCAAACCATAATTCATAAGGTGTCTTGTCTGTGTCTACTCTGATTTGTACTTTTCTCATTATATACACTGATTTGTTCACTGCTTCTCTCTAGAATATCTTCACCAAATAATTCTCAAATAACATAGCTCTTGCTGCTCTAGTCATTGATCTATTTCTTCTTTTTGTAATGCCATTTTGTGCAGGTGTTCTAGGGGCTGAATACTGTCTCTTAATGCCATTTTCTTCCCAAAAGGTGTTAAACTCTCTAGAAGTAAATTCTCCACCTCTATTAGATCTCAAGAATTTAATCTTCATTCTAGATTCATTCGCAACTTTGTTCTTAACAATCTTAAACTTATCAAATGCTTCAGATTTTTCCTTGAGAAATGAAATCCATATCATTCTTGTAAAATCATCAACAAGAATCATAAAATACCTTTCTCCATAGAATCCTCTAGTCTTGGTAGGACTGCTCAAATCTATATGAACAATCTCCAACTTTTCTACAGATGTAAACTTCTTCCTGGGAAAAGAACTTCTCTTCTATTTAGCCATTACACATTCTTTGCAAATCATGTTAGTAGGCTTCATAATTTTAGGCAAATCTCTTACTGCAAGTGTAGTAATTACTTTCAAAATGTTGTCAAAGTTTATATGACAAAACCTTCTATGCCATAACCAACTATCATCAATCTTAGTAATCAAACATGTCATCTCAGTAGGATTCAACTGAAATACATTACCTTTGGTTCTAGATCTAGTTCCAATCATATTTCCATCTTTATCCTTTATCACACAAGTTTTCTCGGTAAACCAAACTTGATATCCCTTATCAACTAACTATCCAACACTCAAAAGATTATGTTTCAATCCATCCACAAAATAAACATCATCAGTATTAGTCTTTCCATCAAGAGTAATAGATCCTATACCTTTAATCAAACAACATTGATTGTTTCCAACTATAACAACTCCTCCATCATATTCATTAAAATTTATGAATTTTTTCATGTCTCCAATCATATGATGTGAACAACCACTATCTATAATCCAATAAGCTTTCTTTTCAACTTGAGAAAGTAAGGATTTTTCTTCCTTAACATCAGTTTTAGGATTCTCTTCTTTAATTGCTACAAATCCTATGTCATCATTATTCTCAGTATCACTTTCCATTAAATTTATTTCTATACTAGCTTCAAGATCTTCATCATTAGCGTAATAACATTCCTTAGATCTTCTAGGTTTGAAATTGTTTTTGTACTTTTTAACTCTCTTAGGACATTTAGATGCAAAATGACCATATTCTTGACAAGTCCAACATTTAAATATTTTCTTACCATCTGGTTCTCTTTTCACAAGCAAGGCAATACCTTCTTCAATATTCTTATCTTCTTCATTTCTAGATCTGCTCCTGCCAACATAATCTCTACTCACACTGATGCTTCTTGACAAAGTAGGGTGAATACTAAGAGCACTGAATGCGGTCTCCATTCTAGGTAAGTCTCTTGATAATCTCAGGTTCATTTCTACTGCTTCCAATCTTCCAAGAAGAGTCTCTTTTATAAAGTTTATAGTACAATGTATAACTTGTTTGATCATCTATGTTGTCTGCTTAAATACAGGGGTCAATGTCCTTAGAATTTTCCATATCACTTCATTCTCTGTCTTTGTTCCTCCACAAGATTTTATACCTGTAATAATTTTTTACATTCTACCAATATAGTTTCTAATAGATTCATCTTCCAACATTCTTATATCTTCAAATGCACATATCCAATTATGTAATCAAACTCTTTTTTCATGTTCATCACCTTCAAAAGTAGAGTGTAAAGCATTCCAAATTTCATGAGATTTTTTCAAACATTTTTCCTGACTGTACTCATTCTCCAGAAGGGCTGTCAAAAGTGCTTCTCTTGCAAGTATGTTACACATGAATAGATCTCTCTCATCAGTAGTACATGTTTCAAGATTGTCCTCTTCAATGATAGTCTTATCATTCTTTTTAATCAACTAATAAACTGGTCCTAAACACAGTAGGTGTGTCTTCATTTTTCTTTCCAGCTGTCAAAATTTACTCCATCAAACTTAGGGCTTTCTTTCCTAAAATTTTCCATGCATCTCTTTAAGCTGTTAAACTTGTTTTTCAAGGACTTGCCACTTTGATACCAATTGTTAGAAAGTAAAGTCCACCAAGATAACTAAGAGGGGGGGGGGGTGAATCAGTTATCAGATAATTATAACTTTTATCAACTTCAACAATATTAAACCATGTAAGCAATATAATTACTAACCATAGAAAGATATTCATACGCAATAACTCAATGACACAAGATATGTTGACTAGGGAACCTCTTGATCAAAAAGTAAACCTCGGTGGGAATGATGCCCACAAAAGATGCACTAATATGAATATTCCTTGTGAAAGGATGGACTTTGTTAGGAGTCTTATGAAATACATTTAGTACATATGAATCCCTGTTAGGAGATTTTGAATCCCTGTTAAAAGATTCTAACCCTGTTAAGAGTTATGGAAGACAGAAGGACCCACTACCCAAACAACTTCAAGATAAGATCACTAAACACACTATCCAAATAATCTTTGTATTACTCAACATAATAATATGTTACATCTTCTCTGATTGTGCCAAACTGCACTCACTGTTACACCATATCTTAATTTCAAATCTTTGTACTTTGCATGTCTTCCTTCACAAATTCATTTTCATACTTAGCTCTTTTCTTCACTTCATGCATACATCATCACATCCAACCACACACTACAACAAGGAAATACATTCCTTCTATTGGCACTTGCAAAATTTTATGGCCCTACCATTTTTCTTTTGGTCTCTGCAGTTGTTTTTCCTATTTTCTGGCTAAAACCCTAGGTGAAAATTTTGAAAAATCTAGCCATTTGTAAGGAAAACCCTAAGTGTGCCCTAGACCTATTCTAATTTCATGTTACTTTTCAAGCCACTAAAAATTTCATAAAGGCATGTGCGTTAAATTTTATTACCTTGGCAGCCTTTATTCTCCTAAGTTTCCAAGCGCCCAGCTTTAATTTTTCCTAAGTCCATCTGTGTATTTTTTTCCTAAGTCTAGCACATAAATATTTCCTAAAGTCCTTAGCTCTATATTTTCCTAGGCCCAACTCTGAGACCATCTTGATCCAATGATTGTGGTGAAAGTGCAAAGGTTTTGTCAGAGGCTTGTACTTTTGTGATAACTGTTGATTCTCTTTTATGACGTTGCCTTTCTTTGCAAATGGGTCCACATGCCAGGTGTGCTTAGTCAGCATTTTCTTATTGTTTCACAAGTGAATGATTGGATATGCTATTAGTGGGACCTAGTTTTCAGCATGTCAGAGGGTCCTGAGACTTGCAGAGCATCGACGATGGGCGTAAGTTCTTAAGGAATATGTCAGACACAAGAGATTATCAGACGACCGTTGATTTCATATCATGTCAGAAGGTTGTTAGAGCAAGGAAAGATTCTCCATCTGACAATTGTCTTATAATTTGATGGAATCTTTTGGGTCTATGCAATGATGAGATAACCATCCATCTTCTTGATGCAGGCCCAGTAAGTTTCTCGGTCTTTTTGGCAGTTCTGAAAAATGCTTGCTTGGTTCGTTGGTTCACATGATGTTTTGGCAAAGGGTCTAAAGACTTAGCAATTTGGTGAAGAGTATTCGTGTAGTAGCCAAATGATTTAGTGGTGCTCTCAAAGTTCTTGCGAATGGGCGATGGTCCCTTCAGTCACCAGTTCGCTAATTATGAACCGAGGTCAAGTGTTTTCCTTTGTTCGCTGATTCATTGAAGTTAAACATGAGTTAGGGGTTTCATCTCATGAATAAGAAAAATCTTTGTCACATGTTTGCTAAAGGTAAACCTAGGGTAGCAATTGAGTTAGGACTTAAAGCTTGTGAAACATGAAGATCAAATGATCATGATATAAAGTTGATTCAAGTTTGAATATTGACCGCCGATTTGCTGCTAGAGCCATAAAATAGCTGTTGAAAATCAAATTCAAATTTGCAGAGGGTTTCCAGCAATAGAAAGGACCAAAATTTATGGTTTTAGCCATAGGATTTGATGAAGTTGTTGTGCTGACTGCTACAGGGTGGTCCAGAGGGTTTGATGATTGATTGCAGGTGCCTGTACCATCTTGAAATGAACATAAGTAAAGCTTGAGACATGTTTCAGGGGTACAAATTGGACTGATAGGCATGGTGTTTACGTGATCTTTAGTATAAATCAAGAGATTTTCATTAATGAAGATCAGTTCTTGGATCTGTTTGTTCAGGGTTGCTTGGTTTTCCCTCCAGCGTATTAATTTTTGATCTATTTGAATTGTTTGGTGGGTGGAAACCCTAACCCTTAGCTTGGTTATCCGTAGCTTGTTGCATCCTAACTTGGGTAGGATTTCAAGGTAACCAAGGGTATATAATGTTGAATTTTTTATTTTATAAGGGGTCCAAAACTTTTTGGGTCTCCTAACTTTCTGGTTTTCCCATCTTTTTGGTTCCTGGTTCCAGTCTTTGGCAATCCAAGGGATTCTATTCTCTGGTTCCATATTCTTGATGGTTGAATGCTAATAATACAAAATTTGTAGAGTAGATTATTGATCCTATGATTTTGAGTAAAGAGTTTACTTGTATGTATTGATATACTTCCATGAAATATAATACAATTTCTACATTGGTTCTACTATTGTCTCTTTTCTTTGTGTTTATTCTTTTATGTCTCTATTTGTAAGGCACCTAAAACATACTAGTTGTAAGATAGCTATCTAATTGTTGCATGAGTTTCTTTTAAGGAAAGAATTAAAACCTTATGTGCAATTTCAGACAATGAATACATCTGTAAAAAATTTTGATGGTAGCAAACCTAGACTAAGAAGATAGTTTGTAAGGAATTCTATCCAAATTGTATGTGGTTTGTAAGGTATATCACTATATTTCCTAGAAATTCCTCTATTGATTTATTATAGACTCTTTGCCCAAAGGATTAGGCACTGATATGATCTCTATCATTCAAACACCTTTCAGTCATCAAACAAAAATTCATCATTACCAATACCATTTCATTTCATGTTCATGTACCTAAAAAATAGGACTGTCCCTAATGCTTTACAGTCCATAGTTGCTGATTCATTGAAGAGTGAATCAAAGGTTATCCTTCCTTGAGTTTTACTCATAAAAAGAAGAAGGACTCATCACCCTTATGCCATTGTTCATGTTATCATACTAGGAGTTTCATTAGTCACATTCTACAATAGGTTGTTCTCAGCTATCTTCAGAATTATCTTCCATAAAGGTACCTCTAATGAACTCAATAGCATGACAATGAAAACCTAATCCACCGATCCATAGTTTACTTGAAAGATAGTAACCTATTTGTAGGCAATACCTACCTGAGTCCTATGGAGCTCAAATTAGAAGGAGGATCCTATCCAATCCTCATCAATTAGGCTTTTCTTGCAAACTTGGAAACCCATTTACTAAGAATCAAGCCAATATCCTTGCCAAGTTTGACCCACAAGAAAGATCCCTAATAGATTGGTGACTCTGCTGGGGAGAGTTGTAAGAAATATTTTGCTAAAGTTGTAGGGTTTAGCTGAGCCAGGGCTCCTACCCTACACAAAATAGTTGGTTACCATTGGTGTCTATATTTTAAAGAAAAATTTTCCCAAATTTTGGGTGGTGACTCTAAAAATCTTTGCACCAGTACTGGTTAGGAAAATCATTTGCAAGATGAGTTACAGAGGTACTTGGTCTCAAAGAAATAAGCTTCCTGAGGATAGATTGGGAGAAGGTATTCCAAGTACTTCTAGGCCTAGTCAGACAAAGAGAGGAAGAAGGGATAGACATATGTTTCATGCTGAGAAACATAGAGAAAATGCTAGACAAGAGGAACAAATCCAATCTATTCAAGTGAGTCAAGAGGGTAATACCTCTGAATATGAGGAGGCTGTTGATTTGGGTCTGAACCAATATGAAGACAAGGTTCAAGTAGGAGATGCTGAATCTGAGACCACTCTCCCTGAATCATAAGAAATTTTTTAAGAAGTCTATGAGTTGGAAAGGAGAGTCCAAGAATAGATCCATTTAAGATAGAAAAGAGATAAGGAAAAAGAGGAAAGAATTAGACATGCCATGATTAGAGCCGAGCAATTGAAGAGACAATTGTTGGATCTTGAAGCCATGAATCAGGATCATGTTACGAAACAAGTAGAAGATTAGCTTATTGTCCAGCAAGTTTATGAAGTGAGAAATCCTAGGGACAAAGGTAAACAAAAGGTTTTAGGAGTTTTAATAAATGAATCAAATCATGCAAAGAAGTCCATGGATCAAGCAGCAAGATTAGATGCTAACGTAGAAGAAGCAAGAAGAAAACAATAATTGTTGGCAAAGGAGTTAGAAAAAGTAGAACTTGAAGCCACTGCTGCTGAGATGAAAAGGAAGATTGATTTCCTTAAGCAATCTTCTAGACCTACTAATACCCTTTCCACTTCTCAAGCACAAGGAGAAAATGTGTTCAACACTACCAACACTTCAGGTATGCCTAAGACTCCTAATGTTTCTAGTATTCACACATCCACATCTTTAGGTGGTGGTCCATCTCAGGGAGGACCCATTCATGAGAGGCATAAACAATTGGTGTTTATGGGAATTCCTGGCTATCCAAATCCCATCCTTGATGAAATTAGGAAGAAGCTCCCAAAGTTTACTGGAAGCAATGTAGTTACTTATGAAGAACATTTGAAAAGTTTTATTGATGTGATAGATGACTACAATATTGAGCCTGATGATGTGATAGATGGCTACAATATTGAGCTTGATGATGTGATCATGAAGCTTTTTGTTCAGTCTCTAACTGAAGATGCTAGAGATTGGTTTAGAAATTTACCTCATGCCAACATATGTTTATGGAATTAGTTTAGGTAGTCTTTCAAGGAACAGTACGGTGATAAAACCAATGAAGGCTTCATGCTTAATGAGTTCAACAACATCAAGAAGAATTCAAATGAGGGTGTTGTTGAGTTTAATGTTAGATTTTAGAAGGCCATGTGTAAATTGTTGTAGGTTATCAGATTGGATGACAGAGTATGTCTTGTCACATACTTGAATGCTTTTGATTCAAAAATGGGATATCTCTTGAGAGATAAGACCCCTAGGAATCTCGCAGAGGCTTATAAATTGGCTATTAATATAGAGAGAAATAGAAGGATATCAAGGAAGTTGGGGAGGAGAGAAGATAGTTAGCCATCAGTTTCAAATAGAAGAGAGCCAGGGAAACTTGATGCAAAGCCAAAAGATGATGATAGTTTGAAGAAAATATTGAAAGCAATAAAGGATTTAAAACTTGGTGAGGCAAGAAATAGTAGAATGCAAGGAAGTGATAGGCCATCCTTCAATAACTTTAATAAGTTGCCAAGAATGCAGAACTATCCCTATAATACTTAGTGGAAGGATGGAAAGCCAGTGCTTCCTAAAAGAAAGGATAAGCCATATTATAAGACCCTTGACCCCTTGCACCAAAATTTAGTGAATATGAATGATGATGTTCCATGGTGTATTATTTTCCAATCACCTCATGATACCTACTACTGTGCTATTGCTCAAAGTGTTTCTGTAGATGAAGATCAAGGAAACAACAATAATGATGCTTATGATGATCAAGGGTGTGGTATGACTTCTTCATACATATATGATGAATTAGATTTTGTAGAGGAAGATGAAGATCAAGATGCTGGTAGTTCCCAAGTCAAGAATGAGGTTTACCATTAGCAAGTGTTTTTTGATGAAGAAGATAATCACCTTGATGTGGTTCAGTGAAATACTCTAAGAAGTGATGAGTTAGTAACGTTGAGAAGACCCTTCGATGAAGAAATTGCACAAATTATAGTAGACATGGTGTCTCAAGTTAAAAGCAATTACAAATTGAGAAATAGGGTGGTAGGTGGTCCAAGTGGCAAGCCTACAGGAATTTTCATCAAGAAAATAGAGAGGGATGAAAAATAGGCCCAAAATAAGCAAAAGGCTTCAGAGATTACTGACAAAACCAAGTTGAAGAAAAATGTCACCTTCACAAAGCCAATTGTGGCTTACAAGGTAAAAGCTAAACCTCTGATGGATACTATTTTTCCTTTTCAAGAGAAAGAAAAAGGTCAGAGCAAGGATAGCCCTAAATTGGTTGCACATGAAAAAAATGAGGAGGCTACTATCATTAAACAAGATGTAGTTGACCCCAAGTATGTTCCCATTGACATGAGAAAATTGTTGTCACAAATCACTATCAAGGTCCCCTTATTAGAAATGATGAGGATAGAGGAGCATAAAGTGAAGGCTTTGAGTTGGGTAAAAGGAGCCTTTTCTTCTAATACCCAAAGTTCCTCCAAGGCTGATTGAATGGCTACTACAGAAGGTGATTCAATTGAGAATCAGTGTGGGGAGATCATCTTTGAGATCCCTTAGATTTATTTGGATACTAATGCAGCCAATGCTATGTCAGGAATAGTTGATCCTTTCTTTTTGTCCTTAATAGTAAATGGAAAGTTGTTAAGAAATTGTATGATTGATTCAAGAGCCTCTAATACTATTATGCCTACAGAAATAATGAGATCCTTGGGTCTGAAATTAGATAGACCTCATGGCAGATGTTAGGCTATGGATTCAAGAGAGGTCCCTATTATTGGTACTATAAAAGTACTTCCTTATAGGTTGACAGCTTTCCCTGACAAGTTGCTAACAATGAGTGTTCTAGTGGTTGATATTCCCCCTCATTATGGGATGTTACTGTCAAGGAAGTGGAGTGCTCAAATGGGAGGTTGTAGCCAGTGTGATTTGTCCTTTGCAACTTTCAATATTGATGGTGACAATGTGAAAGTATCCAGAGAAAGAAGAACTCCACACATGATTAAAATAAATGATGATCATTTAAACTGTTGTGTGGATGTTGACATGGAGAATTTCAAATTAGAAGAGATTATCCCACTAGTGAAAGAGATAGATCCACTAGTTGTATAATTAAAGAAACAACAAGATGGACTGTGGAAGATGTATTTTGATGGAGCATGCTCAAAATAAGGCTCAGGAGCTGGAGTCCTATTCATATCTCCATCAGGTACTACTTTTAAGTATTCATTCTCATTGGCTTTTCAATGCACAAATAATACTACTGAATATGAAGCATTGTCTTTGGGATTGAATATTGCTATCAAACATGGGATAAAATGTTTAAAGGTTTTTGGTGATTCTGAGCTTGTGGTAGCACAAGTTCGATCTAAATATGCTGTCAAGAATGATAGACTGAAATTGTATAAGCATGTTATTTGGGATCAGATTGAAATGTTTGATGCTTTCAATATATGTTGGGTAGAAAGATCCAAAAACATTATGGCAGACTTTTTGGCAAATGTTGCTTTAAAAGGAGGTGATTCAACTTTGTTTGGGGTGTCAATTCTTGAAGTAAAAATTTGGCCAGTTGTTCCAGACAATATTTACAATTGGTAGGTCTTTGAGGATGATCATGATATCCTGAGATTTATTCAATGTCTTGACCTATATGAGGATCAACCTATAGACTGTAACACTTTGGTTGAGGAAATTGAGGGCAAGGACATGGTCATGGCAAATGAGGTGATTTAGCTAAATTCAAATAGTATTCCTAAAGGCTTAACTGAGTTAAAAGCATTGTATAGCAGCCAAAATGATCATATGTCAAAAATAAGTAATGCTAATGTAGAAGATCTGGAGGAAGTGAATTTGGGATCACATAATGCTCCTCAGATGGTCTATATTGGAAAAGGATTAGCCCCTCAATTGAAGGATAATTTGATAAAGTTGTTGAGAAGGTACAAGCATGTGTTTTCATGGTCTTATGATGACCTAAAAGCCTATAGAGAGGACCTTTTATAACATGAGATCCCATTAAAGCAAGATGTCAGACCATTCAGACAAAAGTAGAGACCCATCAATCCGTTGTTGGCTCCTAAGATGCAGCAGGAGCTAGTCAAGTTAAGTGATGCAGGAATAATTCAACCTATAAGGCATTCAACTTGGGTATCTAATTTAGTCCCAGTTAGAAAGAAGAATGGTGACATTAGGTTGTGTGTGGACCTTAGAAATTTGAATGTTGCATCATTGAAAGATAATTATTCACTGCCTAATATGGAGGCAATGTTGCACAAGGTCACTGGTTGTGAATTACTATCTATGATGGATGGTTTTTTTGGATATAACCAGGTGTTGGTAAAGGAATCTAAACAATTCAAAATAGAATTCACCACATGTTGGGGAACCTATGTTTATGTCAAAATTCCATTTGGTCTCAGAAATGCTGGAGCAACTTTCCAAAGAGCTATGGATGTTGCTTTCAAAGAGTACATAGACCTTTTTATGGTTGTATATCAGGATGACCTAACTGCCTACTCAAAATTGGCTGTTGACCATTGTTCACACCTAGAAAAGATTTTTGTTAAAGCTCTGGAGTATGGTGTGTCCCTGAATCCTAAAAAATGTAATTTTGCAGTCAAAGAGGGAAAGTTGCTAGGGCACATTGTATCAAAAGATGGAATAAGAATTGATCCAGAGAGAGTTGAAGCAATAAGGAAGGTGTCTGCACCAAAAAATCTCAAGGGGATGTAGTCCTTTCTAGGGAAGATTAATTTTGTTAGAAGATTCATTGCAAACTTTGCTAAAATTGACAAACCCATAGTAAAGTTGTTGAAAAAGGATGTGAAGTTTCAATGGACTATAGAGGCTCAGGATGCATTTGAGAAAATTAAAGATGTGGTCCAACAAGCACTTGTGCTTAGGTCTCCTGACTATACTAAGCCTTTTTCATTGTTCTCTTTTGCATCATTTCACACCATTGCTGCTATTTTATTGCAAAAGGACAATGAGGGTTTTGAGCATCCAATTGCATTTTTTAGCAAATCCTTGTAGGCTGCTGAATTGAATTATGAGATGATGGAGAAGCAGGCATATGCATTGGTAAAAGCAGTCAAATCTTTCAGGCCTTATCTGGTGTGTGCAAAGGTTGTTGCATATGTCCCACATTCAGTGGTAAAGGATGTCCTCACTCAGTCTAAAGTTACTGGAAAGAGATGTAAGTGGATTACTAAAATTCAAGAATTCAATTTGGAAATCCATATCACTAAGCTTGTGACAGGACAAGGTCTAGCAAAATTGATGACTGAAGAAAATATGGACTTAGTCCAAGTAAATAATGAAGGAACTCTAGATATGAAAATCACAAGTATTGAATTGCAACCAGAATATGCTAATATTGTCTATTTCATAAAGAATGCTAGATGCCCAGACTATATGATAGATAACCAAAAGAGGTCCTTGAAATTGCAAGCTTAGAAGTATACATTGATACAAGGGGACTTGTATTGAAAAAATAGAGATGGTGTCTTTCTATTTTGTCTTGACAGATATCAGGCAGAGAAGGTTTTAAATGAAATGCATGCTGGTGTTTGTGGAGGTCAGTTTTCAGCAAGGACTACTACTCACAAGATTTTAAGGGGAGGTTATTTTTGGCCTACATTGTTTAAGGATTCATTCCATTATGTCAAGAAATGTGAAGCTTGTCAGAGCTTTGCTTCAAAATTAAAGTACTCAGGAGCATTGTCATTAAACCCAATAGTTGTTGAAGCACCATTTGCCCAATAGCTGCTGAAGCACCATTTGCCATGTGGGGCTTGGATTTCATAGGTGAGTTTGCTGAGAAATCTAGTGGAGGACATAGTTATATACTTGTTGCAATTGACTATTTCACAAAATGGATAGAGGCTATTCCTACAAAGAGGGCAACAAGTAAAGTGGTGATTGATTTCTTACTTGACAATATTTTGACTAGATTTGGTGTCCCTGTGAAGTTGATTACAGATAATGCAATGTGTTTCAGATCAGATGAGTTTAAGGAATTTTGCAATGAAAATGGAATCATGACTTCCTTTTCATCTCCTTATCACCCTCAAGAAAATGGATAGGTTGAGTCTAGCAATAAAAGTATCCTAACAATCTTGAAGAAAACACTTGAAAAGAATAAGAGAGCTTGGCATTCCAAGTTGAGATTGGCTTTATGGGCAAACAGGATTATAGTGAAAAGAGCCACTGGGAAGTCCCCCTTTGAGCTTGTATATGGTTTACAATCAAGTATGCCTATAAATAATCTAATTCTAGTTTATCAATTTATTTAGGATGAGGAGTTGGATGTCATAGAGCCAATGCAGAATAGAATTATGCAGTTGACAGAGTTAGATGAATAGAGAAAAGAGATTCAAAAGAATAATATTAAATTGCAACAAAAGATGAAGTACTTATTTGACAAAAGAGTAACTACTAGAAAATTCAAGGTTGATGATTTGGTACTTCAATGGAATGTGAGGGCAGAAGATAAAGGGAAGCATAAGAAATTTGAATCACTGTGGCTTGGTCCTTTTGTGATTCATGATAGTTTTGGGAAGGATTCCTACTTGCTGAAGAACATGGATGGTGAATTTTTTGAATTTCCAGTGCATGGGAAGTTCTTGAAGCCCTTCTTCAGTTGAGTTTTTAATTATCATGCATGTGTAAATACTTTGTAAATTTCTGTACAGGTTGGTTTCCTTTTAGGTTGTGTGTTTCTTTCCCTATTTTTGGTTAGTGTGGTTTTTGGTCTGCATCCCAGAGTCCCGTGGTTCTTGTTAAAAGTTGTGTTTCAACATCCTTAGATAGAGCCACTATTGGCACCTACAAAATTTCATGGCCCTACCATTTTTCTTTTGGTCTCTGCAGTTGTTTTTCCTTGTTTTCTGGCTAAAACCCTAAGTGAAAATTTTGAAAAATCTAGCCATTTGCAAGGAAAACCCTAAGTGTGCCCCTGTTCTAATTTCATGTTACTTTTTGGGCCACTTAAAATTTCATAAAGGCATGTGCATTAAATTTTATTACCCTAGCGGCCTTTATTCTCCTAAGTTTCCAAGCACCCAACTTTAATTTTTCCTAAGTCCGTCTATGTAATTTTTTCCTAAGTCTAGCACTTAAATATTTCCTAAAGTCCTCAGCTCTATATTTTCCTAGGCCCATCTCTGACACCATCTTGATCCAATGGTTGTCACAAAAGTGCAAAGGTTTTGTCAGAGGCTTGTGCTTTTGCGATGACCGTTGATTCTCTTTTATGACGTTGCCTTTCTTTGCAGATGGGTCCACATGCCAGGTGTGCTTAGTCAGCATTTTCTCATTGGTCCATGGGTGAATGACTAGATATACTATTGGTGGGACCTAGTTTTTGGCATGTTAGAGGGTTTAGACACTTGTAGAGCATCGATGATGGGCATTAGTTCTTAAGGAATATGTCAGATGCATGAGATTATCAGACGACCATTGATTTCATATCATGTCAGAGGGTTGTCAGAGTGGGGAGAGATTCTCCATCCGACGATTGTCTTATAATCTGATGGAATCTTTTGGGTCTATGCGATGATGAGACAACTGTCGATCTTCTTGATGTGGGCCTAGTAAGTTTCTCAGTCTTTTTGGTGGTTCTGACAAATGCTTGCTTGGTTCACTGGTTTGCGTGATGTTTTGGCGAAGGGTCTAAAGACTTAATGATTTGGAAAATAGTGTTCACGTAGTAGACAAATGATTTAGCGGTGCTCTCAAAGTTCTTGCGAATGGGTGAGGGTCCCTTCAGTCACCAGTTCACCAATTATGAACCAAGGTCAAGTGTTTTCCTTTGTTCATTGATTCACTGAAGTTAAACATGAGTTAGGGGTTTCATCTCATGAAAAAGAAAAATCTTTGTCACATGTTCACTAAAGGTAAACCCAGGGTAGCAGTTGAGTTAGGAATTAAAGCCCATGAAACATGAAGATTGAATGATCACGATATAAAGTTGATTCAAGTTTGAATATTGACCACCAATTTGCTGCTAGAGCCATAAAATAGCCGTTGAAATTCAAATTCAAATTTGCAGAGGGTTTCTAGTGACAGAGAAGACCAGAATTTATGGTTTTACCAGTAGGATTTGATGAAGTTGTTGTGCCGACTACTATAGGGTGGTCCAGAGGGTTTGATGATTGATTGGAGGTGCCTGTATCATCTTGAAATGAACATAAGTAAAGCTCAAGGCATGTTGCAGGGGTACAAATTAGATTGATAGGCATGGTGTTTTCATGATCTTTAGTATAAATCAGGAGATTTTCATTAATGAAGATCAGTTCTTGGATCTATTTGTTCAAGGTTGCTTGGTTTTCCCTCCAGCATATTAATTTTTGATTTGTTTGAATTGTTTGGTGGGTGGAAACCCTAACCCTTACCCTAGTTATCCGTAGCTTGTTGCATCCTAACTTGGGTAGAATTTCAAGGTAACCAAGGGTATTTAGTGTTGAATTTTTTTATTTTGTAAGGGTTTCGAAACTTTTTGAGTCTCCTAACTTTCTGGTTTTCCCATCTTTTTGGTTCTTGGTTCTAGTCTTTGGCAATCCAAGGGATTCTATTCTCTGGTTCCATATTCTTGATGGTTGAATGCTGATAATACAAAATTTGTAGAGAAGATTATTGATCCTATGATTTTGAGTAAAGAGTTTACTTTAATGTATTGATATACTTCCATGAAATACAATACAATTTCTATCTTGGTTCTGTTATTGTCTCTTTTCTTTGTGTTTATTCTTTTATGTCTCTATTTGTAAGGCACCTAAAACATACTAGTTGTAAGGCAGCTATCTAATTATTGCATGAGTTTCTTTCAAGGAAAGAATTAAATCCTTATGTGCAATTTCAGAGAATGAATACATCTGTGGAAGATTTTGATGGTAGAAAACCTAGATTGAGAAGATAGTTTGTAAGGCATTCTATCCAAATTGTATGTGGTTTGTAAGGCATATCACTGTATTTCCTAGAAATTCCTCTATTGATTTATGTTAGACTCTTTTCCCAAAGGATTAGGCACTGATCTGGTCTCTATCATTCAAACACCTTTCAGTCATCAAACACAAATTCATCATTACCAATACCATTTCATTTCATGTTCATGTACCTAAAAAATAGGACTGTCCCTAATGCTTTACAGTCCATAGTTGCTGATTCCTTGAAGAGTGAATCAGAGGTTAGCCTTCCTTGAGTTTTACTCATAAAAAGAAGGACTCATCACCCTTATGCCATTGTTCATGTTATCATACTAGGAGTTTCATTAGTCACATTCTGGAACAAGTTGTTCTCAGTTGTCTTCAGAATTATCTTCCATAAAGGTACCTCTAATGAAATCAATAGCATGACAATGAAAACCTAATCCACCGATCCATAGTTTACTTGAAAGATAGTAACCTATTTGTAGGCAATACCCACCTGAGTACTATGGAGCTCAAAGTAGAAGGAGGATCCTATCCAATCCTCATCAATTAGACTTTTCTTGCAAAAATGGAAACCCATTTACTGAGAATCAAGCCAATATACTTGCCAAGTTTGACCCACAAGAAAAATACCTAACACCTTCCTTTATACCACACTCAAATAATTACAAATGAGTCGGCATATAATTAGAACATAAAAGTTTCCACATGCTACATCAAAATTACACAAAACTATCAGCTTCCAACTACCATAATTCTTCACTCTTGTGACCTCAAAGTTTGTGTTTTCTCCACATCACTAAAAATGTGTCTTCAACTTCCCTTTAACTACACAAAACTGGATTGCATCCTGATTAGGAGATATCATCCAATTTCCACGAACCGCTACTCAGGAACACTACTCAAAGACTGCTTCCACAGAAATGCTCATAACTTCCATGAATAAATGAATTACTATCTGTGCTCTTAACCATAGAAATATAACATATCAACTATTATATCCTCAACATTGCATAGCTCCAAATGCAATAACCCACGTGCGCTAATCCAAACTCTATCTTCTTCTTTGCAAGTCTCTGATAAATCACTGTGTTGACATCAATGACAATCATAGTCATGAATGCAACAACTACTGCTACAGATAGGTTGCCAAACATTTATCATTCATTCCTAATAGTATGAATCTAGTGGGCCCCTATGTGATCTAGAAACTACAAGGAAAAGAGAGATGGGGGTTAGATAAAAAATATCTAAGCAATGAATGGAATCCTATTACTGAGAGATATCAAACACTTCACACAATATATAAGGACATCAGTAATAAAATAATACACTTAATATTTTGAATTTGAGCTCATAAAGATTAAATTTCAAAAGAATATGAATGACTACAAACATACACAAGTGGATGAACATAAATAATGAAGGTACCAAGCATTGCCTGAAGTAATGAAGTGTTGACCTAGGCTTCAATCTAGTATGCTCTTGTATGATCCAAAACCTGCAAGGAAGGAAAAGATGGGGTTAGATCCAAAGGATCTAAGCAATATCTAGCACCCTATTACTGATCCTCATCTACAATTATGCATGTGCATAGTCAAGCCATACACTTCTAAAATGAACTATGCTACAAAACATGGGTGTGTGTTAATGTGATTCAAAAGCTATTATGCAAGATTGTTTTATTATTGAGATAAGGATATCTTAATTTTACAAGAATAAATGTTTTGAGAAATATTTGAATTTAATTTTGACAATAACATGAGGAGTGATATATTTCAAGCTTCAGTGATATTTCATACCATGCAGTATTTGTAGATTACATTCAATGCGTTATTTACGCTTGTATTGGTGGGAAAACTCTCAAAAACACACAAAAGAGATTGAATTCAACCATGTTGTTTAAATGACACATGTAGTTTACCTCCAGCCTAAATCAGTGTTGCATACAAATCTATGGATGCTACATGGTATGAAGCCTCACTGAAGCTTGAAAATGATAAGCATTATGATGCTAAGGTATGGTGTGGTAAGCACAAGTATAGTTTCTTGTAAGCTGCTATTGGTATAGTTTTTTTTTTCAATAGTTGCAGAATCGAGCTTCTCCTATACTTACACGTATGTATACATTTTGGGCTTGGATTTAATGTCATGTAAATTTGAGTGAAATGGTAATAATATTTAAGAGCAACAAGTATGGCATTTTAAACAAGTATGCATATACATTATATAACAAGAGGAGTGATATATTTTAATTGAAACACTTAATGAGAAGGATGCCTATATAACAAGAGGAGTGATATATTTTAATGGCAGTGGACATAAAAATTGTAGTGAAACTCTGTAATTTATTATTGTAAGTGGACATAGAAATTGTAGTGTAAGTAGTAGGATGATTGTTCATGAGCTCACTATTTAATATCTGGCCAAGACATGTAAATGGTACCAGGCTAACCCAATCAGCCCAAAAAAATGTGTCATGTTTATCTTTGTCAAATACACTCATTCACCATTTTGTTCTTGTTCTTCACACAAACATTGCATCAAATGTAATTGTAAATAATGATTCAAAGAAAAAATAAACAATTACAATAGATCAGACCCCAAAAGAATATAGTCAACTACAATAGCTCACAATTTCAATGAAATAAATAGTGTATAAAACAATATATGGTGCACAACAGTAGCAAGCATGCAATGACAACAATAAAATTGGATGATAAAATTCAATACTCTTAGTTTTTATTCAAATCTATTCGAAACTCCTATCAGCTCATTGTCCAATAGTTAAACTAACCTATGACTTCAAAGGAGGAATTATGAAATATAGTTGTAGGTATTTATCTCTTCTATAATGATGGAGGAGTCAAAGGTAATGATCAATGAGGTTGTTGCTATTAGATCATACATTAATACACATACTATTTTGATAGCAATAACATTGCATGATGTCAGAGCTCAAATTCAAAACAGTGAGTGTATTATTTTATTACTGATGTCCCTATTTTATCTAATAGCATCAATATAACAAATAGAGCACCAGCCAATCAAATAAGGGGTCCTGGGACACAACATGTGAGAAACATAAATGTAGGCATCATGGTCACAATTTTTTGGATATCTACATTTATGTTTCTTAGCTGTTGTGATATCTACATTTATGACTGTGCATCCCTCTAATCATCTCTTCTATTTTTGTTTTCATAGATTTCACCATTTGACGTTCCTTTTCGGTAAGAGATGGATGGAAATGTTCATGAATCTCAGAAGAATGGCTTGCATACAAATAAAAAATTGTGGTTATTCAAATGGTAAGTTCAGAGTTTCCCATAATTTGGGAGAAATGAGTTTGGAAAGACTTCAATCTTTCATTGAGGGAAAGGATTTTACTTACGTTGAGAAGAAACCTTAGGTTTTTTCACTTCATTTTCAACATCTTTTGTTGATTTTCTTTTCAAATCAAAAGATAATTTTATGTTCGTCAAGTGATCAAAACTCATTAGAATAACACTTGTGGAAGGATCGGGGCATTTCCTCTGTGACTCAAAATCACTCTAGATCTTCTCAGAATGAAAAATAGAAATATCTTTTTCATAGCCATCTCTTACCCAAAAGGAACGTCAGATGGTGAAATCTACAAAAAAAAAAATGAAGAGATGAGAAAAGGGATGCCTAGTCATAATGTTTCTAGCAGACGTCCTGTTAATGCAATAGAAAAGAAAATGACCTTAGAGGCTGCTAAGTCTTTCAAATTAGAAAACCCCTTTGGCTTAGTAATTAATGAGGTTTTTGCTTTTATATCATATATTAATACACTTACTTTTTTGAATTTGAGCTCGGGCATTATGCAATGTTATTACTGTTGTTGTGCACTATATATTGTTTTATACACATAGAACAATAGATTTGGGGACTTAGACTTATGTTCAATCCTTAGTAATGGTTTGGGGAACTGTAGGGTCTACCCCAGTCTTGCATAACTTAGCATTGTTGTTTACTATTTATATTTTCAATTGATACTATTTGAGTCTCTTAAATACTTTGAAACATAAGTTATTTTTGTAGATCTGTAAGATTTCATACCATGTTATTAAGCATTATATTGATGTGAACCTATTCAGGTAATATCCTATGGATAATTATGCAGTTAATCTTTATGGTTTAGTTTATGATGCATTTTGTGAGATATACAAGTTAGGATATATCAAAATGTAGATATTGTTTTTCCAATGTGTAAATGAATGCAGGAGTAAGTGGTCTCTGTGTTATGTTACATATTATATTATGTTTATATGTGGATTTTATTGGACCTACTGATGTGTGCATTGAGTGTGCAGGTAGTTGACCATGGTAATAAACTCGGGGTTTCAAACGCTAACCTATGTATATCCTATGTGATGCTAAGCTCATGTCTATGAAGAGACATAGACCTCGTTGTTATGTATTTTATTTGTAAGTGTATGTTGTATGATTGTATTTAAATTATTTTGTTAAAAGTTAAATGGGTCATGCCTAATGTAATTTATGTGTCACTTGACACCTATGTCTTAATGTGTTGGCATGACTAGTAAATGTAATTAAGGAGACCTATTCATGACCCAAGGGTTACCTAGTGTAGTACCTATGCAAACCCTAGAATTAGGAAGATTAGATTGGGTCAAGAGAGTTGAAATTCGGATGTAAACTTCAAGTGGAGTTTAAGAGGACCAAATAGGCTTCTAGAAGGTAGTTAGGGTTAGTTTTGACCACCCTACTTGGTACCTTAGGGGTTAGGAGTCATTTTCAACCCATTAAGAGCCTTGGGACTCATTTATAACACCCCTAAAATATCTCCTCTTCAAAGTGACGAAAATTGAAGAGTTGGAGAATTTTGGGTAACATATTCAACCCATCCCATGTGAGCCATTAAGGTCATTTATTAGGACCTTGACTTAGGAAGGAAGGGGAAGTGTTTAGAGGATTCCTCATTAATGCAGGAATCAGATATTTCTTGGTTAAAGCCTTCTTAAGGAGATGGTAAGAGGAAAGTAGGTTGTTCACCCACTCTCTACTCTTAGAGACCATTAGAATTGGAGAAGGAAGGAAAGGCTTAAGGAGGAGAAAGCTTCATAGTTCCTCTTTAGCTTTGGACTTAAGGTTGGATATACTCTAGAACTAGTAGCATATTCATGTTTCATATATGTGAAATCGTAAGGTAGTTTAATGGAGTTCTATGTAATTTATTTTCAACTCCATGGGTTTCCATGGAGGTTTGCAAGTGTTGTATCTTATTTTGTGAAGCAAAATATTGTGTTTATTTTAGTGTTGAGTTATATTGTGATGTTAAGGGAGTTTTCAAGGTGCACTCATCCTTGGGAGGATTGGGTAACCTTGAGGGGGAAATAATATTGGGTAGCCATTTTAAAGTAGAGCTTCTCCATGTGTGGAAAGTATAAGCATGGATGTTATGGGCTCCATGTGGTCAAGTTTGCCTAAGGGCAAGGGATGGAATAAAGAGAATTTTGAAAAGCAATTTTGTGTCCATGTGTGGCACATAGTTTCCTTACTATTACCTTGACTGTCTACTTTGGGTTCTTGGTCCACTTTCACCCCATGTTATATAGTCTTTAGGAGACTTATGTGTACAACCTTGGTTGGGAGTTTGTTGTGTTTGTCTACATGTTGTTGTTTTGAGTATGTTTGTACCTATCGGTGTTTGAAACCCCTAGCTCAGGGGTGGCCTAAAAGGCCTAGGTTGGGAGGTGAGCCTCCATGGTCAACCTACAAGTTTTATTTACAGGTTCTATGAAGTTTTTGGAAGGAACAAACTTGCCTAGGAGGATTTGTATCTACAAGTTGTTTCATTGATTTATCTTGAAATTTGTATGAGGAGAAAGTTGTAACTATTTGAAATATTTGATTTATGAAAGTTGCATTAATGTTATAATTCTCTTGTGATGTGAAAGGAGAAATGGTATTTCATTTAAGTTGTGAAATCTCAATATATTGTGCAAGTAAAATATGCCAATTTTCTAGATGTATTAATGATGTTATCTTCCTACAATAAGGAAGAAGAAATTTGTAATTTATTCAAAGTTGTAAAACTTGCAAATTTGAACTGTATGTAAAGCTTGGGAAAGAAATTAAATACATATTTTCTTATTAGTCAGTTCGTTTATTTAAGCTTTGCCATAATTAAGTTATCAAGATTTATAATCAATAATTTACCTTTCATATGTAAAGGTCATTTGCAAAGTTATTTAATTCTTAAATGGTAATTTAAAAGTGTCATCTCTCAAAAGATATTTGATTAATCTTTTGGTAATTAAATTATTGAATGAATTTTTAAACTTGGATTTGTAGTATTTTAAATTGAATTTTCTCAAAGGAATTATAATTATAATTATATTGTTTAGTGGAGTAATATTATGACCTTTAAAATTTCATTTTAGTAATATTCATGTTTGCAATAATAAGACATAAAATCTAGTTATCTATTGTTGTTAGACTTGAAACATTTAAATAAAATTAAACAAAGAAAATATAGATGTTAGATGGGTATTGGAATTTATATTTATATAATGTTTATATATAGATTAATACTTCATTTAATCCATTTCTTTTAGTTCTTATAAAAAGTTTAAATTTAGGAAGTCATAAATACCTAGTATTGAGAACTACATATAGATTAAATGATATAAAAGTATTTATAAAAAAAAAATACACACAGACATATATTTAACAAATTAAATTGTATTTCATTATACTATTTCAGAGATATTCTGATTAAAAATAACTTGTAAATATTTCTTTTTAACAATATATTCTACCCTAAATATATAAATGTTTTTTTTATATATAAATGAAATTTAAAAAGATTATATATTTAAATTAAAAAAAAATCACCATGTTTTGTTTGGCAGTATGGAAAAGGGGGCGGCTGAAAATCTACTGATTTCGCTCCCTGGCCACTGACGCAGTGATTATGATACTGAGCGAACAGAATAGTGGTATAGCGGTTTGAACATAGGCTAGTAAGTTAGTGGTCATGAGATCAAATCTCACAGTAGAAATTTTGCTCAGCCCTTTTCCGCTTTTCATGCTGTCAGTTTGCATTTCTACTCGGGCCTTCTCTACCTTTTCTGTCAGTTTGCATGCAGCAAAATATTTTTAGAACAGAGACTAAATATTAGAGGTAATATTTTAAACTTAGATATAAAACAGTATGATAAGGATTATAAATTATTAAAAAAAAAATAGAAAATAATTTTAATCTAAAATTTAAATTAAGAAATTCTATGGGTTTTTTTAACCCAATTTTATATCTCATATAAGTGGAGTATTTATAGGATTTAGTTTTAAAATTAAATGAATATTATAAGAGATGGATTTCAAAAATAAATATATTTTGATTTATAGATGAGATTAATATCCCAACAAATTTATCTTGAAGTTTTAGAAATATATTTGATTTATAGATTTTAGGTAGATATTAAAGTGCTTTATGTAGACTTTGTGGATAGAAAAATCTAGAACTTTATCATAGCATTGTTTATAGTTTCTAATTTCACTTTAAAAGTTATTTAAAAATCAAATAATATCTTAGGATAAATATGGAAGATATTATTCTTCTAGGAAATTCTAGAAGAGAATATCTTATGAAATTAAAGTTAATGTTTATTATAAATAATAGAATTCAAAACTATATAGATTTTAGTTAATTGAGTAGTAGTTTTACTCAAGGAATTTATCTAGAAGATTCTAGGCTTGATTTCTTAATTCATCTTTTATGTTTTAAATAAAACTTAGAAATTATTTGTCATATTTACTTTGGTTAAGAAACTTCTAGAATGTTAGTTAATTGTTATTTAAATTAACGTAAATAGAAATTGTTGACTATTAGTCTTAAAACTTCTAGAGACAAATTAGATATTTCTTTATGATATTTTTTTTATATTTGTAAAGTAAGTTATAATTTATATAAATAGATATAAAAGAATTGTTTCTTTTAGTTAAGGTCATATCTATAGATTAAATGGGTTACATTAGGGTAACATAATTATTTAGTATTGGGTTTTAGATTATTAAATTAATATTATAATCATAAAGTGAACGTAATTATATTGTTAAGATCGTAACGAAGCTTTCATATCGTCAAGTATAGAGTTTTATTTTTATAGTGACTCGTTGACCGAAATCAGGTACAGTTGACTTTGGGTCAACTATTAGTCAAACCTAGGTAATTCTTCTCGGTTTGCATGCCTAGACCTTTCATGTTGATTTTAGTATCATTTTAACCTATTTACATGTCTATCGATGCATGGTTGACTTTTTGGGTCAACTTTGGTTGACTTTAGTCAACTACCTCGTTTTATGCACTGATCGAAGTGTGTGTCTTAGGGAACCCTTAAGGTTTATTTGGGAGCAATATTGTGAAGTTTGACTTTAGGTCAAATTTGGTCA
Source organism: Chamaecyparis obtusa (assembly GCA_027943335.1). Taxonomy (NCBI): domain Eukaryota; kingdom Viridiplantae; phylum Streptophyta; class Pinopsida; order Cupressales; family Cupressaceae; genus Chamaecyparis; species Chamaecyparis obtusa. The sequence continues at coordinate 475,168 of BSBK01003676.1, read as the reverse complement.
AACTTGGTCAACCTTCATCTATTTTGGACCTCGATGATGTTTTTAAACACTTGACCAAATTGGTAAGCTATTTTCCTTCTCCATCATTTTTGCATGTTGTTGGAATGCTTGTGCCAGATTGTTTTTGACTTTAGCAAACTCAGTTGTGTATGTATGTGTTCTTATAGTTTAACAGTAGGTTGTAGAAAAATTTTGTAGTTGTGTTTTGCTCAACTTTTGGGCATGACAGGAACTAATTACTAGATGAGTGAATACAGTACCCTAGTTTTCATTATTAGATGATCTTATTTAATTTGTGTTCATTTTATTCAAATATACATGTAAAGGAAAATAATTTTTTGCATCTAAAGATTACATGTACATATATGAAAAATAACTTGTATATACTATACAAGGAAAATAAATTTTAGAAGAAAATGCAAGAGTATAGGCATACATAAGAGGATGAACATAAATAATAAGGGTGCCAGACATTACCTGCAGTGATGAATTTTTTACCCGCATATGAATCTAGTGTGCCCCTATGTGATCCAGAACCTGCAAAGAAAAGAGAGATGGGGGTTAGATAAAAAAATATCCAAGAAATGAATGACATCCTATTACTGATCCTCATCTACAATTATGCATGTGCATAGTCAAGCTATACACTTTTGAAAGAAAAACCAAGCTCACAGTCTCAATAAAATAAAGTGTATAAAACAATATATGGTGCACAACAACAGGAAGCATGCAATGACAAAAATCTCTATTTTATTACCGATGTCCCTATTTACATTTTTTCATCAAATGACCCAAAAACATCAAGAATGGTCCTATATGGTCGCTAATAGCCAACTTTCAGAAGAATATAAATGAATGCAAACATACATAAGTGGATGAACATAAATAATGAAGCTCCTATATGGACGGTTCTAATGCTTTTCCATTACAACAATTGAGCATTCATCATTTGGTATATGAACAAGTGAAAAACATGCAGACATCTAGACATGTGTACTATGAGCTTTCCTACAACAAATGAACTTGTGATGATTTTCACAATAGTACATGTGTTAGAAGGAAATCTCATAGTACTGCTTAGGAAAATATGAATGTTCATCACCTGTGCATATCATAGTTGATCAGAGAAGGTATATGCACAACAAAACAAATTTTATTACTGATGTCCCTATTTACATCTTTTCATCAAATGACCCAAAAATATCAAGAATGGTCCTATATGGTCACTAATAGCCAAATTTTAGAAGAATATGAATGATTGCAAATATACATAAGTGGATGAACATAAATAATAAAGGTACCAAACATTGCCTAAAGTAATGAAGTGTTGACCCAGGGTTCAATCCACTATGCTCTTGTATGATCCAAAACCTGCAAGGAAGGAAAATATTGTTAGAATAATTGAGGGGGGGGGGGGGGTAAATTAGTTATCCAGTGTCCCAAAACAAAATGTATAATCCAAAACAAATTCTTCAACTTCTACTACTCAGTAAACATAAAATACTTTCATTGTCTATGCTTTTATTGATTATCAATCTAAAACTTAAAGTTGTTACTGATCAAATCTAACATGTAATATGCAAAGTATGATAACAAACAAATATCACAATCAACACATGACACAAGAGATTTAATGTGGAAACCCTGTGAAGGGAAAAACTATCTTGGACTGACAACCCAAAAATGTTCACTCTTCTGAAGTGAGGTTGGTGAAGACCCAACCTTGTTAAAGGTTACAAACACACTGTTAGGTGTGACCTTGTTAGAGGATTTTAAACCATAAGTTATCATCCAACCAATAGTCACTCTGGGGTTGACAGGATAACAATGTTCACTCTATGAATGAAACATAAAAAGATTTTCTTAGTCCATTCAGTTAAGAGATTTGACTATGTATAGTGGTTAAATATGTAGCAGTAGATGATCTGCCTTGATACAACTTCAATTGTAGTTTATAGATCAATATTTAGCTCATACAAATCTTTCTAATCAATATATCACTTCAGATTCAACACTATATCAACTTACTATCTGTCGGTAATTACTCTCTATAGCTCAGTAATTGTTCTACAGTTTGGTTCTCACTAACCAGTATGATCAGAATGCATGAAAACTTGTTCACATGATAATTTTGCAGTATCTTCTTCCTTCGGCATAGTTTCAACAATGAAACCAATGTCTCTTATATAGATGAGTAAATCATTTTATTTTTTTCCATCATATTTTGCCACTTAATCTCATTCATTGATTTTTCCACTTAACCTTCTTCAGTTGATGTGTTAGTAACATGTTTCAATCTACTCCATTAGATCTTCCTTGAATTATTTTAGTCATCGATCTTCATAACAAACCTTATCTGTTAACTAGATTTCATACACTTTCTAGCTCATCAATATTATTGGCTAAACTAATCATTTAATTCCTTTTTGTTCTTCTTAGTTAACAAATAAATGCATCGGTGAACACAAGCTTAGTTAACACTATGTTTGGTATACACTACACTCCATTAGTGTATATTGGAATGCTTCATTTATCGACAACACTACTTTGTGTCTTTCAGCTCTATTCTTCATCATAGATGAATGCAACATAATAAAGTCAATATCATAAAGTCATAGACTTATCAACAAGTCACTCAGTGTATTCCTTATCCTCATCTAACATATACATCTTCATCATGTAGATACTTCTGTTCTTCATCTCTTTCACCTTTCTTTAGATGTTTCGGTATAGTAACTTAGAAGATAAGTACTGTCAAGCTAGTTGACATCAATGACAACATAATACTGATTTAATCATCTTACATATCTAATCAGAAACTCCTCAGTGATCTTTTAATCATAGATTCTTCATTCAGGTTCTAAATCAGTTGTAGTTCATCAATCTTTGCCTTTGGCATTGATGGTAACTCAAGTAATATGAAGTGTACCATACACATACCAAACATGTATTCTACAACTTAGTGAAAAAATGTTGTGCAAGATCTCCCTAGCTTAATATGTTTAATCACTACATTACTAAACAACATTATAAAATATAGCTTTTTCATTTTGTAGATATGATCTTTCAGCTCTTAGGTTCCTACTTTTGTTCTTTGTAACTGATCTTCAATGTTCTGTTTCTTTTAGATTATCTCTCCCTTAGGTAGTTCTCATCGGTGCATGTTTAACTTGTCTTTCATATTATTTATCTCTCCCTTTGACAACAATGCCAAAGAAACAAATAAATAATCAGCTCTGTAGTAGCTAAGTAACTCTTTGTTGTCCAATACAGTCTATGTATCTTTGTATACTGATAGCCCAATCTATTTCAGTTCTTCAAACTTAATCACAACCTTGAACATTATTCAAAGTGTGAACTATGCTGCATCAACATGTGTGATCTTCTGATAATATTAAGCTAACACAACATCCAAATCACATTAGTGACCAGTAGACAGGGGACGGACCCCAAGTCTAGTCCTCAAGTATTCAAATGTGTCCTTTGGTAGAGGCTTTGTAAAGATATCTGCAAGTTGTTGTTTAGATGTAACAAATTATAACTTCACTTTCTTCTCTTGCAATTGTTCTCTTAAGTAGTGATACTTAATTGATTTATGCTTTGTCTTAGAGTGCATCACTAGATTCTTTGAAATATTAATAGCACTGGTATTGTCACAGTATATAATCACCGGGTCAGTGATTACCTCATTCATTCCTTCCAACACTTGCTTAATATATGCAATGTTTGAGCAATTAGTAGTAGTAGCAACATACTTTTCTTTAGCCATAGACTGAGAAATACAAGCCTACTTTTTATTTGTCTAGGTTACAAGTCTTTCACCAAAGAAGAATGCTCCTTCGGTGGTTCTTTTTCTATCATCCACATTTCTAGCCCAATCAGCATCGGTATAGACCTTCAATTCAAACTTACCTTCCTTAGGATACCATAATCCATAACCCTCTATCTTTTTCAAGTGTCTTAAGATTATTTTAGTAGCAATCATGTGTGATTCTCTAGGGTTAGCAAAAAATCTAGCAACAATTCCCACAACATGTGCTATATCTGGTCTACTGTGAACTACATACATTAGTTTACCAATCATGGATTGGTAAAGTGTCTAGTTTACCTCTGTAGTTTAATCTTCCTTTGTCAATTTACATCTAGTAGCCATCGATGTTCCCACAGGTTTAGCATCTTCCATGCCAAATGTCTTCAAGACTTCCTTTATGTATTTAGATTCTATGATGAGTATCCCATCACTCTACTGACTCACTTGTAGTCATAGAAGGAATTTAATTTCTCTGAACATAGACATCTCAAACTCTTTTCTCATCTCATCAACAAAAGATTTACATACATAATCTTGACCTCCAAAAGTAATATCATCAACAAACATCTCATCAATAATAATAGTGTCATCAGTATCACCTTTCATGTACAAATTGTTGTTCTCACTAGTTCTAACAAATCCAATACTTAACAAGTAAGTATGAAGCCTTTCATACCAGGCTCTTAGTGCTTACTTCAAACCATATAAAGCTTTATGTAATCTACATACCATGTCTTTTTTGTCTGGATCAATGAATCCTTCAGGTTGTTCTATGCAGACCTCTTCTTCAAGTATACCATTCAAAAATGATGACTTCACATCCATTTGATAAAATTTAAATTTCTTGTGTGTAGCATATGCAAGTAGCATTCTAACTCCTTCCAATCTAGCAATAGGTGAAAATGTCTCACCATAATCAATGCCTTCTTCCTGTGCATATCCCTTGCATACCAATCTAGCTTTATTTCTTGTCACCTCACCAATTTCATTCAGTTTGTTCTTGAATATCCACTTAGTACCAATAAAATTCTTATCTTTAGGTTAGGGTACTAAGGATTAGGTTTTTTTCTTCTCTATTTGTTCTATTTCCTCTTTCATTGCATTAACCCATTCTTCATTCTCTAATGCAACTTTCACATTTTTTGGTTCAAATTCACAAACTAAACATGCACCTTGTCTTGCTTTGCTTCTTTTCTGCATGCCAGCTTGTCTGTCTCCAATAATTTGTGTCTGAGGATGATGTCTCCTAACAAAACTAGCTAGTACTTAGTTTCTTCTTTCTTTTTCATCCTATTCAGGTTCATGTGCTTGCTTGGTAGCTCCATCTTGTTCATCGGTTTCCCTTTCTTGTTCCTTGGGGTTATTTTCCTATTGACCAGTTATCACAAGTTGTGACTTCAGTAGATAATCAAGATGTTCAATGTAGGTGAATCTACCATAGTCTTTTGGTTCCTTTCTACTTTCCTCTATGTTCTTGTCATCAAAATCATCAACACGAACATTAGTACTTTCAATTATCTTATTTGTAACCTTATTCAGACATTTATATGCTTTACTCTTAGTAGAATATCCTAAGAATATTCCTTCATCACCTTTGGAATCAAATTTCCCATTTCTCTCATCTTTCAAAATAAAACACTTGCTTCCAAAAATCTTGAAATAACTTACAGTCATTTTGTGTCCAAACCATAGCTCATAGGGTGTCTGGTTGATGTCCTTTAGTTGTACTTAGCTAAGAACATATACAGCTGTACTGACAGCTTCCCTCTAGTATGTCTGAAAAATATTCTTTTACAACATTAGTGTTCTTGCATAGTCAATTATTGACCTGTTCCTTCTTTCAGCAATCCCATTCTGGTGAGGTCTTCTCAGTGCAGAGACATGTCTTTTGATACCATGCTCATTACAGAAATTAGTAAATTCAATAGAGATAAATTCACCTCCTCTATCAGATCTTAAGCATTTTAATTCTTTTCCAGTCTCTTTTTCTACCTTTTCCATATACCACTTAAACATCTTAAATGCTTCAGATTTTTCTTTTAAGAACATAATTGTCATTAGTCTAGTATAGTCATCAACAAAAAGAATAAATTATCTATCACCATAATAATTCTAAGTTCTCATAGGACCACATAGGTTTGTATGAACCAACTCAAGTATCTTCTTTTTTGAGTAGTCTTTTCTTTTAAAACTAGACTTAGTCATCTTACCTTTCTGACATTCATGACACATAGCATGATCAGGTTTTGACAAGTTAAGAAACCCTCTAACTCTTTTCTTCTTACTAATCTTGATCATGTTATCAAAGTTCACATGGCATAACCTTTTATGCCACAACCATGCATCTTCATCCTTCATTAATAAACAAGAAGACTGATCAATATCAAGATAAAATAAATTACCTCTGGATTGTGTATCGGTTCTGACAAGTCTTCTTCCATCATCATAGATTTTTACCTTTTTGCTCTCAAAAGCAAGTCAGTGGCCTGAGTTATTTAGTTGTGCCACACTTAACAAATTATAGTTTAGTCCATCTACCTAGTATGCATTTTCACATTTTATTCTATCATTAATCATCAGTGAACCTTTACCTCTTACCATACAGGGTGCAACATTTCCCATCCTAACAGATCCTCCATCATATTCATCAAGTAGGTCAAATTTCTCTACATCACCAATCATATGATGTGTATAGCCATTGTCTATGATCCATGTATCATTTTTGCTTACTTTAGAGATCAATGTTGTTTCTTCATGTTTCTCTTCTTCCTCTGAGTCATCTTTCATAGCAACAAATACTACTTCTACATCATCATTTGTATCAGATTTAGATTCAATATCTTCGACTATGTAACATACCTTTTTCCCTTTTTCATAGCTATCTTGGTTGTCTCTGTTGTTATGTCGGTAGCCTCTGTTGACTCTTCTCCCATAGCTTCCTTTAGATCGGTCTTTGGACCTATCATCATCTTTCTTATTCAGACATCTAGCAGCGATGTGACCAACTTATTTACAATTAAAGCATGCCAAAGGTAGCTTACCTCTATACCTTCCTTTACCTTTGGGTAACCTTCTAGCCATACGAGCTTCAAGCTCATCAAGTTCATCATCGGTATTACTGTCACTATCATTATTCTTATTATTCCTACTACTAGACTTACCAATCTTCAAAGAAGACATGAAAGAGGATTCAACAGAAGGTACAACACTATTGTCAAAGTTATTAAATTCAAAGGTTGTAAGCTTACCAATCAGTGTGTCAAGAGTAAGGTTGGATGTAGCTCTTGTTTCATGAATTACAAAGATCCTGATTGCATAAACTGGTAGTAAACTTCTGAGAATCTTGCTTATCACTGTTTCATCGTCAATAATTCCATCTGATGCTCTAATAGCATGTACTACCTCTTTTAGTCTATTTGAGTATTGCACAATGTTCTCACCTTCTTTCATCTTCATATTGTCAAATTTCCCTCTTAGGCTTTCTTCTCTGGCTCTTTTAACATTCAAATCTCCACTATATATTAGAGTCAGTTTATCTCGCATGGCTTTGGTAGTAGTGCATCCCTTAATGTCTTCAAATTTGGCATCGGTATAGGTAGAAGAAAGTTCCATCATAGTAATATTGTGTTCATGCATGTCTTTCAGTTGATCAAGGGTTAAGGGACCTGGTGTGGGTTCAATGTAGCCATTCTCCATCAGTTCTAGTGCAGAATTCTCAATTCTAGATATGTGCAACTTCATCAGGCTTTACCATACTATGAAGTTCTCTTTGTTCAATCTTGGCACTTCCCTCTTATACATCTTGAGATCTTTGTGCTAGAGTCCTTAAAACTCTATTCTAAGCAACCACAACTCTGATACCAATTGTTAGAATAACTAAGAGGGGGGGTGAATCAGTTATCCAGTATCCCAAAACAAAATGTATAATCCAAAACAAATTCTTCAACTTTTTCTACTTAGTAAACATAAAATACTTTCACTGTCTGTGCTTTTACCGATTATCAGTCTAAAATTTATAGTAGTTACCGATCAAATCTAACATGTAATATGAAAAGTATGATAAAAAACAAATATCACAATCAACACATGACACAAGAGATTTAACATGGAAACCCTATGAAGGGAAAAACCACCTGGGACTAGCAACCCAAAAATGTTCACTCTTCTGAAGTGAGGTTGGTGAAGACCCAACCCTGTTAAAGGTTACAAACACACTATTAGGTGTGACCTTGTTAGAGGATTTTAAACTAGTAGTTATCGTCCAACTAGTAGTCACTTTGGGGTTGATAGGATAATGATGTTCACTCTATGAATGAAACATAAAAAGACTTTCTTAGTACACTCAGTTAAGAGATTTGACTATGTGCAATGGTTAAATATGTAATAGTAGATGATCTACCTTGATAAAACTTCAATTACAATTTATAGATCAATATTCAACTCATACAAATCTTTCTGATCAATATATCACTTCAGATTCAACACTATATCAACTTACTGTCCATCGGTAATTACTCTCTGTAGCTCAGTAATTATTCTGTAGTTTAGTTCTCACTAACCAGTAGGATCAGAATGCATGAAAACTTGTTCACATGATAAATCTGTAGTATCTTCTTCCTTCAGCATAGTTTCAATAATGAAACCAATGTCTCTTATATAGATGAGTAAATCATTTTATTTTTGTCCATCAGATTTTGCCGCTTAATCTCATTCATTGATTTTGTCACTTTAACCTTCTTCAGCTAATGTGTCAGTAACATGTTTCAATCTACTCCATTATATCTTCCTTGAATTATGTTAGTCATTGATCTTAATAACAAACCTTATCTATTACCTAGATTTCATACACTTTCTAGCTCATCAATCTTATCGGCTAAACTAATCATTTAATTCCTTTTGGTTCTACTCGGTTAACAAAGAAATGCATTGGTGAACACAAGCTTGGTGGGGTTGATAGGATAATGATGTTCACTCTATGAATGAAACATAAAAAGACTTTCTTAGTCCACTCCGTTAAGAGATTTGACTATGTGTAATTGTTAAATATGTAATAGTAGATGATCTACCTTGATACAACTTCAATTACAATTTACAGATCAATATTCAACTCATACAAATCTTTCTGATCAATATATCACTTCAGATTCAACACTATATCAACTTATTATCCATCGGTAATTACTCTCTGTAGCTCAGTAATTATTTTGTAGTTCAGTTCTCACTAACTAGTAGGATTAGAATGCATGAAAACTTGTTCACGTGATAATTCTATAGTATCTTCTTCCTCCGGCATAGTTTCAACAATGAAACCAATGTCTCTTATATAGACGAGTAAATCATTTTATTTTTGTGCATTAGATTTTTCCACTTAATCTCATTCATTGATTTTGCCACTTTAACCTTCTTCAGCTGATGTGTCAGTAACATGTTTCAATCTACTCCATTAGATCTTCCTTGAATTATGTTAGCTGTCGATCTTCATAACAAACCTTATCTATTACCTAGATTTCATACACTTTCCAGCTCATCAATCTTATCGGCTAAACTAATCATTTAATTCCTTTCAGTTTTGCTCATTTAACAAAGAAATGTGTTGGTGAAAACAAGCTCGGTTAACATTGTGCTCGGTATACACTACACTTCGTTAGTGTATACTGGAATGCTTCATTTACCGACAACACTACTTTGTGTCTTTCAGTTCTATTCTTCATCATAGATGAATGCAACATAATAAAGTCATAGACTCATCAACAAGTTACTCAGTGTATTCCTTATCCTCATTTGACATATACATCTTCCTCATGTAGATACTTCTATTCTTCATCTCTTTCACCTTTCTTCAGATGTTTTAGTATAGTAACTTATAAGATAAGTACTGTCAAGCTAGTTGACATCAATGACAACATAGTACTGATTTAATCATCTTACATATCTAATCAACAACTCCTTAGTGATCTTTTAATCACAAATTCTTCATTCAGGTTCTAAATCAATTGTAGTTCATCAAATATGGGGTTAGATCCAAAGGATCTAAGCAATGCCTAGCACCCTATTACTAATCGTCATCTACAATTATGCATGTGCATAGTCAAGCCATACACTTCTAAAATGAACTACGCTACATAACATGGGTGTGTGTAAATATGATTCAAAAGCTATTATGCAAGATTATTTTATTTATTGAGATAAGGATATCTTAATTCTACAAGAATAAATGTTTTGGGAAATATTTGAATTCAATTTTGACAATAACATGAGGAGTGATATATTTCAAGCTTTAGTGAGACAGGAAATATTAATCCAATAATAGGAAATACATTACAAATGCCAAGCTCATGGTTTCAATGAAATAAACAGTGTATAAAACAATATATGATGCCCGAGCTCAAATTCAAAATAGTAAATGTATTAATATATGTATGATCTAATAGCAGCAACCTCATTAATCATTACCTTTGAACCCTCCATCATTATAGAAGAGATAACCATCTACAACTATATTTTATAATTCCTCCTTTGAAGTCACAGGTTAGTTTAAAATGGAGAAAGTATACAAACTCACCAATTTAATCCCAAAATTTCATAACATTGCATTCTTGTTGTTGTTATGGTGCACAACAGTAGGAAGCATGCAATGACAACAATAACATTACATGATGCCTGAGCTCCAATTAGAAATAGTAAGTGTATTATTTTATTACTGATGTCCCTATTTTATTACTACTAAATTTTGGGGTAAAACCTTGCAAGTCTTACACAGACTCAACAACATGGTAGCATTGATCCAATAATAGAAAATACATTACAAATGCCAAGCTCACAGTCTCAATGAAATAAACAGTGTATAAAACAATATATGGTGCACAACAAAAGCAAGCATGCAATGACAACAATAACATCACATGATGCCCGAGCTCAAATTCAAAATAGTAAGTGTATTAATGTATGTTTGCATGATGCCAGATATTAAACAATGAGCTCATGAACAATGTATGATGCCCTAGCTTGCAGCTCGAGAGCCATCAAGACATTTCCTCATGAAATGATCATAAACGGGAAGGACCACATAGTGAATATCAACAACAAAACAAATAAAGATAGATCAAACACTTCACACAATGCCTTGAAGATAATAGAAATGATGTCCTAGCTCTCAAAGCTCACAGGTCATCGAGCAATCCAAATGCTAAGATGTAAACAATGCCACTATTAGCAATGCTAAGGTGTAAAAAATGCCACTAAAATTGATTTAATGAGAAAACAAAGCTTGAATGCCTACCTTCCAATGAAAAGATGTAAACAATGCCAGTATTAAACAATGAGCTCATGAACAATGTATGATGCCCTAGCCTGCATCCCGTGAGCCATCAAGACATTTCCTCATGGAATGATCATAAATGTGGAGTACCACATAGTGAATATCAACAAAAAAACAAATAGAGAGAGATCAAACACTAAACACAATGCCTTGAAGGTAATAGTAACGATACCCTAGCTCTCAAAGCTCGCAGGTCATCAAGAATTCCAAATGAAAAGATGTAAACAATGCTAGTATTAAACAGTGAGCTCATAAACAATGTATGATGCCCTAGCTTTCATCCTGCGAGCCATCAAGACATTTCCTCATGAAATGATCATAAACAGGGAGTGCCACATAGTGAATATCAATAGAAAAACAAATAGAGAGAGATCAAACACTTCACACAATGTCTTGAAGGTAATAGCAATGATGCCCTAGCTCTCAAAGCTCATGGGCCATCGAGCATTCCAAATGAAAAGATGTAAACAATTCCAGTATTAAAAAGTGAGCTCATAAACAATGTATGATACCCTAGCTTGCAGCCCGCGAGCCATCAAGACATTTCCTCATGAAATGATCATAAACAGGGAGTACTACATAGTGAATATCAACAACAAAACAAATAAAGAGAGATCAAACACTTCACACAATTCCTTGAAGGTAATAGAAATGATTCCATAGCTCTCAAAGCTCGCGGGTCATCAAACATTCCAAATGAAAAGATGTAAACAATGTCATTATTAAACAATGAGCTCATGAACAATGTATGATGCGCTAGCTTGCAATCCATGAGCCATCAATATATTTCCTCATGAAATGATCATAAACAGGGAGTACCACATAGTGAATATCAACAACAAAACAAATAAAGAGAGATGAAACACTTCACACAATGCCTTGAAGGTAATAACAACGATGGCCTAACTCTCAAAGCTCACAAGTCATCGAGCATTCCAAATGCAAAGATGTAAACAATGCCAGTATTAGCATTCATATTTTTCCATTAAATTAACAAATGACATCAAAATAAAATTGAGTTAATGAGAAGACAAAGCTCAAATGCCTACCTCAAGTCATGGCTTCCATATAAAGATCAAATGCTAAGGAACTATGTTATAAAATTTCATGCCAAATTTCAAGGCATGAAATTTTATAACTATACATATATTTTCTTTGACTCCCCCACATTGTAAACTCAATGCTAAGGAGAAAAAATTATGATGTCATAAAGTATGAAATTTCATGCCTTGAAATTTTATAACATAATTCTTTAGTAGCTACCATATGAAGAGCAGTGCAAGGTGGCAACTTTCCCATTTTACCACAGTTAGGGTCCTCTTTTACCATGCTTTATGAACTTTATATATATATTTTTATGTGAAGACAAAGATTATCTTTATTTGTTATCTTTAAATTTTATTCATTTTATGATTTTAAAAATTGAAATAAAAATATAAACTTTTAAGAAACTTTTACATCTTTTCATCAAATGACCCAAAAACATCAAGAATCATCATATATGGTCGCTAATAGCTGTTGGATACAATTGTCTGAAGGACATTATTGGATTAGCTATGTGTTGTCTTTGATGTCACACAAATGTCATATCAATTATCATTCTCAGTGTCTACTAAGTTCAGTCGGTCAGCTAAGCGGTTCTCAGTGTCTACCGAGTTTAGTCGGTCAGCTAAGTGGTTCTCAGTGTCTACCAAGTTCAGTCAGTCAGCTAAGTGGTTCTCAGTGTCTACCGAGCTTAGTCGGTCAGCTAGGTGGTTTTTAGTGTCTACCAAGATCTCTCAAGTGTCAAAAGGAAACATGACAGGGAAACAATGTTAACCGAGCCTCCTTGGTTATTGAAGGAAAAGTAGTGGTTACCGATCTCTCTTGGTCTCTGAAGGATGTTGCAGAATTTGCTATGGTTACCGAGTTCACTCGGTCACCGAAGGAAATCTTTTTAGGATTAATGTTTACCGAGCAAGGTCAGCCCTTAAAAGTATTTTGTTGTTATAGTTTGTTTATCCAAGCCGACTGTTATAATAATTATTAGTGCCGACTTGACAATCTAAATGTTAATTAGAATGGCATATATATAGAAGGTCAAGTGGTGAATAAAAGATATATAGCATGTAGAAATCATTTTGAAGAAAGGTATGTGCGAATTTTGAAGGATGGTTAGATATCCTTGAGGAGCAGCAAATGTTTATTTTATCAGTAAGGATCTAGTGAAGCAAAACAGAGATCTATATTCAACAATTCAATTGTAGGTCATTTCATTGTTACTCTCTTACAATTGTAGCAGTGATATCAAAATCTCTTAACTGAGTTGGTTTAACAACCATTTTTAAAATCCTCTAACAAGGTGATAGTTCTATTGAATTGTTTCAAGACCTCTTACAAGGCCACTCCTAGCAGGGTGATTAAATCCTCTAACAAGGTCACACCTAACAGTGTGTTTTGTAACCTTTTACCGGGTTGGCTTCTAACTGGGTGTCACTTTAGAAGAGTAAAAAATAGTAACTAGTTACATTGGTGGTTTTTCCCATATTGGGTTTCCATGGTAAATCTGGTGTCTCTTGTGTTCATGTTATTTTCTTTATTCATGTAAGTTAATCAGTGATGAATGCTTAAGAATAGTTTAATTATTACACACTTCAAGGATCAAGTTTCAGCATTTCTCTGTATATTTACCGAGTGGCACAGTAAATAATTTGTTAAGATATTTAAGGGATCAGTGGTAATATTTTTGTGGTTAACTAATTCACCCCCCATCTCAGTTACTGCATCTATATTTCCAACAATTGGTATTAGAGCTTTTGGTGCTTGCAGGAAGGGTTTCAAGGACCTAAGCTAAAGATCAGGATGTCTTACAAAAGAGAAATTCCAAGGCTTAACAGAAATAACTTTTTAGCATGGCAAGGTCTCATGAGACTTCATCTAGCTTCCATTGGTGATTCAAGATGCAAATATATTGATCAAGAATATACAATTTCTACTGGCACATTAACTATTGAAGACATTGCAGAGAAGAAGAACCATAACACTATGATGACAGACATTGCATCAATGCTTAGCTATGAATAATTTGATGAAATCAAAGACTGCACAACTGCTCATGAAATGTGGAACAAGCTGAAGAAAATCTATGGCGGTGATGACAATGTGAAGAGAGCCAAAGAAGAAAGCCTAAGAGGACAGTTTGATCAGATGAAAATGAGAGAAGAAGAAAATATTGCAAAATATGTTGAAAGGATCAAGACAAGTGTTAGTGCAATCAGAGCTTCTAGAGGAAAAATTGATGATGAAACTGTTATAAGTAAGGTTCTTAGAACATTACTTCTTATTTATGCAATAAGAGTTTTTGCTATTCAAGAAAGAAGATGTGAAGAAAATCACAATATAACGTTGGATGCCTTAGTTGGAAGATTGATAGCCTTTGAACTAGATAACTATGACAACTATGTTCCAACTTCTAAATATATTGAATCAGCTTTTGAGGCCAAACTTTCACTCAAGAAAGGGAAGAAAATCCAATTAGAAAGTGAAGAAGAATCAGAGGAAAGTTCTGATAGCGATCTTGAAGTTATTGAAGCATTACTTGCAAAGAAGTATTCAAGAGGCAGAGGAAAATACAAAGGTAAAACTCCCTTAATCTATTTTTCATGTGAAGAAATTGGTCATATTGCAGCTAGGTGTCCAAAAAAGCAAAGCAAAGATGAGAAGAAAAGTTACAAGTACAATGGCAAGAAAAATTTCAAATCATTCAAGGATAAAGGTAAGAAAACATGTTTTTTAGCTAAAGATTCGGATGATAGTGAAGAAGAAATTGTTTTCATTACTGTAAAAGATGAATCTGATAATGATGAATATGAGATGGCACTTATCTCTCATATAAGCAAGAATGATACATGGATTATAGACAGTGGATGTTCACATCATATGACTGGTGACAAGACTAAGTTTGAACACTTTGAAAACTTTGATGGTGGTAATGTAAGGTTTGGAAACAATGAACCTTGTTGTATAAAAGGAAAGGGATGAATTTTATTAACCAAAGAACTTATATGTGATAATGCATATTGGGTTGAAGGACTAAAGCATAATCTTCTAAGTGTAGCACAACTAATTAACATTGGATTCAAGGTTGATTTCATGAATGGCAAAGCAAGATTGTAGGATGACAAAGGAAAACTGATAGGATCAGGCAAACAAACCAAAGGTAACTTATTTTATCTTAATCTTGGTGATTACTCATGTTTTATTGCTCAAATTGAAGAAAGTTGGTTATGGCACAAAAGGTTATGTCATGTAAATTTTGACAACATGATGAAAATAAGCAAATTCAAGAAAGTAAGAGGTATTCCTACTTTGAAGAAACCTGATGTTGGTTTATGCAAGAATTGTCAAATTGGTAAAATGGGAAAGTCTAGTTTTAAAAGTACAAACTATCAGTCTGAAGATATTTTGGAAATTGTGCATACTAATTTATGTGGACCTATTGGAATTGAGAGCTATACAAGAGAAATTTTTTTTATTCTCTTTGTTGATGATTACTCTAGAATGATGACTGTTATGTATTTAAGAGAAAAGTCTGAAGCATTTGGGAAGTTCAAATGGTATTTAGCAAGAGTAGAAAAGGAAATAGGAAAAAGAATAAAATGCTTGAGATCAGACAGAGGTGGTGAATTCATCTCCCATAAATTCAATAATTTTTGCATTGAAAGAGGAATCAAAAGACAGGTATCAGCCCCGAGAACTCTTGAGCAGAATGGAATAGCTGAAAGAAGGAATAGATCTATCATGGACTATGCAAGGACTCTAATGATTGAAAAGAACATTGCTATGAAATACTGGAAGGAAGCTATCAGCATTGTAGTTCATACCTTGAACTGAGTACAGCTGAGAAAAGATACATTCAAGACTCCGTATGAGATATGGTATGGCTACAAACCAAATGTAAGTTACCTAAAAGTATTTGGTAGTAAATGTTACATCTTAAAAGAATCTAGAAAAGGAAAACTTGATGTAAAAAGTGATGAAGGAATATTTTTGGGATATTCATGCAAAAGTAAGGCATATAGATGTCTAAATTTGTCTACTCACAAAATCATAGAAAGTGCACATGTGAGAATTGATGAGTTTTCAAAAAAGACTGAAGAAGAAAGCAAAAAGGAACTAGAGGATTATAGAAAATTTGTTTACATTGAACCTGATACATTGCTAGACACATATAAGGAAACTATTTCTATTGAGCCCAGTACAGTAACCAAGTCACAAGAAGAAGTTCAGACCGAGTCAAAAAGTACCGAGTCTCAGTTTGAAGCTACCAAGAAAGTATCTACTAAGCCCAAGCAACCTGAACCTAAAGATGAAGAAGATGACAATGTAACTCATTCAGGAAGAAAGGAACCTGTATTGGCCAAGTACGTCAGAAAGCATCATAAACCAGATCAGATTATTGGAAACAAATCAGATGGTACTATGACAAGAAGTAAACTAAAAGGCACATGTTTATTTGCTGATTTTGAACCTAAAAATGTCAAAGATGCATTGGAAAATGAAAGTTGGATTGAGGCTATGAATGAAGAAATAGAGAAAATAGAGAAAAATAGGACATGGACTCTTGTACCTAGGCCTAAAGATAAAAATGTAATTGGGACAAAATGGGTATTCAGAAATAAGTTGAATGTAGATGGTCAAGTATCAAGAAACAAAGCAAGATTGGTATGTAAAGGATATTCTCAAGAAGAAGGAATAGATTATGGAGAGACTTTTGCTCCTATTGCAAGATTAGAAGGTGTGAGGACTTTACTTGCATATGCAGCACATAAAGGATTTAAGGTATATCAGATGGATATAAAATCTGCATTTCTCAATGGTATTCTTGAGGAAGAAGTCTACATTGAGCAACCTGAAGGTTTTATTGATCCAGACAAAAGGGATATGGTCTGCAAATTACACAAAGCATTGTATGGTCTGAAACAAGCTCCTAGAGCATGGTATGAAAGATTACATAACTATCTTACTCAGATTGATTTCAAAAGAGCTAATGACAATAGTAATTTATACATCAAAGAAGGATCAGATAAAAAAATTGTTTTGGCAGAAATATTTGTGGATGATACTGTGTTTATAGGAAATGATGATCAGTGCCAAGAATTTTCAGAGCATATGAACAAATAATTTGAAATGTCTATGTTTGGTCAGATAATTTTTTTTGTTGGACTTCAGATTCAATAGAACAAAAATGGTATCTACATTACTCAGTCTAAATATATCAGGGAAATACTTAAGAAATTTGGTATGGAAGATTCAAAACCAGTTGGTACACCCATGTGTACTGGATTGAAGCTTACCAAAGATGATGATTCAAAAGAAGTAGATCAGACCTTATACAGATCAATGATTGGAAAATTACAGTATGTAGTACACACAAGGCTTGATATTGCCTTAGCAGTTGGTATAGTGGCAAGATTCTCAGCTAAACCAAGAGAAAATCACATGATGGCAATCAAAAGAATCTTGAGGTATTTAAGGGGAACTGAAGATTATGGCTTGTGTTATAAATTTGGAGGCAATCTAGATTTAAAAGTGTTTATTGATGCTGATTGGGTAGGAAACATTGATGACAGAAAGAGTACAAGTGGTGGAGCATTCTTTCTTGGCAAGAGGTTAGTATCTTGGACTAGTAAAAAGAAAAATTGCACATCCCAATCCACAACAAAAGCAAAATATGTTGTTGCAGTAGTAAACTGCTCTAATATTGTATGGTTTAAACAGCTTTTGGAAGGCATGAAGGTTGAGATCAAAGAACCAGTTGTTATGTTTTGTGATAATACAAGTGCAATAAATATTTCAAAGAATCTAGTAATGCATTCCAAAACCAAGCACATTGCAATTAAATATCACTTTGTCAGAGAATTGGTGCAGGACAAGGAAATCAGATTGGAATATATTCATACAAAAGAACAAATTGCAGATATCTTCACCAAGCCACTACCTAAGGATGCATTCTTGTATCTAAGAGGCAAGTTAGGGGTCACTCCCCTATCTGAGGTTCACTAAATAAATTTTTAGTGATGCATCAACCAGAACATGTTGAAGATCAATCAATTGATGCAGCATAGTCAGGGAATCATTGCATATGAATTAGTACATAAGGTACATTGATATTTACCGAAACTATGTAAGTTGTCTTTGGCATGTGTTGTCAAAGAGGGAGAGTTTGCTGTCATTTCAAAAAATTTCTAAGAAGAATAATTTGAGAAGTTAAGAGGGAGAGTTCTTAGTCAGAGAAAGAAGTTTGAAGATGATGGGAATCAGAATGAAGCTAAGGATATGTTTCTTACTCTAGGTTTCTTTGTGAAATTTCATTGTGCTATGACATGTTGTGTTTCCATTAATGCCAAAGAGGGAGATTGTTGGATATAATTGTCTGAAGGACATTGTTGGATTAGCTATGTGTTATCTTTGATGTCACACAAATGTCATATCAATTATCATTCTCAGTGTCTACTGAGTTCAGTCGGTCAGCTCAGTGGTTCTCAGTGTCTACTAAGTTCAGTCGATCAGCTAAGTGGTTCTCAATGTCTACAGAGCTCAGTCGGTCAACTAGGCAATTTTTAGTGTCTACCGAGATCTCTCGGGTGTCAAAAGGAAACATGACAGGGAAATAGTGTTAACCAAGCCTCCTCAGTTATCAAAGGAAAAGTAGTGGTTACCGAGCTCTCTTGGTCTCTGAAGGATGTTGCAAAATTTGCTGTGGTTACGGAGTTCACTCGGTCACTGAAGGAAATCTTTTCAGGATTAATGTTTACCGAGCAAGGTCGGCCCTTAAAAGGATTTTGTTGTTATAGTTTGTTCATCCAAGCCGACTATTATAATAATTATTAGTGCCGACTTGACAATCTAAATGTTAATTAGAATGGCATATATATAGAAGGTCAAGTGGTGAATAAAAGATATACAGCATGCATAAATCATTTTGAAGAAAGGTATGTACGAATTTTGAAGGATGGTTAGATATCCTTGAGGAGCAGCAAAGGTTTATTTGATCAGTAAGGATCTAGTGAAGCAGAACAGAGATCTATATTCAGCAATTCAGTTGTAGGTCATTTCATTATTACTCTCTTACAATTGTAGCAGTGATATCAAAATCTCTTAACCGAGTTGGTTTAACAACCATTTTTAAAATCCTCTAACAAGGTGACAGTTCTATTGAATTGTTTCAAGACCTCTTACAAGGCCACTCCTAGTAGGGTGATTAAATCCTCTAACAAGGTCACACCTAACAATGTGTTTTGTAACCTTTTACCGAGTTGGCTTCTAACTGGGCATCACTTTAGAAGAGTGAAAAATAGTAAGTAGTTACATTGGTGGTTTTTCCCATATTGGGTTTCCACAGTAAATTTGGTGTCTCTTATGTTCATGTTATTTTCTTTATTCATGTAAGTTAATCAGTGATGAATGCTTAAGAATAGTTTAATTATTACACACTTCAAGGATCAAGTTTCAACATTTCTCTGTATATTTAATGAGTGGCACAGTAAATAATTTGTTAAGATATTTAAGGGATCAGTGGTAATATTTTTGTGGTTAACTGATTCACCCCCCCTCTCAGTTACTGCATCTATATTTCCAACAATAGCTAGATTTTAGAAGAATATGAATGAATGAAAACATACATAAGTAGATGAACATAAACAATGAAGGTACCAAACATTTCCTGATGTAATGAAGTGTTGACCTGGGTTCAATCCAGTATGGTCTTGTATGATCCAAAACCTGCAAGGAAGGAAAAGATGGGGTTAGATCCAAAGGATCTAAGCAATGTCTAGCACCCTATTACTGATTCTCATCTACAATTATGCATGTGCATATTCAAGCCATACACTTCTAAAATGAACTATGCTACAGAACATGGGTGTGTGTTAATTTGATTCAAGAGCTATTATGCAAGATTGTTTTATTATTGAGATAAGGATATCTTAATTCTACAAGAATAAATGTTTTGAGAAATATTTGAATTTAATTTTAACAATAACATGAGGAGTGATATATTTTAAGCTTCAATGAGATTTCATACCAAGCAGTGTTCATAGATTACTTTCAATGCGTTCTTTACACTCGTATTGGTGGGAAAACTCTTGAAAATGCACAAAAGAGATTGAATTCAACCATGTTGTTTACATGACACATGTAGTTTACCTCCAGCCTAAATTAGTGTTCCATACAAATCTATGAACATTGCATGGTACAAAGCCTCGTTGAAGCTTGAAAATGATAAGCATTATGATGCTGACGTATGGTGTGGTAAGCACAAGCATAGTTTCTCATAAGCTGCTATAGGTATAGTTTTTATTTTTTTTCAATAGCTGCATAATCCAGCTTCTCCTATACTTACACATATGTATACATTTTGGGCTTGGCTTTAATGTCATGTAAATTTGAGTGAAATGGTAATAATATTACTGATGTCCCTATTTGATGTGGCAATCCCCATTTCTCATCAAATAGACAAAGCTCGAATGCCTACCTCAAGTGCCAGTGCCCTCTTCCCACATGGTGTCGGCCTCTTCGCACATGCCAAAATTGAATGCCCTTTTCGTGCCATGCAAAAGTGTAGTTTCATCTTTGTGTCTACTCTTTGAATTCACAAATTACAAATGACATTTTCTTTTTCTCTTTTTTTTGTTTATAACCAAATGGGTGTCCTACATTTAATGCATTATTACTTCATCATGATGATAAAAATTTCATTGGCTCAAAGCACATAGAATGTGGGTAGATGCATTGAATCACCACTTCCATTCTATTTTGATGAAGAGGAATTATGTTATAAAATTTCAAGGCATGAAATTTTATAACCATACATATATTTTATGAGTATAATTGTACAATAGAAGAGCACCCACATGCCTTGGTTGTTATTGGTCGATGAAAGGTTTTAGTTTTCCTTTCCCAATTGAGATTTCATCCTAAGATTGAAAAGGACTATAGTACTGGTGAGGGCACCTAGGTAGGGCTGTTTGGTACCTAGTGTTCCTAAATTTTGGCTTGTAGTGGCCTTAGCCAAGCCAATAGGTTAGGGAGAAGCCTATTTGGTCTCTCTAGGTGTGCTAGCTAGTGTTTGTTCTTCTTTGTTCTTTTGAGTCCATGGTGTGTCTTTTGGATCCTAGTTGCAGCAGTCTTAGCCAACTTTGCTAGGTTAACTATCATAGGATAGTGTTCTAAAGTTGAACAAATGGCCTTCATGACCCTTACTCAATCAAGGATTGAGTGCTTTTAAGGTGTGTGTAGGTGGTTTTTCTATCCACCAAAATTTTCTTGAGAAGTTTGAAAGTTGTCTTGACAACTTTGAAAGTTGTCTTGACAACTCTAAATGTTGTCATGACAACTTTGAAAGTCACCATGACAGTTTTTCTTGCAAAAGCATGTAACCAAATCAAGAGATAGCTAACCCAATCCATGGGCCCTAACACTAAGGAGGGACCTATTTAAGATTTGAAAACCATAATTTGAGGCATAGGGAAGAGTGTAGTATGGAGAGAAAACTTTTGGTTACAGTTAGACTGTGTAACTAGTTTTCCTTTGACATAGATATATATTTTTGTGTTGACGGAGATAAGAAATGGATTGAATATCTGACTATAATGTTTTCATGTGATGATTGTTAATGTTTTTGAATTCCTAGGATAGTGATGTGGCATTTCATTTTAGTTTTGAGTAATGGAGTGCTAGAGAACTCTCCCACCATACAATTTATACGAGTCAATGGGATTTTTGTCTAGACTCCCTGTAATATATGTTGTGCAAAGGAGGGGCCCTAGAAAGTTTAGGATGTATCTATAAACTGATGCCCTAGGCAAGCTATCAGTGTTTGGTTAGGGGTCAATGTGTTGTTGCAGAGTAGATGGAGTGATTGAGGGTGTTCAAAGCCTCAAGAAAATGATGTGGAGGGGAGGTCAGATGCATGATCAAGCATCTCCAATGCAAAGAGAGATCGGGGGATTGTGGAAACAAGGGAAAATACTAAACCCTCATTGTTACAGATAGTGAGTTACCAAACCCTCATTTGTAGCCCCATTTTTAAGTAGGCCCTATACAGACATTATGGGAAAAGGAGACCAATAGAATCTTAAAGCCCTCCCAAAATGGTATTCAAATCCATAATTAGTTGGATGCTTTTCTTAGAGAATTTTGGATTTATTAGCAGAAAAAGGTCAATTAGGCCTACTAAACCTAGTAGCCTTTTTAGGCTAGATGGCAAACAAAACTTTTTAGAAGGGATAGAGAGGTTCTCAAACAATGAACTTTATCATATTCTTGGTGTCATAGACTAAATGGAGAAAGGAGGAGTTTGAAACTTCTTAGAAGGGGACTAGGATAGCACCCTTAAGGTTAGGAGATTAGCCTCTTTGATCCTAGGAGGGCCTAGGACAAAGTTATAGCAAGGTCTATGTAACATCAAGTACCCTAGTTTGCATTATTAGATGATCTTGTTTAATTTGTGTTCATTTCATGCAAAGATACATGTAAAAGAAAATAAATTTTTGCATCTAAAGATTACATGTATATATATGAAAAATAACTTGTATATACTATACAAGGAAAATAACTTTTAGAATAAAAAGCAAGAGTGTAGGCATACACAAGAAGATGAACATAAATAATAAGGGTGCCAGACATTGCCTGAGGTGATGAATTTTTTACCTCAGTATGAATCTAGTGTGCCCCTGTGTGATCCAAAACCTGCAAAGAAAAGAGAGATGGGGGTTAGATAAAAAATATCTAAGCAGTGAATGGCATCCTATTACTGATCCTCATCTACAATTATGCATGTGCATAGTCAAGCCATACACTTCTGAAAGAAAAACTAAGCTCACAGTCTCAATGAAATAAATAGTGTATAAAACAATATATGGTGCACAACAACAGCAAGCATGCAATGACAACAATAACATTGCATGATGCTCGAGCTCAAATTCAAAATAGTAAGTGTGTTAATGTATGATCTAATAGAAGCAACCTCATTGATCATTACCTTTCACTCCATCATTATAGAAGAGATAACTACCTACAACTATATTTCATAATTCCTCCTTTGAAGTATATATATATCAAGTATAATTATGAGTTTACATCATATATTTAGTCTTAATAAAATATTATAAAACAACTTAAAATTAACCCAAAATACTGTCTTAGTAAAATCTTAATAAAATAATATATTTGGTCTTAATAAATTAATACACTTACTATTTTGAATTTGAGCTCAGTCATCATGCATTGTTTATGAGCTCACTATTTGATTACCAACCAATCAAATAGGGACATGAGGTGCTCAAATAGTGAGCTCATAAACAATGCATGATTCCCTAGCTTGCAGCCTGCAAGCCATCAAGACATTTCCTTATGAAATGATCATAAACGGGGAGTACCACATAGTGAATATCAACAACAAAACAAATAAAGAGAGATCAAACACTTTACACAATGCCTTGAAGGTAATAGAAATGATGCCCTAGCTCTCAAAGCTCACAGGTCATCAATCATTCAAAATGAAAAGATGTAAATAATGCCAGTATTAAACAATGAGCTCATGAACAATGTATGATGCCCTAGCTTGCAGCCTGCGAACCATCAAGATATTTCCTCATGAAATGATCATAAACGGGGTGTACCACATAGTGAATATCAACACCAAAACAAATAAAGAGGGATCAAACACTTCACACAATATATGTTGTTTTATAAGATTTTATTAAGACTAAATATATTATTTTATGAGCTCACTGTTTGAGCACCTCATGTCCCTATTTGATTGGTCAGTTCTCTGTTTGTTATATTGATCATTACCTTTGACTCTTCCACCATTATAGAAGAGATAACTACCTACAACTATATTTCATAATTCCTCCTTTGAAGTCATAGGTTAGTTTAACTATTGGACAATGAGATGATAGTATTTTCAAATAGATTTGAATAAAAACTAAGAGTGTTGAATTTTATCATGTAATGTTATTGGTGTCATTGCATGCTTGTTGCTGTTGTGCACCATATATTGTTTTATACACTATTTATTTCATTGAGACTGTGAGCTATTGTAGTTGACTGTATACTTTTGGGGTCTGATCTATTGTAGTTGTTTCTTTTTTCTTTGAATCATTGTTTACAATTACTTTTGATGCAATATTTGTGTGAAGAACAAGAACAAAATGGTGAATAAGTGTATTTGACAAAGATAAACATGACACATTTTGGCAGGCTGATTGGGTTGGCCTGGTACCATTTACATGGCCTAGCCAGATATTAAACAGTGAGCTCATGAACAATGTATGATGCCCTAGCTTGCAGCCTCCGAGCTATAAAGACATTTCCTCATTAAATGATCATAAACTAGGAGTACCACATAGTGAATATCAACACCAAAAAAAATAAAGAGAGATCAAACACTTCACACAATGCTTTGAAGGTAATAGAAATGATGCCCTAGCTCTCAAAGCTCGCAGGTCATCAAGCATTCCAAATGAAAAGATGTAAACAATGCCAGTATTAAACAGTGAGCTCATGAACAATGTATGATGCCCTAGCTTGTAGCCCACGAGCCATCAAGACATTTCCTCATGAAATTATCATAAACAGGGAGTACGCACATAGTGAATATCAATAGCAAAACAAATAAAGAGAGATCAAACACTTCACACAATGCCTTGAAGGTAATAGAAACAATGCCATAGCTCTCAAATCTTGCAGGTCATCAAGCATTCCAAATGAAAAGATGTAAACAATGTCAGTATTAAATAGTGAGCTCCTGAGCAATGTATCATGCCCTAGCTTACAACCTGCGAGCTATCAAGATATTTCCTCATGAAATGATCATAAACAGGGAGTACGCACATAGTGAATATGAATAGAAAAAAAAGAAGATTGATCAAACACTTCACACAATTCCTTGAAGGTAATAGCAACGATGCCCTAGCTCTCAAAGCTCATGGGTCATCTAGCATTCCAAATGCTAAGATGTAAAAAATGCCACTATTAACAATGCTAAGATGTAAATAATGCCACCAAAATTGATTTAATAAGAAGACAAAACTCAAATGCCTACCTCAAGTGCCAGTGCCCTCTTCCCACATAGTGCTGACCTCTTTGCGCATGCCAAAATTGAATTCTCTCTTCGTGCCATGCAAAAGTGCAGTGTTGTCTTCGTGACAGCTCTTTGAATTCACAAATTACAAATGACACTTTTTTTTTTTTTATAACCAAATGGGTGTTGCAATTACGATGATAGCATCTCTATTACGACACCGTCGGGAGCACTTGAAAAAAAAAACACAAAAAACAAACACAAATTGTAGTGTCATCGCAAATTGGTGTCGAAATTCGACCCCAAATGTTGTAGTGTCTCCAAGAATGCAAACCACTAGCTCTGCTATTACAATATCAGACAAACAATTTGATCTTCAAGATCTCATAGGATCCAATTATTATCTTTCTCAATCTACTTCCACTAACTGACTCTCTAAACAACTATCCAAAAACTCCTTAAATATATTTCTTCAACCATAATTTGGCTGGAAGAAACAATTAACTCCTAAGCCAAGTCGACTTCTACAATAAACAAATATTAAATGCAACAATAGTCAGTTCTCAAATAGCCTTACAAATAATTAATTATCCATGTCAGCCTCAAGATCCACATAGGAGAATACAACACAAGCTACCAACATTAAATACACCAAGTTGGCCAACTAGAACTTTAAGAACTCTAGTTGATAAACCATAACTACCAAGCACCAATAAAACAACTAAGCCAGCTAGGCATCACCAATAAAGCACATCGATCAAGCACCACAAGCATTGTCAAGTACATGTTTCACTGAGTACTAGAGGTTTTACTGAGTTCCTTCAATGACCAAGACCCTTCAATGACCAAGATCCTTGGTTAAAGTTGTAACTGAGCAACACATAACCATTTAAATTAACACACCACCATGCAGATTTTCTAAATACCCTAGAATGCCACTGCATTAGACACCTTAGGTTCTAAAAGATGTTCTCATAGGCTAGAAGAACATCTTCCAGGATTCAACACATAAACCCTGAACTGGTTCTTCACATACCAGTCCTTTGAGTCTTCACCTTGCGTACTCTTCCACTTCTACTTTCTCTGTCTTTTCAAGTCTTTCCTTGATAGGACACATGTATGTTCTCCATAGTGATCAATCATTTTAGAATCCTTCAACTCATCTTGGCTTCCAAAGCTTAGGTTTCTCCTACCAAGTGTTGTATCCAGCAAAGGCATCAGGGAAAAATTGCTATCATTATTCTCCACAATAAATATATTCTTAACACAATCATGCACAACTCTGCAATCATACTACCAAGGTCTACCAAGTAATATGTGATAACTACTCATGTCCACAATATCACACAACACTTGATCCTTATACTATCCAATATGGAAATCAACAAGACATTTCTATCTCACTTCCAGAGCATGAACATCTTGCAACCAACCAATCCTATAAGGATAAGGATGTCTCATTCTCTTCAAACCAAGTTTCTAAACCATCTCCTCAGCTACAAGGTTATCAGTAATACCACTATCCACAATCACATTACAAATTTTACCTCCTAACTTTCACTGAGTTTTGAACAAATTACTCCTCTGACAAGGTTCTACCTTTGCACCGAGCATTGTTCTTTGAACTAGCAAGTTCTCTATTTCAGGTTCATTCAGTATGTTCTCATTCACCACAACATTCCTACTACTACCAATCTTCTTATGTGAACATTAAAAATATTGGTGTCCTTCACCATAATTATAACAAGTACCCTTAAATATAACCCTATCTATCTTCTTTTTCCGCTCTATAGGTTTCGGTTCATCTTCAATAGTCAGTTTATCCTTCACCAAGTGATTAAGCTTCTCCTTCCCTCGGGAATTACCATGTTGTCTTCTCTTCAACTTTTCTTCTACCTTTAGAGCATGTTGATAAACATCCTCAACCAAATCTTTAGCATACCAAGCTCATCCTAAATACTGAATGTCAAACTATTTACATACCGAGCTACCTTTTCTTTACCAAGTTCTTTATGTCCAGACCGAATAGTCAACTTATAGGACTCCTCGGTATTGTCTTCCATAGTCAAATATTTTTTCTTTAGATTCTTTAATTTCTTAAACAATTCAAGTTCATAGTCGGAAGGTATGAACTTAGCTTTCAATTTAGTCACCATCAATCTCCACTGATTGATCTTCATTACACCTTCATCTTCTCTATCTCTTTTCAATTCTTTCCACCAAAGAGCCGCATGTCCTTTCAACTTAGTCTATGCCAACCTCACTTTAAGAGGCTTTTCAATTTCTTCAAGCTCAAAGAAATCTTCTAGCTCACCAATCCAATCAATAAAATCCTTAGGTCTCAAAGTACCAAAGAAAGTAGAAACTTCCATTTGGTAACTAGTACTTAACCGAGATCCAGATCTATGAAACCAACTAGTTCTATCTTCACTAGATTTGTCCCTCCATTCATCTCAGCTAGATCCAGTAGCTTCAAAGTCTTTAACATCTTCCTCATAGCCATCTTTCATACCAATATTCCTTGGCACACCAGTAATAGCCCTCATGATCTCAATGATCATGCTATTTTTCATCAATTCTGTCTCAGATCTAAAATCTATTTTAACCTTCTTTGTAATCTTTGATTCCACAACATCATATAGATTTGCAATCACCCTAGGGTCCAATCTTCTTAGAGGCATCCTTCAAGATCTTTGAAAACCCAAGAAAACAAATCACCAACCCAAGGTCCTGGTGAAAACTACCTCAACTCGAGGATTGATTTACACACTCAAGAACTTAAAGATATGATACCACCTGACACAGGGTAGAATGGATAATCCCAAAATGGATATTCCAAGTCTACAATAATAATGAAACAACAAAAAAAAACCACAATGGAAACACACCAATATAATGCTCAAATAGAATTTCATTCAACATGCTCATCTGTAAGGCCTTTCGGGTTAGGGCCAAATACAATTACTTAAAATAGTATTTTTGCAATCTCCTAGCTAGTCCATCTCTGTAGCACATCAACAACTGGTGCAAACACTAAGGTGGATCTAAACTTGAGCTCGCAAGCCACCAAGAAATCTACTTGTCTCTAAGCATGAAAACCACTAGCTCTGCTATTACAATATCAAACAAACAATCTGATCTTCAAGATCTCACAAGATCCAATTATTATCTTTCTCTATCTACTTCCATTGAATGACTCCCTAAAAAACTACCCAAACACTCCTTAAATACATTTCTTCAACCACAAGTCAGTTGGAAGAAACAATTAACTCCTAAGCCAAGTCAGCTTCTACAACAAACAAATATTAAATGCAACAATAATCGACTCTCAAATAGCCTTATAAATAATTAATTCTCCATGTTAGCCTCAAGATTCACATAGGAGAATAAAAAAAAAGATAACAACATTAAATACACCAAGTTGACCAACCAAAACTTCAATAACTCCATCTAGTAAACTAGAACTATCAAGCACCAGTAAAACAATTGAGCCAGCTAGGCATCACTAAGAAAGAATGTTGACTGAGCACCACAAGCATCATCAAGTACATGTCCTACCAAGTGCTAGAGGTTTTACCAAGTTCCTTAAGTGACTGATCCCCTTCAATGACCAAGATCCTTGGTTAAAGCTACAACCGAGAAACACAGAACCATTTAAACACACCACCATGTAGATTTGTCAAATACCCTAGAATGCCACTGCATCAATTCTCTGGGATAACATTTTAGTTCCTCTAGAAGGTGGTCAGTGATGCCTTCACAACCTTCAAGATCATCAACTAAATAATTATCCAACAAAACATAATTGAATATATATAATTTTAAAACATCAACCATTAGGTGGAATAATATTACCTCAAATTCTATTATATTCTAAATGCCATAGGTGAGGTGTCATTCTTTAGGGCTTTGATGTAGTCTCTTCTTTCCCATTTAAAAGATGTTTTTCCACACTTCAATACTTATGATTTATGTGGAGGAAGTGCCTATAATCATCAAACACCTACTTTCTTAAACTTTTGGAATGATGAGATTTCCTCTTTGGACCACACATTGGACATGAAAATTTTTCCTTTGTTTGAAGACCTACAAGATAATGATACAATTCGATTATATATGTTAATTTTTAGAATTAGAAGTATCATGTACAACTAGAATTCACCATAACATACCACAAAAATGTGTCAACCTTGGAGCATCATGAATTGTCCATACAAATATTGCATGGAATTGAAATTGACTTTGACCAATTGGTCTAGAGATGTCATACACAGTGAAACCATTCCATAACACCAACAACTCGTTGATAAGAGGCACAATATATACATTCATATCTTTCACTTGGTACTTATCTAGTTGAATTAACAACAACATTAGATAATTATTGTGGCCATTTCACTCCAAGAATTATAATTACATGTAGATGACTATAAATAATAAAATACCTGGAACAATCATTTCAAACATAATGTGCTCCCTCTTTATTAACATCAATGGAGGAAGGTTATTATTGATAAAAAAAATAGACCACACTGAGTAAACATATCTTATCTCTTCAAATGGATTGAAACCATCTTCTGCTAGAGAAAGCCTAAGATCTCAAGGTTCTTTTTAAAAGTGTGGCCACTTTTCCTCTATGTCCATAAATGATGAACCATCCACATGCATTTGAATAATGTCATCTCAAATATTTCTACATGCATGGTAATCCATAAATTATGCCAAGCTATTGCACCTAAATAATCATTTTAGATGTGGAATAATGGGGATGTAACAAAGAACCTTGCGAGACACCTTTTTTGTCATTTGTTCATCTCAATATCTGCTCATATAGTATTTAGGGCATTTTGTTACATTTTCATATTCTTTATGATAAATAACATGATCTTTGTGACAAGCATCTATTGCTTGATACTCCATTCCAATATGTTTCATAGTGGCACATAATTATTGGTACGAGAGAGGGAGAACATTTGATGGTGGTAACTGAAACTCACCTATCAATCTACAGCAAAAAATATAAGTCATTACTATAAGAAATCTTAATGGTACATGTTTCACCTTTTATAGACTATAATGACCTATATGAGAAACCTTAGCATACGTGACATTGCTATGTTGGATAAACCATTCATAACCTTCAAATTCACCAATAACAATACAACAGAGAGAAGAGTAGATTGGGAGCCTTCACAAAGGGTCCTATTCACCTTCTCAAGTAGAGGTATATCATGGATGATGTCAACATCATCCTCATCATCATCATCATCATCATCATCAGTACCAGTACCAAATGTTTCAATGATCAATGCATTCATACCATCATCTTCAAATGTGTTTTCTAGCACATGATCATCATCTTCCATGGAATCATGATCTTCAGCTTCAATACTCACACTTCCATGTTCCTCTATATTCACACCCCCATGTTCCTCTAAGATGTGGTGGTCTATATCACATACTACACTAGGGAGATCAACCTATATAAAAATGATGATAATCAAACCCCCTTCAATGTGATAATCAAACCTCCTTCCATGGTTCATATTTATATTAATTGTGAAAATAATATAACAAACAACTTACCAATGGATGATAATCAAACCCCCCTTCAATGTGACCATTCTCCCTACAATGTCTCTTTTCTATTTTTATTTTGATTCTTCTTGTCTTTAAGCCGTTACAAATCTTTCATGGACAATAGCATTTGTCATTGCCTTCTCTTTGAAATTTAGACAACAATCTATTGATTGTCTCCCTATTTTGATCGAATTCCCTTGTATTATCTGACATGATCCTTAATGTGTATATATCTACAAAAAAATTGGACATGTTGTACTTAATGTTTATATTTGTACATATGGTTTTGATAGAAAATGGTCACTCTATTTGCTCATGGTGAGAACTCTTTAGTTGTGACAAAAAATGTCAAACAAAAAATGATATGTTACTTTGTAAATTTAACTTTAGGTTTTATAACTATACATATATTTTCTTCAACTCCCCCACATTGTAATCATATACTCTCAAAAGGGAGATTCTTGTTAGAGATGCCTCCTTTCATTAGCTTCACGTCACCTTCTCATAGCTTCTCATAGCTTCCTACGTTTTTCATCCTTCATGT
Organism: Chamaecyparis obtusa; assembly: GCA_027943335.1. Classification (NCBI taxonomy): domain Eukaryota; kingdom Viridiplantae; phylum Streptophyta; class Pinopsida; order Cupressales; family Cupressaceae; genus Chamaecyparis; species Chamaecyparis obtusa. The sequence continues at coordinate 443,847 of BSBK01003676.1, read as the reverse complement.
ATACACTTACTTCAACCAAACTTTTAATTTTCTGACAGATTTTGCCAAACACTTTGTAGGAAACCAAGTAAGGGGTATATTTGAGTTCAAACACATTAAGATGCTACAAATAAATTATAAATCATGAATTCACTATTAAATTAATGTATTGCTCTAGATTTCATATGGACATTTTTTCAAATAGTTGGCATGTATGTTTGTTCAAATGGAGTTGTATCATTTGGAATGGATATATGATAAGTTGATATCAAATTCTATGTAAAGATTTACAACATTAAATTGATCATAGTTGGAAGACTCAAACACAATAAGAATATGAGTATAGCCAATTTTTCAAAAGAATATGAATAAATGAAAACATAAATAAGTAGATGAACATAAATAATGAACGTACCAGACATTGCCTGAAGTAATGAAGTGTTGACTTGAGGTTGAATCCAATATGCTCCGATATGATCCAAAACCTACAAGGAAGGAAAAGATGGGGTTAGGTCGAAAGGATCTAAGCAATGCCTAGAACCCTATTACTGACCCTCATCTATAATTATGCATGTGCATAATCACACCATACACTTCTAAAAGGAACTATGCTATAGAACATGTGCACTCAGGAACATGTGTAGTGTATAGGTGCTGGAATCCATTAAATGAAGCCCTACATTGAACTCGTTAAGGTTATCAGAAGCCCTATTATCACATAGTTTCTGGCTACCCTGATGGCCTCAAGGAGGAGCATTGGTCTAAGAAGTGTAAGATCAGTTAAGAAGTAGTGTCCATGGAGCATTCATACCATGAAGACATAATAGAAAATAAAGAAAGCATGGAAGCATAGAAAGGAGATCAATTCTAAAAGAAGAAGTAAGTGGCTTCATTTATGTCTCTATGAACACCTAGTGAATCATTGTTGTTACTGCATCATCCAAATAGTGCAATAGCAACACCAGATGTTGTTGTTCCATCTGGTGTTGCTATGGCATCATTTCCAAATGATGCATCCACAATAGTAACCCACCATGCCCATCAACACAAGGTAGTCATAATCAAGCATAAGAAATGGAGGGGACAATATCAAGGTCAAATCAGAGTTCAAATTTCATGCCTTGAAATTATATATATATATATAGTTATAAAATTTCATGCCTTGAAATTTTATAACATAGTTCCTTAGCATTTGATCTTCATATGGTAGCCATGACTTGAGGTAGGAATTTGAGCTTTGTCTTCTCATTAACTCAATTTCATTTTGATGGCATTTTTTAATTTAATGGCACAATATGAATGTTAATACTGTCATTGTTTACATCTTTTCATTTGGAATGCTTGATGACCCATAAGATTTGAGAGCTAGGGCATCATTGCTATTACCTTCAAGGCATTGTGTGAAGTGTTTGATCTCTCTTTATTTGTTTTGATGTTGATATTCACTATGAGGTACTCCTCGTTTATGATTCTTTCATGAGGAAATGTCTTGATGGATCGTGGGTTGCAAGCTATGGCATCATGCATTGTTTATGAGATCACTACTTGAGCACCTCATGACCCTACTACTGTCATGGTACTATGTGGAGTATTTAGGCATTTTATTTATCTTGATATTGATTCTCATTTATTTTTACATGCCCATGAGCTGTCTACATCATTGATTGGAATTATTTTATTACTGATGTCCCTATTTGATTGGTCGGTGCTCTATTTATTATATTGCTACTATTAGATCATACATTAATACACTTACTATTTTGAATTTGAGATCAAGCATCATGAAATGTTATTGTTGTCATTGAATGCTTGCTACTTTTGTGCACCATATATTTTTTTATACACTATTTATTTCATTGAGACCATGAGCTTGGCATTTGTAATGTATTTGTTGTTATTGGATCAATGTTTCCATGTTGAGGTTGTAGATGCATTGAATCACCACTTCCATTCTATTTTAATAGAAACAATATAACAAACAGAGTACTGACCAATCAAGTAGGGACATCAGTAATAAAATAATACACATACTATTTTGGATTTGATCTTGGGCATGATGCAATGTTATTGCTATCATTGCATGCTTGCTACTGTTGTGCACCATATATTGTTTTATAAACTATTTATTTTATTGAGACCACGAGCTTGGCATTTGTAATATTTTTTTTATTGGATCAATTTCTCCATGTTGTTGATGTCGTAGATGCATTGAATCACCACTGTCATTCTATTTTGATAGTATGCTAGCTTGAAGATATTGTGAGGTTCGAGATGTGAACCATTGTATCACTGTCATCTAGGCTTAATGATCTTGCATACTATTGTATCTAGATGTCATGTTATTGATCTTGTATAAACAACATACCATGTTGAATCATAGCCCATGAGTTGTTTCTTGATAACACATTTGAAATTGAACATAGTTCCTTAGCATATTTTACTATGCTAAGGAACTATGTTATAAAATTTCATGGCATGCAATTTTATAACTGTACATATATTTTATGAGTATAACTATATAACAAAAGAGCACCCACATACCTTGGTTGTTATTGGTCTATGAAATGTTTTGGTTTTCCTTTCCCAATTGAGATGTCATCCTAAGATTCAAAAAGACCATGTTAATAAGAAGTCTTGAACATAAATTAATGATTGTGGATCCTCAAGTAGGAGTTGTGATGCAAAGGAAGAACACTTATATGGGTTTAACCACATAAGGACAATGGTTTCATCCATCTTTCTTTCAAGTGCTCTTGGGTAGTTTCCTTGGCCTCTAGGCTTGGGCATCCTATAGGGATTGAACCAAAATTACTAAGGATTTATCACCCAAACATCCCATCAAGATATCATCTTTGTGATTTATGAGTATTAATTTTTTTCCTTTTAGGAGAATCAAAATAATAATTAATGACCCTTACTAAAATGGCTTCCAATAAATTGATTTGGACTCTTAAAGACCCTACAAATCCCTCTACCACCACACATAAAATGGATCAACCTTTTTTTGTCTTCTATAAGGTTATTTCTTCCAATTTTTTGTCAATTGAAGTCTTCTACATAGGGAGATTTATGGATGTATAATCATTTTTGAACCTCCAAAATGACCAAAATCAACTTGAAACCAATTTGCAAAAATGTTTCATTACAAATAAATTTTTTGTGATGATAAATTTTAAGAAACTTTTACATCTTTTCATCAAATGACCCAAAAACATCAAGAATGGTCATATATGGTCACTAATGGTCAAAACTGACCTTATTTATATAACATAACTAAATACAATACAAAAGCCAAAAAATGTATCTCATAGGAACAAGAGTGCCCTTGCAACAAGTTGTTCCCTTTTCATTTGATTTCATCAAAAACCTTTCCCTATATCATTTGGAAAAGATAAATACCATGTGTTCAAAGATTTTGAAAACAAATTCAAGACAAGTAATAAAGAAAAAGTCTTTGAATCAAGCCACATTGGATTTAAGGCATGGGTATGTGATCGGATAAGTCACTCATACACAAAAACAATAGGGATGGGAGAGTGTAATACCTCAACACATCTAACAATTAGTCTAGTAGGGACTCATGGTAATACTATTACCATAATTTTCATATTCATTTTAGATTGGTAACCTAATTACTAGATGAGAGAATAAAATGCCCTATTTTTCATTATTAGATGATCTTGTTTAAATTTGTGTTCATTTCATGAGAAAAGATACATGTAAGGGAAAATAAATTTTTTCATCTAAAGATTACATGTATATATATACCAAATATCTTGTATGTATTGTACAAAGAAAGGAAGTGAAAGATAAGATCATCTGGGTTCACACAGGTCGTGAGCATAGCCAAATTTTAGAATAATATGAATGAATGCAAACATACATAAGTGGATGAACATAAATAATTAAGGTACTAGACGTTGCCTAAAGTAATGAAGTGTTGACCTGAGATTGAATCTAGTGTGATCTTATATGATCCAGAACCTGGAAGGAAGGAAAAGATGGGGTTGGATCCAAAGGATCTAAGAAATGTCTGGCATCCTATTATTGATCCTCATCTACAATTATTTATTTGCATAGTCAAGCCATAAACTTCTAAAAGGAACTATGCTACAAAACATGTACACTCAGGAAAATGCTACAGAAAGGAAAGAAGCAGTTTCCATGGAGAATTCATACCATGAAGACATAATAAAAAAGATAGAAACCATGGAAGCACAAAAAAGAGATCAACACTGAAAGAAGAAGTAAGTGGATGCATTTATGTCTCTATGAACACCCGGTGAATCACTATTGTGACTGCATCATCCAAACAGTGCAACAACAACACCAGATGTTGTTGTTCCATCTAGTGTTGCTATGGAATCATTTCCAAATGATGCATCCATAATAGTAACCCACCATGCCCATCATCAAGGCATTCATGATCAAGAAAAAGTAATGGAGGGGACATTATCAAGGTCAAATCATAGGTCAAAGTCATTTATGAAGTGTGTTAAATCTGCATGTAGTGAGTACATCAAGACAAAAATAGAACAAAAAGTATGATGTCAAATGTGTTATTAAGAAACAAATCATGGGATGTGAGTCAAGATGGTATGCTATTTATGTTAGGAATGAGAACACTGAGAGGGGGGGTCAATCAGTGCTCACTATAATTAATATTTTTCTTTTACTCTTGAAACTTAACTTGAATGCTTAAGTACTAAAATGAACATTAACATAATCAAGATGCATAAACACAACACATAACACCAATATGGTTACAGGGAAACCCAAATAGGTAAAAACCCTGGTGGGAATTGACACCCACTAATAACTAAACTAGTGTCTTGTGATCCTTGTTACAAGATCTTTAAACCTATTAGGAGTTATCTTTACATTGCTTTTAGTACAGTGACCTTGTCAAGGGTTGGACCCTATTAGGGTTGGGGATACATTTTCCTAGAGCTCACTGCTCAAGTGGTGAAGGCTACAACCTTCTAATTTCATATACACACTATATCTGCTAGATGAATTTGCACTCTTACACTGCTTGTCAGATCAGTTCCTTTGATGCGCTGATGCTTTGATCTCTTGAAAATATCTAATACATCTTAACTACTCTTTTCACACTTCTTCTTTGCTTATATCAACTCTATATCAACTTCCATGTCTTATTATAAAGGCACATCTAATATTTACATGCGCTATCAAAATAATTAACTAGGTTGGCCTATAACCGATTACATACAATGCTTCCAATTGAATTGGCTCAAGCGTATTTACATAAAAACATAATTACATGTATAAAACTTTATTAAAATAGGCACATAGCCTTTACAAAGAAATATTATAACTGCTAAACAAAATACTACTAGTCGGCTGCATACTCTGTTCTATTTTGGCATTCACTAGTTGTACCTCTTCAACTATCTATATATTTGTCATATGGTCTCATCTAATCATGCCCTCTTATAAATAGCATGAATACATACATACAAGCTTAACTTCAAGGGCACATACCATAACTAGGTCATACACTTGTGCGCCGATGCTTTGACCTTCTGGTACTCTGCTAACTCTCTAGTCTTCTATACTTAGCCAAATTTTGATCTTCTAATAATGTGCGCTGACTCCAAAACACTATATGACTTTTTTTCCATAATGAAAACACTATTTTTAGTCATATACAATAGTATAGTCAACTTTCCAACAATCTCCCCCTTTGTCATTGATGGCAACAAAGGAATATTGCAAAGTTACTAATTGTACCCTTCTACAAAAACTTTTTAACATTATTTATCTTATATCTCCCTTAGACTCAGTACTATACATCTTCTATATATGTAAGAATCCATATTATATACATTAATCCCCCTTTTACATTAATGAAAAAGGTTATCCAAAAATGTATCTACAAGTACTTACAATGTTAGGACATCCAGATATGCTATTTGTAAGTTTTGGATCTCTTCCTTCCAGAATGCAATCAGTGCATTAACTATTTGTAGATGGGTGCATAGGGCATATTGTAGCTTCTCCATCTTTTCAAAGTCTATGCTAGGACCTTGATCATATGTCATCATGGTGGCATCGATCTCCTTGATGTTCTGATTTAGAATATCTAAAGAGGGTGCAAGAGCATTCCTAAGCTGTGTCTACCTTGCCCTTATCTTAGACATCTCTTTTTTAGCCTTTTCTATCTTGTCTAACTACCCCTGGTATACATTTTTTCACATGTTCACATCAGTGGAGGGGTCTTCTAATGATTTCCTTACTTTTTCTATCATTTTTTCTGCCTCTTAGATTTTCTTGTAATGATCCCCAGTCAGCTTATCCTGGTTCATACAATCAGCAATGATTTTCCCACCCTTTGTCATAAACTCCTTCAAAGATGCTTGACCAATTTGTAGTGAACTTAGGTCAATTGTAAAGTTTCTAACCAATTCACTTTGCCTCTTCTTCATGTATTTCTCTTCTGCAACTAGGGATGCAAATTCTTCCAAGCTAGAAAAATTAGTCTTGAAGTTTGAAAGAATTGCACTTACATCATCAACTGAATGGACCTTAGACACTTTCTTGTCTGAAGGTAGTAGGATGTTTAAAACATTGATTGATTCAACAAACAAGGGGTTCCTCATTACCCACTTCTCCTTTTCTTTCTCCATGGCTAAGACATTGATCTTGATCAGGTCTTCTTCTCCCCAAGAATCGAAACTAGTGGTGTCAGGTGTCAAACTTGACAACAATGATGTTGAGGGTAATGGAGTGATGGGAGTACTATCCATTACTTCTTGCTTTACTCTGATTGTCATTTCAATAGATGGCTCATCTGTTGGTTCACTTCCTTTTACCTATTCTTCTCCTTTATTTTATTCTATCTTTTCTTCCTCTTTTTCTATCTCTTTCTCTTCTTCTTTTTGTGTCTCTTTTTATTCTTCTTTTTGTGTCTCTTTCTCTTCTTCTTCACTTGTGAGATCTTCTATAAATACTTCTTGTAACTTGGGTGAGTTGTCACCACATAGGATTTCAGCTTCTTTTGTGCTCACAAAAGCTTCCTCAAACTTATCCAGGTCTCTACATGTGGCTGCCATGGCTATCTCTACATTATCAATGATGATAGTGTTATCTTTTAGTGTCTCTTTCATGGGCGCATACTTTTCTTTATCTGTGGGTGTTTCAACTATAGGCATTGAATCTTGAGGACTTGTAAATGGTACATTTGTGGTCTTTGACTCCTTGGCTACCTTTGTGGGCACTTGAGCTATGGGCGTAGTAGGTGGATACATGTGCCTATTTAGAAAAACCTTCTCAAAGGCTTTCTCTATTTCATTTGCAACCAACTCATAATTCTTATCCATGATATGTAGTGTTCTTGTCTTGGTTCAGAGGTGCGGTTTCACCAAATCTAACAACAAAGGTTTCTCTTCTAGAGAACATACTAGGAGGCTTTAATCTATATTTTTCTCTCTTATTCTAAGATCTTCCTCAATTGCCTATCTTTTCAAGAATTCCAAAATATTCCATACATTGTCTGGAATCATTGTCTTCAGTTCTAGGAGGGTATGTGCAGGATCATGGTTTACCAAACTATGGCCTTAAGTTGCAATGAAAAATTAGAAAATCAAGGTTAGTCAACTTGACGTAAAAGGTTGAACATCTTATGAACCTTATGTGAAAAAGTTGTAAGAGTAGAATCTGTAGGAAATTGAATGCAGTTTCTAAAATACTAGCCCTTGTTTGAAATTTTTGTTGTCTAATTGTTCAAAATTTTAGATTTCAATGCAGTACTACAAAAATTTTAGGGAAAAGATAAAAAGTACATGTATGTCTGACCACCTTAATCACAATCAAATGATAATATATTTTCCCAAGATTCTAGATATAAGTAGTAGACTCATGCCCGGATGTGACACATATTTTTTTGTAATTTTTGGTCAAATAAATAATTAATTATGAATTTTTTGCTACAACTTTTTCAAAATAAAAAAACTCTCGTGTTTGACCACCTTAACTAATTCAAAATCATACCAAATTCAAAACTTTTTCTTTTCTTCTTATAGTAGCCAAAGCATAGAATGTGACACATGTTTCAGATTTCAAAAAGGTTAAACGGTTTGAAAGTTATAGTTGTTTTTCAATCAATATGTCAATTATGACTTTAAAGATAACTTAATTGAAAAATAAGTAATAATTACTTACTAAACTTGAAATTTGACAGCAATTATATTGATGGAAAGTTGATAATGTCTTTAAGAAACCCTTTTTGTTTCATCAATTTCGGGTGAAAAAATAGTCATTGGCTACATGGTTGAAGTCTCGGTATTAAGAACTATCAAATGAAACATGCCTAAAGGGTTGACCACCCATGTTTGGTAATGCTGAAGAAAATACCAAGCCTAATTGGATATCCAATAATATCGGATATCTGAAAAAGCCCACCTATTTTCAAATTTCAATTGCCCCGCTTTTCGCAAATTCAAGTTTCATAAAAAATGTATTTTTTTAATAGTAATATTAATTGTCTTATAAATTAAGTTGTATTCTTTTTATGTTAATATTAATTCAAGTTTCATATTAAATTATATTTTTGTTATGTTAATATTAATTTCATTTTAAATATTAATATTAAATAATAATAGCAAAGCATAAATATTATAATATAAATATTTATATTAGTATGTATTATATTATTTGATATACAAAATGATTTCAAAAAAATACCTGCATAGTTGATTTGAGGACAAACAGTTTCAGCCAAATCCTCTTGAAAATATCCAACACAAGATTTTTCTACAGACTTGTAATTTTGGCGGTCTAACTAAACTGAATAAGTAGATGTCAATGGACTTCCCCTTGATTGAATACAATCAATTGATTTTTTAACTCCTGAAAAGAAATTTCACACAGTTGTAGACCCACCGTACACTCATCATCTATTCTAGAAAATAACAGTGGCATAAAAATTGATGTAAGAACATTTAAGGTACATTATCCACAAAAAGGTATATGAAACCTTTAAATATACATTAAAAAGTGGAGGTGAAGGCTCTAGATCAGAGAGAGAGAGAGAGAGAGAGAGAGAGAGAGAGAGAGAGGTAGAGGTCATGAGGACTTTCGAGGGGTCCTAACACGTGATAAGGGGTACTAGGACCCCTAGGAAGTCCCCATGACCCCTTTTGACACATCGAAAACCTCAAGTGTGTCCTAAGGGGTCCTACAACCCCTCCAGACATAGTTGAGCATTCAAATGTGTTGAAAGGGGTCATGGAGACTTCCTAGGTGTCCTAGCATGCCTTATCACATGTTATGAACCCTAGGAAGTCTCCATGACCGCTTTCGACACATTTGAAATCTCAAGTGTGTCTAAAGGGGTCGTAGGACCCCTTAGGACACACTTGAGGGTTCCAATATGTTGAAAGTAGTCATGAGGACTTCCTAGGGGTCCTAATGCATCATAAGGCATACTAGGACCCATAGGAACTCCTCATGACCTGTTTCGAAACATTTGAACCCTCAAGTGTGTCCTAAGGGGTTAGAGGACCCCTTAGGACACACTTGAGGGTTCTAATGTGTCGAAAGGGGTCATGAGGACTTCCTAGAGGTCCTAATGCATGATAAGGCATACTAGGACCCTTGGGAAGTCCCCATGACCCCTTTCGACACATTAGAACCCTCAAGTGTGTCCCCAAGGGTCCTACGACTCCTCCAAACATAGTTGAGCACTCAAATGTAGAAAAAAGGGTCATTGGGACTTCCTAGGTGTTCTAGTATGCCTTATAACATGTTAGGACCCCTAAGAAGTCCCCATGACCCCTTTCAACACATTCAAACTCTCAAGTGTGTCCTAAGGGGTCCTACGACCTCTTAGGACACAATTGAGGGTTCTAATGTGTTGAAAGGGGTCATGTGGACTTCCTATGGGTTAGGGACCCCTTAGGACACAATTGAGGGTTCCAATGTGTTGAAAGGGATCATGGGGACTTCCTAGAGGTCCTAACATGTGATAAGGCATACTAGGACCCATGGGAAGTCCCCATGACCCCTTTCAACACATTGGAAACCTCAAGCATGTCCTAAGGGGTCATAGAACCCCTAAGGAAACACTTGAGGTTTCCAATGTGTCGAAAGGGGTCATGAGGACTTCCTAGGGATCCTAATGCATGATAAGGTGTACTAGGACCCCTCAGAAGTCCCCATGATCCCTTTTGACACATTTGAACCCTCAAGTGTGTCCTAAGGGGTCATAGGACCCCTTAGGACACACTTGATGGTTCCAATGTGTTGAAAGGGGTCATGAGGACTTCATAGGGGTCCTAACATGTGAGAAGGCATACTAGGACCCCTTTGAAAATACTTGAGCATTCAAATGTGTTGAAAGGGGTCATGGGGACTTCCTAGGTTTTCTAGTATGCCTTATCATGCATTAGGACCCCTAGGAAGTCCCCATGACCCCTTTTGACACATTTGAAAGCTCAAGTGTGTCTGAAAGGGCCGTAGGACCTCTTAGGACATAGTTGAGGGTTCTAATGTGTTGAAAGGGGTCATGGGGACATCCTAGGTTTTCTAGTATGCCTTATCACATGTTAGGACCCCTAGGAAGTCCCCATGACCCCTTTTGACACATTTGAAAGCTCAAGTGTGTTTGAAGGGGCCATAGGACCCCTTAGGACATAGTTGAGGGTTCTAATGTGTCGAAAGGGGTCCTGATAACTTAATAGGGGTCCTAACACCTGATAAGGTGTACTAGGACCCTTGGAAAGTCCTCATGACCCCTTTCAACACATTGGAACCCTCAAGTGTCTCCTAAGGGGTAGTAGGACCCCTTAGGGCACACTTGATGGTTCCAATGTGTTGAAAGTGGTCATGAGGACTTTCTAGGGGTCCTTGCACATGATAAGGTGTACTAGGACCCCTGAGAAGTCCCCATGATCCATTTCAACAAATTGGAATCCTCAAGTATGTCCTCAAGGGTCCTACAACCCATCCGGACACACTTTAGCATTCAAATGTGTTGAAAGGGGTGATGAGGACTTCCTAGGTGTCCTAGTACACCTTATCACATGTTAGGACTCCTAGGAGGTCCCCATCACCCCTTTTAACACATTTGAAAGCTCAAGTGTGTCTGAAGGGGTCATAGGACCCCTTAGGAATAACTTGAGGGTTCCAATGTATCGAAAGGGGTCATGAGGACTTCCTAGGGGTCCTAACATGTGATAAGGCATACTAGGACCCCTAGGAAGTCCTCATGACCCCATTTATGGGGACTTCCTAGGGGTCATAACATGTGATAAGGTGTACTAGGACACCTAGGAAGTCCCCATGACCCCTTTTGACATATTTGAATGCTCAAGTGTGTCCACAGGGGTTTTTAGGACCCTTGAGGACACACTTGAGGGTTCTCATGTGTTGAAAGGGGTCATGTGGACTTCCTAGGTGTCCTAGTATGCCTTATCATGTGTTAGGACACTGAGGCTGTCCCCATGACCCCTTTCAATACATTTTAATGCTCAAGTGTGTCTAGAGGGGTCGTAGGAACCCTTAGGCCACACTTGAGGGTTCCAATGTGTCAAAAGGGGTCATGAGGACTTTCTATGGGTCCTAACACATGATAAGGTGTACTAGGACAACTAGGAAATCCCCATGACCCCTTTCAAAAAAATTTAATGCTCAAGTGTGTCCTATGGGGTCCTATGACCCATTTGAACATACTTGAGCTTTCAAATGTGTCAAAAGGGATCATGGGGACTTCCTAGGTGTCCTAACACATGATAAGGCATACTAGGACACCTAGGAAGTCCCCATCACCCCTTTCAACACATTTGAATGCTCAAGTGTGTCTGAAGGGGTCATAGGACCCCTAAGGACACACTTGAGGGTTTTAATGTGTCAAAAGGGGTCACAAGAACTTCCTATGGGTCCTAGTACACCTTATTACATGTTAGGACCCTTAGGATGTCCTCATGACCACTTTTAGCACATTAGAACTCTCAAATATGTCCTAAGGGGTCCTACAACCCTTTTAGACACAATTGAGCATTAAAATGTGTTGAAAGGGGTCATGGGGACTTCCTAGGTGTCCTAGTACACCTTATCATGTGTTAGGACCCTTAGGAAGTCCCCATGACCCCTTTTGACACATTGGAATGCTAAAGTGTGTCCTAATGGGTCATAGGACCCCTTAGGACACACTTGAGGGTTCCAATGTGATGAAAGGGGTCATGAGGACTTACTATGGGTCCTTGTATGCCTTATCACACATTAGGACCCCTAGCAAGTCCTCATGAGCCCTTTTGACACATTTGAATGCTAAAGTGTCTTTGGAGGGGTTGTAGGACCCTTGAGGACACACTTGAGGGTTCTAATGTGTCAAAAAGGGTCATAAAGACTTCCTAGGGGTCTTAGTACACCTTATCACATGTCAAGACCCATTGGAAGTCCTCATGACCCCTTTCAACCTATTAGAACTATCAAGTGTGTCCTAAGGGTTCCTACGACCCCTCTAGACACACTTGAGCTTTCAAATGTGTTGAAAGGGGTCATGGGGATTTCCTAGGTGTCTAGGTATGCCTTATCACACATTAGGAACCTTATGAAGTCCCCATGAACCCTTCTAAAACATTTGAAATTTTAATTCTATCTGAAGGGGTCCTAGGACCCCTTAGGACACACTTGAGGCTTCTAATGTGTTGACAAGGGTCATAAAGACTTCCTAAGGGTCCTAACACATGATAAGGCATACTAGGACCCCTAGGAAGTCCTCATGACCCATTTCAACACATTAGAACTCTCAAGTGTGTCCTTAGGAGTCCTATGACCCCTCTGGACACACTTGAACATTCAACTATGTTGAAAGGGGTCATCAATACTTCCTACAGGTCCTAACACATGATAAGGCATACTAGGACCCCTAGGAAGTCCTCTTTATCCCTTTCGACACATTGGAACCCTCAAGTTTGTCCTAAGGGATCCTAGGACACCTTAGGTAATACTCAAGCATTCTAATGTGTCAAAAAGGGTCATGGGGACTTCCTAGAGGTGATAATGCATGATAAGGCATACTAGAACACCTAGGAAGTCCCCATGACCCCTTTCGACACATTTGAATGCTTGAGTGTGTCTACAAGGGTCATAGGACTCCTGAGGACACACTTGAGGGTTCTAATGTGTCAAAAGGGGTCATGGGGACTTCCTAGGTGTCCTAGTATGCTTTATCACATGTTAGGACACCTAGGAAGTCCCTATTACCCCTTTCAACACATTTGAATGCTTAAGTGTATCCAGAGGGGTTGTAGCACCCCTTATGACATAGTTGAGGGTTCCAACATGTTGGAAGGGGTCATGAGGACTTCCTATGGGTCCTAACACATGATAAGGCATAATAGGACACCTAAGAAGTCCCCATGAACCCTTTCGACACATTTGAATGCTCAATTGTGTCCTAAGGGGTCTTATGACCCCTTTAGACACACTTGAGCTTTCAAATATGTCAAAAGGAGTCATGGGTACTTCATAGGGGTTCTAACATGTGATAAGACATAGTAGGACACATAGGAAGTGCCATGACCCCTTTCGACATAGTTGAATACTCGAGTGTGTCCGGAGGGGTCGTAGGACCCTTGAGGACACACTTGAGGGTTCTAATGTGTCAAAAGGGGTCATGAGGACTTCCTAGGGATCCTAGTTCTCATTATCACCTGTTAGGATCCCTAGGAAGTCCTCATGACCCCTTTCAACACATTGGAACCCTCAAGTGTTTCCTAAGGGGTCTTATGGCCCCTCTAAACACACTTGAGACTTCAAATATGTTGAAATTAGTCATGGGGACTTCTTGGGTGTCCTAGTATGCCTTATCATGCATTAGGACCCATAAGAAGGCCCCATGACCCCTTGTGACACATCGGAATGCTCAAGTGTGTCCTAAGGGGTTGTAGAACCCTTATGGACACACTTGAGGGTTCTAATGTGTTGAAAGGGGTCATGAGTACTTCTTAGGGGTCCTAGTACACTTAATCACATGTTAGGTCCCCTAGGAAGTCCTCATGACCACTTTCAAAACATAAGAACCCTCAAGTATTTCCTAAGGGGTCCTATGACCCCTTTAGACACACTTTAGCATTCAAATGTATCAAAAGGGGTCATGGGGACTTTCTAGGTGTCCTAGTATGCCTTATCAGGTGTTAGGACCTCTAGGAAGTCCTCATGACCCCTTTCAACACATTAGAACCCTCAACTATGTCCAAAGGGGTCCTACGAACCTTCTGGACACACTTGAGCTTTTAAATGTGTCGAAAGAGGTCATGAGGATGTCCTAGGTGTCCTAACACATGATAAGACATACTAGAACACGTAGGAAGTTCCCATGACCCCTTTCAAAACATTAGAACCCTCAAGTGTGTCCTCAGAGGTCCTATGACACCTATGAACACAATTGAGCATTCAATTGTGTCGAAAGGGGTCATGGGGACTTCCTAGGTGTCCTAGTACATCTTATCATGTGTTAGGACCCCTAGGAAGTGCCCATGACCCCTTTTGACATATTGGAATGCTCAAGTTTGTCCTAAGGGGTCATAGGACCCCTTTGGACACACTTGAGGGTTCTGATGTGTCAAAAGAGGTCATGAGGACTTCCTAGGGGTCCTAGTACACCTTATCATGTGTTAGGACCTCTAGGAAGTTGTCATGACCCCTTTCAACACATTTGAATGCTCAAGTGTGTCTGGAGGGGTCGTAGGACCCCTACTCACTTGAGGGTTCTAACGTGTTGAAAGGGGTCTTAGGACTTGCTAGGGGTCCTATTATGCCTTATCACATGTTAGGACCCCTAGAAAGTCTTCATGACCCCTTTCAACACATTGGAACCCTCAAGTGTGTCCTAAGGGTTCCTAGGAGCCCTTCAGACACACTTGAGCATTCAAATGTGTTGAAAGGGGTCATGGGGACTTCCTAGGTATCCTAGTACACCTTATCATGTGTTAGGACTCCTAGGAAGTCCCCATGACCCCTTTTGACAGATTTGAAAGCTCAAGTGTGTTTGAAGGGGTTGTAGGACCCCTTAGGACACACTTGAGGGTTCTTATGTGTCGAAAGGGGTCATGAGGAGTTCATAAGGGTCATAATGCATGATAAGGTGTACTAGGACCCGCAGGAAGTCCCCATAACCCATTTTGACACATTAGAACTCTCAAGTGTGTCCTAAGGGGTTGTAAGACCCCTTAGGACACACTTGTGGGTTCCAATGTGTCGAAAGGAGTCATGAGGACTTCTTAGGTGTCCTAATGCTTGAAAGGCATACTAGGACCCCTGAGAAGTCCCCATGACCCTTTTCAACACATTGGAACCCTCAAGTGTGTCCTCAAGGGTCCTACAACCCCTCCCAACACACTTGAGCATTCAAATGTGTCGAAAGGGGTCATGGGGACTTCCTAGGTGTCCTAGTATGCCTTATCACTCATTAGGACCCCTAGGTAGTCCCCATGACCCCTTTTGACACATTTGAAAACTCATGTGTATTTGAAGGGGTTGTAGGACCCCTTAGGATATGCTTGAGGGTTCCAATGTGTCAAAAGGGGTCATGAGGACTTCCTAGGGGTCCTAACATGTGATAAGGCATACTAGGACACCTAGAAAGTCCTCATGACCCCTTTTGACACATTGGAACCCTCAAGTGTGTCCTAGGGGGTCCTACTTGAGGGTTCCAATGTGTCGAAAGGGGTCATGAGGACTTTCTAGGCATCCTAATAGGTGATAATGCATACTAGGACCCCTGGGAAGTCCCCATGACCCTTTTTGACACATTGAAACCCTCAAGTGTGTCCTAAGTGGTCCTGTGACCCTTTAGGACACACTTGAGGGTTCTAATGTGTCAAAAGGGGTCATGGGGACTTCCTAGGGGTCCTCATGACCTCTCTCTCTCTAACCTTTCTCTCTCTCTCTCCTCTCTCTCTATTTTTCTCCTCTCTCCTCTCTCTCTCTACTCTCTGTAACCTTTCTCTCTCTCGTCTCTCTCTCTTTCTTTCTCTCCTCTCTCCTCTCTCTCTAGGTGAGAGAGAGAGAGAGAGGAGAAGAGAGATAGATTTTTCCAAAATTTTGGTGGGACATATGAGATATCTGATAATTTTAGATATCCAATTTTGTTCACTGGTCGAAAAAAAACTAAGATTCTCTGGGTCCTTCTAGAGAGTCACGTGTTTTTCTTGAATTGCAGGATTTGAGTTGCAGTGAGAAGACAAAAAACCAATTTTTGGGGTGATTTTCTCTATTACCAAAGGTATTTTCATCTTCTTTTTGGTCTAAGTATGGAGAGTAGTAGTCATCAAAAGCATAAATAGAAGAGGAGTCTCACAAATGAAGATTTTGAAGTGTATAGAGAAATTGATAAGGTTGCCCATCGAAACAAGAGACAAGGTATGTTAAATATGAATGAAGATGTCAGCATAAACCCACCTTTGAATGTGGTTTCAAGTGAAGAACATGAATTTGAAGATGAAAATGTAGGTTTTGAAAATGATAATTTAGGTTTTGAAGATGAAAATGTAGGTTTTGAAAATGAAAATGTAGATGTGGCCAATGGAATTGTGGACATTGTCAATGAGAATCCACCAATTGAATATGAAGGAATTGACAATGATAATGGTGTAGAAGAACCAAATCAATGTTACACATCTCCAAATTATATGAGAAATGAAGTCCCTTCAGAGGAAGAAAGACAAACTTCATAATTGAGACCTTCAAGAAGAGCTAAATGGTTACTTGAAATTGATGAGATAATAATGAGCAATTTCGATGGAAAGAGATCAGAAAGAACCATTTGGTTGTGGGTTTCAAAAATTTTTGATAAATTTTTTAGCCACAAGATGTTGGTTGAGCAATGTCAAATGTTTGTGCAATTGTTAAAGATGCAAAAGATGAGACATATACTAGTCAAATTGAAGATTAGTGTGAACAAGAAAAAGGAGTGAAATGCTATTATTGTGAGAAATCTTTTTACTACTCTCAATTCCATTGGGAAGACTACCAATGAAAAAGATAAGAGAGCCACTAGGAGGGTTATTACAACCTCCTTGGTAATTCATCATTTTAGAAAGGATCATTTGATGAGACAAACTTGTGTTGAATTGAATCTAAATCATAAAACTTTGGATAGAGCACTTGCAAGAAGAGAAAGACTTGATGATCCTCTTCAAAATGATACATGGACTTATGATGGGAGACTTTCACATTGTGATAAGAAGCTTATTGATGCTATGAAGGATCAAATTCAACTATTTTGACAATCTAACTCAAGAGTGTCACCAAATGTGAAGGATATCTTGAAGTTGAGAATTGGCATTCAAGACCGCACCCCACATCCCAAACATTATTTGGAGGTGAGTCAAACAATGTTGTTCAAAAAAATTTGTGACACACATCCAACATTGCAAATATCACAAAGAGCTTTTGAAGCCCTGAAGCCTTTTTTTTGTGTGCCTCTTAAGATTTTAAATACTTGTTGCAAATATCATGTGGAGTTTTCAATGCACCATGAATTGTTACGATCCATTCATTCTACTTTGCATAGTAGTGAAATGTTGGAGGAGTGTGGTGCAAGTGCTCTTCCAAAATTATCAAGAGACTTGCTAGATCATTTTTTATGTACTAGAGAAGATGGATGTTTCTTTTATAGAAAATATTGCTTAAATGACAATTGTTCAGAGTGTGGTGGGCTAGTGAATTTTGTTGAATGTTTTCACGAGGGCTGCGAACACGATTTTGGAAAGACAATTGTCCACAAAAAGGTATATGTAACCATTAAATATACATTAAAAAGTGGAGGTGAAGGCTCTAGATGTGAGTTCATTACTAAAGAATGCAATGTAGTTGATTTTATTTCAGCTTTCAGGAAAAATCCTTTTTACAAGTATGCAAGGCATAGTCACAGGTCTCAGTGGTTGGATCAACAATTTAGGATGTGTAAGGACATCTATGGATAGACATCTCATTTGGTCAAATAATTGCATAGGTTGATTAAAAAATGCTCATATGTTTTATTGGTTATGTAGAATGCATGTAGAGAGAGGTGTACCTCATATTTGGAGTTTTTTTGAGGCTGATCATGGAAAAGGGGAGCATGATGGAGTAGGTGCATGTGTAAAGAGAGCTCTAGTTAAGGGGCGAGTGAGTGTTTCAAGTGTAGAACTCATTGATTTCCTATTTTATTTTTGATTGGTGTACTTTAGCATTGTCATAGGGGGGGACTCTTCATTTAGTAGTGCACAAATTCTTTTGGTTGGTTGAGTTGGGCACAATAGGAGAAAGGTTGGATTGTTCAACTGTGAAAGATTCTTAAAAAATGCACTCATTTCAAAGCTCAGATTCTAGTACATGGACCATTTGGACATGAGAGTTGGTTTGTTATTGTCTGAGTTGTATTCAGTGTGATTGGGATCAGTGTGATTCAAGTGAGTGGGTTGATACATGGGTTCCACATTATCTTACTCCTTTATCTCTCACAGTCTCTATAATAAATGATGACATAGATTGTTCACTTGACTATGACCATCTTTCAGATCTTCTACAGCCAAGACATGTTTTTACATTGGTTGCACCAGAAGGGAATGATGAGATATTGGATTACTAGTTAGCATGTTGTGTACAAGGAAAGTAGAAACTTGCACAACCGATGACAGATGATGATATGTTCACATATCCAATAGGATCACATGTTGTTGCAAGAACATGGTTGCCAAATTTTTATATATAATTGTGTAATTTTCATATTTAGATGCCAAATTTTGTATATAAAACCAACAATCAAATGTAATGTGCATAGTTAGATGCCAAATTTTGTATATAAAAACAACAATCGAATGTAATGTGCATATTTAGATGCCAAATTTTGTATATAAAACCAAATATTGAATGTAATGAGCATATTTAGATGCCAAATTTTGTATATAAAAAAATCGATGCAAAATTAGATGCAAAATTGGAAATATAAAAGAGCCCATGGGGTTGATTTGCAAATATTAAAAGCCCACATTTGTATCATCTTAATGGTATGTAAAGTGCAAAAAATGTGTTTCCTTACTATGAATGTTGTATCTTTATATAATTTGTATCATCTTAATTTTGTATCCTTACATTTCTATTATCTTAATTCCATTACATTTGTATCGTCAAATGATGTAATAGTTGGAGTCATTGAGTCAAAATTGGTCAAATGTGTTCAAAGTAAAATGATGATTCCCTAGGTGAAGGGATAGTATTCAAGGATTGCATCCTAAACTAAATAGACTATTCCATTAACTCTGATTGGGTAGTTAAATGCTAAGAACAACCCCATTTCAACCACTAAGTTAGTAGAACATTCTGGACCACGTTGGACCAAAGTGTCCCCAAGGTGCACTGAGCACGATTGGGCAGTGAATTTTTGAGGCTTGTAACTCAAACCGCATGAGAGGTATCAAAGATCTATGAGATGCTACATAATGTCTTTTTTGAGGCCTATAATAACCTCTCTCCATTCTGGGAGATTCAAATTTGTTTAAATTTGGCACGCCAGTCTCGCTCGATGCGAAAACTTGTAGTGAGGGTTAGTTGAAAGTTGCACCAATAGATTACTTCCAAACCATTGATCCTGGCATTGAATGGAATACACCATTAGCTCTAGTTGGGTGGGTAAAGTCTAGGGAAAACCCCATTTTGACCACTGAGAGGTATCAGAGCTCCATGAGATGCTACAAGATGAAATTTCTAAGGCCTACAATAACCTCTCTCCATTTTGGGAGATTCAAATTTTTTTAACTTTGGCATGCCAGTCTCGCTTGATGTCAAAACTTGCAGTGAGGGTCAGTTGAAAGTTGCACCAATGGATTACTTCCAAACTATTCATCCTAGCACCAAATGGACTGCACCATTAGCTCTATTTGGGTGGGTAAATGGTAAGGACAACCCCATTTCAACCATTGAGTCAGCGGAACATTCCAGACCACGGTGGAGCAAAGTGTCCCCAAGATGCACTAAGCACGATTGGGTAGTGAACTTTTGAGGCTCATAACTCAGACCCCATGAGAGGTATTAGAGATTTGTGAGATGCTAAAAGACATAATTTATAAGGCCTACAATAAACTCTCTTCATTTTGGTAGATTCAATTTTTTTTGAATTTGGCACGCCAATCTCGCTTGATGCCAAAACTTACAATGAGGGTCAGTTGAAAGTTGCACCAATGGATTAATTCCAAACCGTTCATCTCAACACCAAATGGACTACTCTATTAGCTCTATTTGGGTGAGTAAATTCTAGGGACAACCCCATTTCAGCCATTGAGTCATTAGAACGTTCTGGACCATGCCAGACCAAAGTGTCCCCAAGGTGCACTAAGCATAATTGGGCAGTGAATTTTCAAGGCTCGTAACTTAGACCCCATTAGAGGTATCAAGGATCTGTGATATGATACATGATGGTGTTTTTGAAGCCTACAATAACCTCTCTCTATTATGGGATATTTAAGTTTTTTGAATTTAGCATGCCAGTCTTGCTCGATGTCAAAACTTGTAGTGACGGTTAGTTGAAAGTTGCACCAATGGATTACTTCCCAACCATTCATCTCGACACCAAATGGACTACACCATTAGCTCTATTTGGGTGGGTAAACACTAGGTACAACCCCATTTTTACCACTGAGTCAGTAGAACATTTTGGACCACACTGGACCAAAGTGTCCCCAAGGTGCACTGAGCATGATTGGGCAGTGAAACTTTGAGGCTCATAAATCAGACCCCGTGAGAGGTATTAGAGATCCATGAGATGCTATAGGATGATTTTTTGGGGGCCTACAATAACCTCTCTCCATTCTGGGAGATACAATTTTTTTTGAATTTGGCATGCCAGTCTCGCTCGATGCCAAAACTTGCAGTGAGGGTCAGTTGAAAGTTGCACCAATTGATTACTTCCAAACCATTCATCTCGGCACCAAATGGACTATGCCATTAGCTCTAGTTGGGCAGGTAAACACTAGGGACAACCCATTTTCAACCACTGAGTTAGCAGAACGTTCCTGACCATGTCGGACCAAAGTGTCCCCAAGGTGCATTAAGCACGATTCTGCTGAACACTTTTGAGGCTCGTAAATCAGACCCCATTAGAGGTATCAAAGATCCATGAGATGCTACAAGATGAAATTTTGAAGACCTACAATAACCTTTCTCTATTTTGGGAGATTCAATTATTTTTGAATTTGGCATGCTAGTCTCACTCGATGCCAAAACTTGTAGTGAGGGTCAGTTAAAAGTTGCACCAATGGATTACTTCCAAACCATTCATTCCAACATTGAATGGGCTGCACCATTAGCTCTAGTTGGGTAGGTAAATTCTAGGCACAACCCTATTTTGACCACTGAGTCAGTAGAACATTCCGGACCATGTCGGACCAAAGTATCCCCAAGGTGCACTAAGCACGATTGGGCAGTGAACTTTTGAGGCTTGTAACTCAGACCCCATAAGAGGTATTAGAGATCCGTAAGATGCTATAGGATATTGTTTCTAATGCCTAAAATAACCTCTCTCCATTATGGGAGATTCAATTTTTTTTGAATTTGGCATGCTAGTCTTGCTTGATGCCAAAACTTGCAGTGAGGGTCAGTTGAAAGTTGCACCAATGGATTACTTCCAAACCATTAATCCTGACCCTAAATGGACTATTCCATTAGCTTTGGTTGGGTGGGTAAACACTAAGGACAACCCCATTTCAACCACTGAGTCAACAGAATGTTCTAGACCACGCTGGACCAAAGTGTCCCTAAGGTGCACTAAGCATGATTAGGCAGTGAAATTTTGAGGCTCATAACTCAGACCTCATGAGAGGTATTAGAGATCTATGAGATGCTACATGATGAAATTTCTAAGGCCTATAATAACCTCTCTCCATTCTAGGAGATTCAAATTTGTTTGAATTTGGCATGCCAGTCTCCCTCGATGCCAAAACTTGCAGTGAGGGTCAGTTGAAAGTTGCACCAATGGATTACTTCAAAAATATTTTTCTCGACACCAAATGGACTATGCCATTAGCTCCATTTGGATGGGTAAATTCTAGGGATAACCCCATTTTGACCACTGAGTTAGTAGAACATTCTGGACCATGCTGGACCAAAGTGTTCCCAAGGTGCACTAAGCACGATTGAGCAGTGGACTTTCGAGGCTCATAACTCAGACTCTATGAGAGGTATTAGAGATCCATGGGATGCTACAAGATGAAATTTAGGAGGCATCAATAACCTCTCTCCATTCTGGGAGATTCAAATTTGAATTTGACACGCCAGTCTCGCTCGATGCCAAAACTTGCAGTAAGGGTCAGTTGAAAGTTGCACCAATGGATTACTTCCAAACCATTCATCCTAGCACTAAATGTACTATGCCATTAGCTCTGATTGGGTGGGTAAATTCTAGGCACAACCCCATTTTGACCACTAAGTCAACAAAACATTTCAGGCCACGCCGGACCAAAGTGTCCCCAAGGTGCACTAAGCACGATTGGGCAGCAAAATTTCAAGGCCCATAACTTAGACTCCATGAGAGATATCAGAGATCTATGAGATGCTACAAGATGGTGTTTTCAAGGCCTACAATAACCTCTCTCCATTCTGGGAGATTCAATTTTTTTTGAATTTGGCACGCCAATCTCACTCAATGCCAAAACTTGTAGTGAGGGTCAGTTGAAAGTTGCACTAAGCACGATTGGTCAACAAACTGTCAAGCCTCATAACTCAAACCCCATGAGAGGTATCAAGGATCTATGAGATGCTACAAGACCATGTTTCTTAGATGTTCCTAGTGTATTTGTAGGGGTACAGGTAAAGTACTGATATTTTGTCCAAAAGACCAATATGTTTTGATATGGCCAAAAGAGTGTTTGATTATTGCCAAAAGGGTGTTTGATTATGTAATTAGGCTAGTTTGAAGTCTTTTAGCCATTGGGAGTAAAGGGTAAGTCTGAAAACCTTGAAACCACTTTAATAGATATCCTTATATACCTCAAATGATGAATTACATGTGTGAACACACGTAGCACATAAAGCATACACATAAATTTTCTTAAGTCATGAAGCATACATGTAGCACATAAATTATAAAGCATACAACATGAATTCACTTAAGTCATGCATGTAGCCCATACACGTGAATTTAGGTTATGAATATTGTACTTGAATTTACATGAATATACTTAAAGCATAAATTGCACACATGAGTACATATAGAGAAGCATATTTACATACTAAAAATGAATAAATGAACACATAATTAACAAATTGGATCGAATATCAAGTTTCATATATATATATATCAAAATGAACAATAATTCTGTACATATTTATATGTCAACATATCTAGATACAATGTGGCATACGCCATCTCAAAATATGTCATATGACATCTAAAAATAAGAAGTTCAACTTCAAATATTTCTAGGACATCCTATTCTACTAGTGGATCATCAAAATGGAGCCTCTTTGAAGTACTCTTCGACTCTAATGGATCCTGTATTCAAACACAAAAGTGAAACCCCAAGTTAGAATAAAATTCAAAATCATAGTCAACGATAATAAATAAAATTTAAACTAAAATTAAACTCTCATATACCTCACCTCTTTGTCTCTTCCCGTGGGAAGGAGACCTAATAAATGTCCTTGGTAGCACAAGAATAGTGCCACCAATGATGACTCCCACCTATATATGTTTGCGAACATGATATTGATCTATGAGTTATACTATTTAATGTTAAAAACTTGGTAGAAAATATATGTTTACAAAATAACTAAATTAACATTAAAACTTACTTGTGTTGAACTTTCTTTAGGGATTGGTGGCTGAGTCATCAGTGATACAAACCCTTGTCATTCTGGCTCCCTCAAACTAGGAGTCACCTACAAAAGTCAAACAGATACTTTATATTATCATAACTTAACCATATTATATATACTTGATAGAAAAATACACACAAATAACTTTAGAAATGTACGTACCATGGGGCTATCACTCTGAATGGATATGCCTGTGACTCTATTAGGACATTAGGGTCTCACAACATCATCACATTCCACTCTTTGTCAAATAGACCATGTAAATTAAAAATAAGTATGCACAATTGAAAAGTATACATGTATGCATAAACAAACTAAATTACTTAATTACCTTTCCTTTATCAATAGCTGACACCTGTGCCCCCTCACATTTCCCCCTGGTGGCAACTGGTGACACCTGCATTAGTATGTAAAAGATGATCATAAAAATTAGAAAACAATGTACATATACTATTATCATAATTTAAAAGGAAACCAATGAGTACATTAAAACATATGTACCATGGAAGAGTCAAGACCAAATGATATGGCTGAAACCATGGACCCCTCAACCTGTGCCATCTACTCCTCTGTCATCAACTAAACATAAATGTAACACATAAAAAGACATAAGTGGGAAATTATTATAAGGAAATTCTATTAAAAATACGAACAATAAAATTTAAAAACAATGTAAAAAGTGAACAGTTTACCCTTACCATAATAGTGGGAGTCCATGACACTATAGTCTCCTAATGCACATCTCCATGAGCTACTTTAGTGCCAGTAGTGTGCTGTGTAGAATCATCCCCATCGAAGCCAAAATTATATGAATCACTATCAGTCAGGGGACCAAAGCATAGATTCTTACATATAACACAAGTGTGGGGCACACAAACATGTGAGCTCATGGAAGTGCCATAACCATTAGGATGAGGAGGCAATAATGTTGTGCTCTACATAACCAGTAGATCAGCCAAGGTGTGAATGGCTCGAATAGTTTGTGAGCTGGCCTCAACAATAATGTCTGGATGCTGCACTGTGGGAGGTGGTGAAATCTCGGGAGGGGGGACATATGTGCAGGATTTCACTGATTGTACACATGGCCTATCTTGTGGAGTGCCTAAACCTACACCTTGGTTTGGTCTCATACTCCAATAATTCACCTTGTGACCGAGCACAAATTCAGCATACAATTTTCTAATAAAATAAAATGGGACATCCAAATTGTTGTGAGGTGGTCTATCAAAAACTATCCACCAATAGTCCTAAAATTTGTCACGTATTGTACTATTTTTGCAGCATTTAATTAACAACTTGGTTTTTTTATGGTCTACTTTTAGACCTGTTTTAGGATCCACAAAAAGATTAGCTATGTCATGTTTTGTTATATTTAGGTTCATAACTTGATCATAATCAAGCCCATCATCAAACTGGGCATGCATGGATTCATGCCAAAGAAGTGCAACATTATGTTTCTATGTTAGTTTCTCCATGTTTTCAATTATTGAGTTCAATGTTGTAAACATGGGGCACAATGTGGGGATATTGGCATATGTGGTTTGAAATCCTCTAAGTTCATTTAGATTATCTCCTATTAGATCTTCTAAATGATGAGGGTTTGTGACAGGTATGTCTTCTGGAGGTGGGGGATTGTTGGGAGGTGGTTTTGGATTGTTTGCGGGATCATTAGGAGGGTTTTCTAATTCCATGTTTGATAACAATGAAAAAACAAATTGATAATTACAATGAATTTTAAAAAACAATACAAAAACTCATTGCTACCCTAATTTTTTATAAAAAACTATATATTTCTATTTAAAAATAATAAAAACAATATAAACAATAAAAATAATAAAAATAATACAAATTATAATCTTTCACTTACCTGGCAAATTACAAAATATCAGATAGGGAAAACAATATCAGATATCGGATAGCCCTAGCCACGTTCACTTTTTTATAATGAAAAAATGTTGAATGCAACTAGGTACAATAATTTATAATTACTTGCAAATATCTGATATCTGATAATATCAGATATCTAATATTATTGGATATCCGATTTTCCCTTTAGCTTTGGCTTTTGGCTTGGCCAGGTGTACTAACACCCAGGCCTACTAAAAAGTCAACAAATATATTTGTGCACTTTTGGACAAGTGAAAATTAGTTTTTTTCACATCACCACTTTTTGGCATACCGTGATCCTGCACATACCCAGGACTATCTTTTTGAACTTTAGCATATGTTTGATAATCATTGTATGAATTTTTTATTTGCTAATTTCACTATATTTCTCATAGAATTTGCCTACTTGATCAATTTTGCCTTCCTCAATAATCCTTGTACTCAACACACTAAGACTAGGTTTGAAACCTACTTGTGGAGGTGCTTGAGTGTCCTTCTTACTTCTAATTTCTTGCAAGGATGGGTGACTAGTGCTAATTTCCTTCTTCCTCTTAGGCATTACCTTATACTCAAGAGGAGCTATAAGATCAATTTTTTTTCCGGAGGGGAAACATCACATTTGTTCTATTTATCCTTAAGATCTTTAGTTTTCTCTAGCTTGACCTTCTTTAACTTAGGGTCATCTTCCTTGGCTTCTACAGATGTACTCTCAATTCCCAAAGCAATCTTTTCTTGTCTTGCTTTGTCAAGGTCTACCTTAGTTACTACATGAATTTTGAGTATCTGAGAAGTAACCTTAGCTACTTTACTCTTTGTTTCTCCACTGTTAAGAACTGCATCAACTTCTCTTGTTTTCTTCTCTTAAGTACCCCACCTAGGTTCATTAGGGCCCTTAGGTGCTGATAGTAGTACTTGAGCATAAGCTTCCAAGATTTGTTCATGAAGCTCATATCCAAGTGGATGAATCCACTTTGTTCTAGGCTCCACTACTTCCATGTAAGTTGTGTCAGTTTCTACCATGAAGCAAATGGTGTCTTTGTATTTCTCAACAATGCTCTCTGGTATTCTATATCTCTTCTACATTTCAGCCCTGAATGTCTTCAATTATAGCATTATGTAATCCTTGAGTGTACTCTTAGTAGATACCTTAAAGGATATATGTGGCATTTTAGGTAAAATCTTGTCCAAATACAAATCTAACACCTTTCCAAGTATGTGGAACTACATGTATATGATCAAAGACCCAAACCTAAATATTTTTGTCTTGTCATGCTTAATGGCTTTAATATTGTCTATCAGTTGTGTGTGTAGGATCTTGCACAAATTGAACTCCCCATTTTCTCTCACAAGTCTTATTGTTGCAAGAATAGTGGCCGTAGACACACTATTCACCCTACTAGTGTGTTGAAACCTGTATCTCAATATCATGGACATCAATTTGATGTCTTTCTCTTCTATTGGTGTTTCAAAATGGCTTATGCTCTTAGGCTGCCAATATACCCTTAGATAGATTACGGGAGTGGTTAGTTCCAAAATGTAAAAGAATCTTAGGGCAATTGGACCAACTGTAGGGACAAGACTACCCTCTACACTTCTGGCTCTACAAAACCAAGGTAAGTGTACCTAATCTAGTATCTTATGGAATTTTAGGACTTTAAACTAGATTGAACAAAGTAGATGATAGCAAGAAAGTACTAAATGGTAACCAGACACTCATTAACTCTCCATTGCTATGAAGGGTATTACTACTATCAACCAAACAATAATTAAAACTTGAAATGGTGTTGATATATGAAGATGGAAAGAAATAGACAAGAGCCAATCAAACATTGAACTCAACTGAATATACTAATCCCTGATTAGTGCCATTATCCATTGGGTAGATCTCAAATACAAACATTGAAACATGAACCAACTATTGTTAAAGACCCATAGCCATAAACATAAACATTCTAGCCCATCCACTACTTATAGTATCATTCTGTAGACAAATCAAAATGAATCTATGCCCTATCTAAAGTATATTTCACTTGATCCTAGATCAAGAACTAAAGAATAGAACACATACAAAGGTAACCCTATGCAATGGATCAGAAAATCCACAATTCACAAGATTAACACCAAGGAGAGACTTGAAAGCTTGAAATAATTATATTGAGTATGATGAGTCATGTACATGTTCAAAGTAGAAAAGAGAGAAAATACCACTTCAATAACCTGCAAAAGACTACAAGGAAATTCTATTCAATCTACATACAATATGATACAGCCTGCTACAACCCCCTGGAACCAACTGAAATCAGAACCCTCCTAAATGATCATGAAAATACTTTTATAGGAACCAAGATTGCAACAAGCTATGGATCATTTAAGGAAAAATTAGGGTTTTGAACCACCCTACCAAACAGGATTCAAACAAGAAATTATTACAGGGGAGAAAACCAAGCAACCAGGTCTAAAATAGATCGAAGAGAGATCTCCATAAATGATAATTCTGAATTATGTACTGAAGACCATGAATCTATCACACATATCAATCTATTTAGCTACCTACAATATGCCTCAAGCAACAAAAATCATCCATTTATTCATGGTACAGACCCCTGAAAATAATCATGGAACTCTCTGGACCACATCGTGTCAGTTAACAAAAATCAATTTTACCAAATCCAGCCACTTAAACATTTAATTTTCAGTCCTTCTGTCATTGGAAACCCTTTAAATATTCAAATCCTGGGAGAAATGCCTATTTTCATGGTGCCAATAGAAAATCATCGGTCAGCATTCAAATCTAGATCAACTTTATATCATGACCGTCAGATCCTCTCACTTTCCCGAGCATCTCAAACTTAACTCAGTAAGAATCTTGGTTTATATTTATGCTTAGTCATGAGACTGCTAGATATTATTTTTAACCTCAGTTATTCTTAGTGATTTAGTGACTACAGTCAAGTCTCGTGTTCTCTTAATCTTTAGTTAACCCTTGATCACACTCAGAGAACTAGCGACCATTATATTTGCCCATTCACCAGAAAACTTAGGGCACTGCTAAACCTTTTCATGAATAAGCGAACAAAGGAAAAAACATATCAGATCTGCCAGATAAAGGAGACCACTTAGATCAATGACCATCTCTATACTGTGGGCCTAAATACCATGCATCTTCCATCAATGGTATAACGATGACCACATGATCAACTCGAGCTTTAAACATGCCTGGATGCCTAAAGACTGGCCCCACTAAAAATCTACCAAGTCACAAATTCACTAACCAATCAGGAGCAAGCACCTCAACATTTCATGGCATATTGGACCCATTGAATATAAGCCCTTAAATCAGATGGCTATCTTAAGATCTCATAGCCCAGAGAGATTCCATGAGATCTTAAGACAACCGTAGATTTAGAATCTATAAACCTCCTAAAAGATATAGGCCCACTGACACATCCTTGTCACTTATTTAGCAACTAATCAAAACTCAACAAATAATCTCCACCTGAGAGAGGACCCACCTTTATTACTATTGCCTGCAAAAAATAAAATCAATTGCTGGTGTAAGATCTCATGGCTCTAACAAAAGCCATGAGAACTTATGCCAACCATAGATCTTTTGTAGATGTTAGGACCCAAAGGACACACTAGAAACTAGGTCCCACTGACAAGCACCACCTATCACACCTCAACCAATGAGAAATCACCGAGTCAGCTTGCATGGAAACAGACCCACAAAGAAACACATTGAAAGATTGGGCGGTCGTCGCATGATCACATGGGGAAGGAATATCCCATGAGATCATGCACCCGCCATTAGATTGAAAGAAACTAAAATGTTGGGCCTGTAGACCATGTGAACATGTGACCAAAGGAAAAGAAACCACCATGCCAGGTCGCAAATAGTTAAGGGCTAAGCTACTCAGAATAGGAGAATACATGACCACTATAGTCACATAAACACTGAAAAGAAATGCTAATCACCAGAGGACTAAGCGAACAAGTGATTGACAGGGAAAGAGAAAGCGCACATGCATTTTAAGACATAAGTAGCTTGAAAAAGGTAACATAGGAATAGAACAAGGCCGGGGAAAACTAGGGTTTTTCCTTCCAATGGCTATAAAATATGAAATTTAAATGAGGGTTTAAGGCCACAGATAGGAAAAAGGTTGCAGAGACCAGAGCAAAATTGGTATAGACATGAAAATTTTTCTAGGTGCTAATAGTGGCTCATACTCAGGGATGTGTATCTCCTATAGATACAATGAGTAAGCTAGAATCTCCTCGAATTGCAGACCAAATCAAAACTTTGACCCAAAAACAACATGACTATAGAGAGGAAAACCTAAACTACTGCTCATGGAAAAGATACTTTAGGAGAAGTAAAACTTTAGGAATTGTCCATGAATAGGAAATTCCAAAGTACCACCAGTCAAATCCTTCAGAACATAAGAATCTGTTCCCCACTTTCTTTCAATAAGATAAGGGGCCAACCAGATAGGATCAAACTTCCCATGCTTTCCTTTATCTTCCAATCTTGCATTCCACATCAGAACAAGATCATCAACTTCAAAACTTCTATGGGTAGTCCTTTTATCAAATAGATTCTTACACTACCTCTACAATCTTTCATTTCTTTCATGTGCATCTCTCCTTACCTCATCCAACTGGATTAACTCATCCATTCTTACCCTCATCTCATCATCTAAATCTTCATCATATGCTTGGATAAACTTATACATCTACAATAGATTATTTTGAGGCAATTTAGCACTTATCCCATACACTAAATCAAAGGGAGCACAACCTATGGCCTTCTTTATAGTTACCTTGTCAGCCCACAATGCTAACCATAACTTAGAGTCCCAAGCTTTCTTATTTTTATCCAATACTCTCTTGAGAATCTTAATTAGACTTTTGTTACTAGACTCAGCCTGGCCAGTTCCTTGTGGATGATATGGGGAAGAGAATGAAATGTGTATCCCATACTATTGACAAAAATCATTAAATTCTTGTGATCTAAAACACATTGCATTATCAACCACAATTACCTCTGGGCAACCAAATTTGGTAATAATATTTTGCATTACAAAATCTGTCACAACTTTGCTAGTAGCCTTTCTAGTAGGGATAGCTTCAACTCACTTGGTAAAATAGTCTATTGCCACCAGTATATAAGAATGTCCACCACTAGACTTGTTTGGAATCTCTCTAATAAAATCTATACCCCACTTCTAGAAAGGAGCCTGAACTGCAATAGGCCTAAGTGGCAAATTCCCATTAAATTTTAACTTACCAAAAAATCTTTGACATGCATCACATTTTCTTACAAACTGATATGTGTCCTTAAAAATTGTAGGCCACTAGAATCTAGACCTAAGAATCTTGTGAGCTATGGTCTTTTCCATATAGTGTCCTCCACAAACACCTTGGTGCATTTCATCTAACAAGGCTTTGGATCTCTCATGGTCTAAGAATTTTAGTAACATTCCAATGCTTCTCCACCACAATTTACCATGTGTAATAGCATATCTTGTAGATTGTAACTTGACAGTTCTCCTTTTGTTTTCATCCATTTTAGGGGGAAGGACCAATTTTTGCAAGTAACCAATAACATCCTTGTACCAGTCACAGTAATCCATATCACAAACATATGGCCTTTGTTCCTCTTCTAACATATTTACATGATTGGAAACTAAGTTTCTTTGTGCCATTAACTTTGCAAGACCTAACCCTCTTATCAACTTTGTAACCTAAATGTCAATGTTAAATTCTTGGATCCTATTGATCCATCTACATCTTTTCCCTGAAACCTCTTGTTGTACCAATATATCCTTAATTGCAGCACTGGGAACATAAGAAACCACCTTAGCTCCTACAAGGTAACATCTAAAAGACTTGACTTCTTTGACCAGGGCATAAGCCTACTTCTCAGTAATGTCATATTTTAGTTCTATTGCTTGTAGGGATTTGCTAAAAAATGATATGGGTTGTTCATATCCATCTGAATTCTTCTGTAGTAAAACTATTGCAACTGTATGACAAGAGGCAAAAGAAAAAATCTACATGGGCTTACCATAATTAGGTGTTCTTAAAATTGAAGCATCTTTGATGGCTTTTTTGATACTTTTGAAAGATTCATTGGCTTCTTCATTCCATTCAAACTTTGCCTCTTTTTTCAACATTCTAGAGATGGGGATACTGATTTCTACAAAATTTGTAACAAATCTCCTTAGAAAGTTGACCTGCACAAAGAAGGATTGTATTCCTTTAACATTTCTAGGTGGGGAAAGCCTATCTATAGCCATAACCCTCTTAGGGTCAATCCTCACTCCATCTTTAGACACAATATGTCCCAAGAGTTTTCCTTCCACAACACCAAAAGAACACTTTTTTAGATTCAAAGAAACCCCATTTTCCAAAGCCCTGATAAAAATCTTCTCAAGATGCTCACAATGCTGACTCTCCTTATCTGAATATGCTATGAGATCATCCTGATATACTACCAAATTTTTTTTTATAAAGTCTACAAAGGCCACATCCATGGCTCTCTGAAAAGTAGCTCCAACATTTTTCAAGCCAAAGGGCATTCTAACATAAACATATGTTCCCCAAGGGGTAGTAAATGTAGTCTTAAACTATTCTGACTCCTTGACCATGACCTGATTATATCCAGAGAAGCCATCCATCATGGACATTAGCTCTAATCTAGTAACCCTCTGCAGCATATTTTCCATGTTCGGCAAACCATAATTATCCTTCAAAGAATTGACACTCAGATTTCTAAAATCAACACACAACCTAATGTCACCATTCTTTTTTCTGACTAGAAACAAGTTTGACACCCAAGTAGAATGTCTGACAGGCTTGATGATCCTAGTGTCTATCATCTTTTTGAGTTCATATTGCATTTTTGGTGCCAAGGTAGGATTCACAGGTCTTAATTTTTGCCTAAAAGGTTTGGTACCTTCTTTTAGTGGTATCTCATGTTGGAACAAATCTTCTCTATAGGCTTTCAAATCATCATAAGACCATGCAAAAACATGTCTAAATTTCTTGAGAAGGTCAATCAGATTTTTTCTAGTTCTTGGGGACAAACACCTACCTATATAAATATTTTTGGGTACTTGACTTGTTCCTAGATTTATTTCCTCCAAATCATTGATCTTATCAACAAATTTAGTAAAACAAGCCCTTTCTTTATTGTCAAATGCCCTCTCAAGAGAAACCAAAACCCTTGGGACCCTATTTGACTTCAATTGCAAAACTTCTTTCCCAAGAACATTTTCTTTCCCATTTTTTGATGTCAACATAAGTGCTGAAATCCATCTCCTTACCGCCAAAGTGAGACTCACACTACAAGAATCTTAGTATATCTTGATCATCAGAAAATACTTGCCAATTTTCAACATTGTCTGGGATAGAAGGCCTAGACATAAACTCAATTTCAGATATCCCTCCAAAAGTGATATCCCCTAGCCTTAGTGCTATGTTTTCCAATAAATCAGCCATCCTATTTTGGCTTCTATCCACCCAATCAATACCAAAAGCACTGAAACCTTCAATTTCATCCCAAACAACATTTCTATATTGTTTCAGTCTTTGATTCTTTGATGCATACCTCGATCTAATCTGAGAGATTACTAACTCAGAATCACCAATCACCCTAAGATCTTTAATCCCATGTCTTGATGCTAGTCTCAAACCAATCAGTAGGGCCTCATATTCAGCAACATTATTTGTGCAAGGAAATAAGAGAGTGAAAGAAAACTTAAAAGTTTTACCATTTGGGGATATCAACAGCACTCCTACTCTAGCACCTTCTTTTGAACTTTCTCCATCAAAATATAAAGTCCATAAGGCATTACCTTCTACCATGTTATCCTCATCATCAGCTAGAGGGATAGGCTTGACCCTTTCTCGCACCCCTTTCTCCTAAACTTGGAAAGAACCAATGTCAGTGTCCATAAAACAATTCATGTTATCATCTTCATTCTCCTCGATCATATGTGGAGTTCTAGCTTCCCTTGACACCTTCACACTTTCTCCTCCAATGTTAAAAGTAGAAAAAGACAAGTCACACTGGATACTTTCTCCCATAGAAGCACTCCATCTCCTAGATAGTAGCATCCCATACTGTGGAGGGATATCAACCACTAGAACACTCATAGTTAGCTACTTGTCAGCAAATGTTGCTAATTTATAAGGCAAAGCCTTAATGGTACCAATAACTGACACCTCTCTTGAGTCCATAGCTTGGCATCTTCCATGAGGTGTATCAACTTTTAGTCCCAGTGACTTCATGATCTCTGTAGGCATGATAGTATTTGATGCCCCAGAATCAATCATGCAATTCTTCAATAATTTGCCATTTATCATAAGAGACAAAAAGAAAGGATCAATTGTCCCGATGCAGTATTTACAACATTTTCATCCAAATATATCTAAGGAATCTTACAGATGATTTCTTCATTTTTACTATCAGGTGTGTCCTCTAAAGAAGCCACATGCTTATCACTTCTACTCATCCCTTGGACTTTTGTAGAAAAGGCACCATTTACCCAATACAAAGTCTTCACCTTATGCTCTTCTATCCTCATCATTTCCAAAAGTGGAACTTTGACAATCATTTATGAAAGCAATTTAGTCATATCAATAGGAACGTATTTCTGGTCATCCATGTCCCCTCTAAAATCAGTGACATATTTATCCTCTATTCAGACCATCAAGTCAAATTTATCTTTGTGTAGAGACTCATCTCCCTTCTGGGGTATGGGAACAACTACTTTTGATGTCCTTGCTTTACCCTTAGGTATTGCAATAGGCCCAATCTTCTTTTTTATTTTCACTTGACTAACAACATCAGCACCTTTCCCCTTTTCCTCAGGTTTTTGTGTACTCCCTTCTGATCTCTTGATAAACATGCTACCCAGTTTACTAGTTGTATTTCCAACTATCTTGTTTCTCAAATTGTAGTTGCTCTTGGCTTGAGTGACCATGTCTACAGTGATTTGAGAAATTTCCTCATCAGAAGGTCACCTTAAGGAAACATGCTCCTCACATTTCACTGCACCACAACCAACATCATCAAATTCTTCCTCCTCTTCATCATAGAAAACTTGCTGATTGAAAACCTCATTTCTAGCTTGAGAGCCCACAACATCTTGATTCTCAATCTCATCAGTGGAGTCAACCTCATCCCATGCATGTGAAGAAATCATTGCACAACCATTCTTATCATATTTCTCATCTTGCTCTTGGTTCTTAGATAGATTCAGGGCAACAACATAGTATTCTAGATTGTGAGGAGATTGACAAGCAGCACACCATGGGATATCATCACTCATATTAACTGAATTTATCTGCAAAGGATCAAGAATCCTATCATCAGGCCTATCCCTCTTAGCTAGAAAAATGGGCTTGCCATCCTTCCACTAAGTATTGTATGGGTAATTTTGCATTCTTGGTTGCCTGCTAAAATTATTAGGAATTGACCAGTCATTAGTTGCAGCCCTATTGTTTCTTTTTTCATTAGGCCTTAGAACTTCTAAAGCATTTAGAATCTATTTTAAATTATCCTCCTCTTTGGGTTTAAAGTTTGCAGACCTTCCCATCTCTTTCTTATTTTGTGCTTGAGGCCTACAATCATCTCTTCTCCCCAATTTTCCTAATATTCTTCTATTACTCTCTATGTTAATAGCCAACTTGTAAGCCTCCCCAAGATTTCTAGGGTTCTTATCCCTTAAAAGATACCCCATCTTTGCATCAAAAGCATTTAAATATGTCACAAGACACACCCTATCATCTAATCTGATAACTTATAGGAGCCTATGCATATCTTTTTGGAATCTTATATTAAATTCAAGAACATCTTCATTCTAATTTTTCTTTATGTTATTGAATTCATTCAAAATAAAACCTTCATTTGTTTTATCACCATAATGTTCCTTAAAAAAATTCTTAAATTCATTCCAAGACCCTATACTAGCATGGGGCAATCCGCTAAACCAGTCCCTAGCATCTTCAATCAGAGATTATACAAATAACTTCATTACAACATCATCAAGCTCAATATTATAATCATCTATTACATCAATAAAATTCTTTAGATGTTCCTCACATGTGATGACATTGTTTCCAGCAAATTTAGGGAGCTTCTTTCTAATTTCATCAAGAATTACATTAGGATAACCAGGAATACCCAAAAAGATAAGTTGTTTGTACCTTTCATGAATAGGACCTCCTTGAGGTGGATCCACTCCTTGAGATGTAGATGTCCTTGTGTTTGAAATAGAAAAAATTTTAGCAGCGCTTAGTGATGGGATGTCTTTTGTTTGAGTTGCAAGGTTACCATGATTTCCACCTTGTCCCAAAGAAGAAACAACAACATTTGAAGGTCCTGAAGTATGCTTGAGAAACTCAATCTTCTTCCTCATTTCTACAGCAGTAGCCTCCAATTCTCCTTTCTCAAGTTCTTTGGCCCACATCTCTTTCTCCTTTCTAGCCTTCTCAAAATCCGCATCCAATCTCAATTCCTAATCTAAAGGATCCTTATCATTAACATGTTCATTGATTGTAACTCCAACAACTTTTTGTTTGCCTTTATCTCTAGGTCTAATTATCTCATACATCTTCTGCACAATAGGTTGTTTCTCTATTCTTTCAGGCTCTGGGACATAATTAATTGCCTCCAAATCTAATAACTTCCTCTTTAACTATTCAGCCCTTATCATGGCCTATCTTACTTTGTCCTCTTTATGTTTCTCTATTTGTTGTCTGATAGCAACCTATTCTTGGATTCTTCTTTCCAACTCATAAACTTCTTCAAAAATTTCTTCTAATTCTGAGAGAGTATTCTCAAATTCAACATCTCCCACTTGAAACTTATCGTCATACTGGTTCAACCCCAAATCAACAACCTCTTCATATTCTGAGATGTTTTCTTCTTGACCCGGCTTGGTTTGATTTTCTTGTCTTGTATCTTCTTTATGTTTCCAAGTATGAGACATATTTTTTTGTTTTCTTCCCCCCCTTGTCTGACTAGGCTTAGAAGTACTTGGAGGACCTTCTTCTAATCTATCTTCAGGATGCTCCTTACTCCAAGACCTAGTACCTTTGTAACTCATCTTATAAATAATCTATTGACAAGCACTACTATAGAGATGTTTGAGTCACCACCCAAGTATATTGGGAATCTTAAAACACTATTTCTTCAATAACAAGTATCCTAATGAGTTTGATAGGACAAGGGGCAAGAATAACCCTGTGTTTCCAATGATGACCTACTGGTTATTATAGACTTGTGTAACATTTTCCCAGTAGAGTCAC
This sequence comes from Chamaecyparis obtusa, assembly GCA_027943335.1. NCBI lineage: Eukaryota > Viridiplantae > Streptophyta > Pinopsida > Cupressales > Cupressaceae > Chamaecyparis > Chamaecyparis obtusa. The sequence goes on along the minus strand of BSBK01003676.1, from coordinate 406,842 downwards.
CATCTTGTTGGTGTTTTAAAATGGCTTATACTCTTAGGCTGCCAATATACCCTCAAATAGATTTTAGGAGTGGTTAGTTCCAAAATGTAAAAGAATCTTAGGGCAATTGGACCAACTGTAGGGACAAGACTACCCTCTGCACTTCTAGATCTGCAAAACCAAGGTAGGTGTACCTAATCCAATATCTTATGGCATTTCAAGACTTTAAACTAGATTGAACAAAGCAGATGATAGCAAGAAAGTACTAAATGGTAACTAGACACTCATTGACTCTCCATTGCTATGAAGGGTATTACTACTATCAACCAAACAATAATTAAAACTTGAAACAGTGTTGATATATGAAGATGGAAAGAAATAGACAAGATCCAATCAAACATTGAACTCAACTAAATATACTAATCCCTGATCAGTTCCATTATCAATTGGGTAGATCTCAAATACAGACATTGAAACATGAACCAACTACTGTTAAAGACCCATAGCCATAAAAATAAACATTCTAGCCCATCCACTACTTATAGTATCCTTCTGTAGACAAATCAAAATGAATCTATGCCCTATCTAAAGTATATTTCACTTGATCCTAGATCAAGAACTAAAGAATAGAACACATACAAAGGTAACCCTATGCAATGGATCAAAAAATCCAGAATTCACAAGATTGACACCAAGGAGAGACTTGAAATCTTGAAATAGTTATATTAAGTATGATGAGTCATGTACATGTTCAAAGTAGAAAAGAGAGAAAATACCACTTCAATAACCTGTAAAAGACTACAAGGAAATTCTATTCAATCTACATACAATATGATACAGCCTGCTACAACCCCCTGGAACCAACCAAAATTAGAACCCCCCTAAACGATCATGAAAATCCTTTTATAGGAACTAGGATTGCAACAAGCTATGGATCATTTAAGGAAAAATTAGGGTTTTGAACCACCCTACCAAATAGGATTCAAACAAAAAATTATTATAGGGGAGAAAACCAAGCAACCAGGTCTAAAATAGATCCAAGAAAGATCTCCATAAATGATAATTCTGAATTGTGTACTGAAGACCATGAATCTATCATGCATATCAATCTATTTGGCTACCTACAACATGCCTCAAGCAACAAAAATCATCCATTTATTCATGGTATAGACCCATGTAAACAATCATGGAACTCTCTGGACCACATCGTGTCAGTTAACAAAAATCAATTTTACCAAATCCAACCGCTTAAACATTTAATTTTTAGTCCTTCTATCGCTAGAAACCCTTTAAAAATTCAAATCTTGGGAGAAATGGCTATTTTCATGGCACCAATAGAAAATCATCAGTTAGCATTCAAATCTAGATCAAATTTATATTGCGACCATTAGATCCTCTCACTTTCTCGAGCATCTTAGACTTAACTTAGTAAGAATCCTGGTTTATATTTATCCTTAGTCGTGAGACCGCTAGATATCATTTTTAACCTCAGTTATTCTTAGTGATTCAGTGACTGCAGTCAAGTCTTATGTTTTCTTAATCTTTATTTAACCCTTGATCACACTTAGAGAACTAGCAACCACTGTATTCACCCATTCGCCAGAAAACTTAGGGCACTACTAAACCTTTTTGCGAATAAGTGAATAAATGAAAAAACATATTAGAGCTACTAAATAAAGGAGACCACTTAGATCAATGGCCATCACTATACCACAAGCCTAAATACCATGCATCTTCCATCAATGGTATAACAATGACCACATGATCAACTCGAGCTTTAAACATGCCTTGACACCAAAAGATTGGCCCCACTAAAAATTTGCCAAGTCACAAATTCACTGACCAATTAGGAGCAAGCACCTTAGCATTTCATGGCATATTGGACCCACTAAATATAAGCCCTTAAATCATATGGATGTCTTAAGATCTCGTAGCCCAGAGAGATTCCATGAGATCTTAAGACAACTGTAGATTTAGAATCTGTAAACCTCCTAAAAGATACAGGCCCACTGACATGTCTTCATCACCCATTCAAAAACTAATCAAAACTCAACAAATAAGCTCCACCTATCAGAGGACCCACCTTTATTATTGTCACTTGCAAAAAGTAAAATCAACGGCCGGTGTAAGATCTCATGGCTTTGACAAAACCCATGAGAACTTACGCCAATCGTAGATCTTCTTTGGATGTCAGGACCCAAAGGACACATCAACAACCAAGTCCCATTGACAAGCACCACTTGTTGTGCCTTGACCATTGAGAAACTACCAAGTCAGCTTGCGTGGCAATGGACCCACAAAGAAACACATCGGAAGATCAGGTGGTCGTCGCATGATCGCATGGGGAAGGAATATCCCATGAGATCATGTGCCTGCCCTTAGTTTGAAAGAAACTAAAATACTGGGCCTATAGACCACATGAACATGTGACCAAAGGAAAAGAAACCACCATGCTAGGTCATAAATAGTTAAGGGCTAAGCCACTGGGAATAGGAGAATACGCAACCACTGCAGTTGCATAAACACTAAAAAAAAATGCTAACTGCTAGAGGACTAAGCAAACAAGTGACTGACTGGGAAAGACAAAGTGCACATGCATTTTAAGACATAAGTAGCCTAAAAAAGGTAATGCAAGAATAGAACAAGGCCAAGGAAAACTAGGTTTTTCCTCCCAATGGCTATAAAATATGAAATTTAAACTAGGGTTTAAGGCCATAGATAGGAAAAATGTTGCAGAGACCAGAGGAAAATTGGTATAGCCATGAAATTTTTTCTAGCTGCTAACATCTTCTATAGGCTCAATTGTCATTTTTCCATTAATGCTTTCCACATAAACTAGAATTTCACTAAAAATATTCAACTTTCATTCTACAATCAATCAGGTAGTGCGCTCTTGCACATAGGTTCTACTAGTCTCCAAAAGGTTAAATCCAAAGGCACATACTCTGAGGGTGAGTATACTGGCTGCGCAAGGGTATAGAGCTAAATTAGCTCCCCCTATGACCCTGAGGGTCATTCATCTAGATGTAGAGGGTGCATCCACTATGGATGTATCCAATACATACTCATCTACCTTATCCTTCTTTTCCTCTGACCAAATTAAACTCACATCTTTTACAGCTTTCACAAACTTGACTTCTCCTTCGGTATCCAATATTGATTCTTCTGGCTTTCTAGAGCTTTCACAACTTTGCATTATTGATCTACAAAACTTTGAGATATATCCATCCTTGCTACAAGAGTGAAAAATAATTGGAGGCCTTAAATTCCTCGATGCATTGATATGAGTCACCATTTTACATTGTCTAGCTGAGTGACCATTATAATTACATATCTAACATGTAATACTTTGAGAACTTCTTGTATTTGTTTGATTCTGATTTCTCTAATTATTTGGAGTCTTCTTCTTCTAAGTTATTTTATAATTCATAGCTCTATGAGAAAATTTATTTCATGAATAATAGTAACCATTGAAAGGTCTTACCTCTTTATAATTCCTTGCTATATGTCCATGATTTTTAGATGCATAACAAGTTTAGTCTACTGGTTTGCGCTGATCCTTAGATGGTTCAATACTATCTTTAGTCTAATTTCCTATCTCCTTAGCATCTATGGTGTCTTCTGGTGCTTTCATCCTTGCTCGCATGTCATCAATCTAATTTGTGCTTCATTGAATCCAATGCCGCTAGTATCTCCTTTAAGCTTCTGAGCATATAACTGAGATTCTACCAGATCCTTTCTTGTGTGTAATTTATCAATGTGATTATTTTCTTCTTTTAACTCAAATTCCAAATTTTCTTTGTTGTTTCTTAGCTCCAAGATTTCCATGTTTACTTGCCTCAATTCTTCATTTAGTTGAAGGTTCTCTTTGATCTGTTCATCATAAGCTTCTTGATTGTTAGTTAGCTTTTCATCAAACTCTTCAATCTGATCTTTTAGAGATGTGTTCTCTTCATTTATATTTTTGACCATCTTCCCTAAATCATTGTTTGAACAATCTTTCAAATATTTTCTTAGTCTTTTGATGACTTCTTGAGAATCACTAACTTTTTCTTTTAGTTCTTCAATTTCTTTTTCAGATCTGTTAAGGTCTTCAAGAGTAGCTTCAAGATTCTTTTTTAGATGTTTCATTTCTATCCTATTGATGCAAGGTAGGGATGCATGAGGGGCCAAAAAATGGCCAACCTTGATGATCCAAGCCTGCTCAACACATGTGGAAGCCAACAAATACAACAGTAAGAGAGAGAGAGAGAATGCAGAAACTTTCATATATTATCATCAAATAAATCATACATGCTAGGTTGTAAGGCCTTCCCAGTTACGACCTGATATTACAATGAATCTCAGAATTCCTCAAGCATGCGAGGATCTATTAAAAATCTCCAAACTAATGTCTCCTATCTCCTATCCCAAAACTCCCTCCCTAATCTACAACCAAACATCTACATTTATACAAGAAGCTACCAAGCTGAGTTATCCTTTAGATCCACAATCAACAAAAGGAATAGTTAGATCTAGGACCACACACTTCCCAATGATGGATTCCAACATTAATTTTGTGATCCAATATAAATGCACAAGTCGACCACAATAGGAACTAAAACTAAACCCATCGGTAAGGAAGATAACCAAGCAACATACAAGCAATGCCAAGCACTAGTGAAATAACCGACCACCTAGGAGAGAACCAAACACACTCGGTAACCAAAGGAAACTGACCAACTACTGACCAACTCGGTCAAAGGAGAAACCGACAAACACAAAAAAACTTCAAATTTTTTTTGGCAACATAGAATTGCCAAGGACTCGAGATGCTCCTGCATTAGACACCTAGGGTTATTTTGAAATGATTTTCTAAATCACTTGGTATGTTTGGTTTGAGCTGCATCCAACTAATATTATGAAATCCATGAACTATCTTCCATCAGTCTATTCTTCCACTTAACCAGATATTCCATATACTATTTTCCTCTTGTACTCTTGCTAACTCTTTCCTTCAAAATCTGTTCAACTTCATCATTCTACTTCTTAGGATATTCTATCGGTACTATCACTTCTTCATCAGGTTCATGATACTCATACAAATAAGAAATGTAGAAGATAGGTGATATGTCCATGTCATCAAGTAACTCAATTTCATATGCATATCCACTATCAAATTTCTCCAGAATCTTGCAAGGTCCAAACTTCATCTTCGGTTTCCCATATGTTCCAATAGGAAATCAACCCTTCTTCAAATGAACCATCACTTCATCACCAACATCAAAAGTTTTATGTCTCCTTGATTTATCAGCTCTGTCTTTGTATTTTTGATTATTGTCTTCCAACTTCAACTTCACATCTCCATGCTATGTTTTCATGTACTCAACAAATTTTACTCCTTCAACACTTTTCTTATTCTCATCAACAATGTCTCTCAAATTAGATATTCCTCTCAATTGTGCACCATTCACAATCTCAAATGGTGTATTTCTAGTACTCCTATTCATTTAATTATTGTACACAAACTCTACTTGTACCAACATAGAATCCCAATTACTCGGTGTGTCTCCAACTAAATGTCTCAAAAGATTTCCCAAACTTCTATTCACAACTTCAGTCTGTCCATCGATTTGTGGGTGGAATGTAGAACTATATTTCAACTTAGTGCCAAATTTCTTCCAAAGCATTTTCCAAAAGTATCCAACAAATTTACTGTCTTGGTCAGAGATAATACTCCTCAATAATCCATGCAATCTAAAAATTTCCTTAAAGAAAAGATCTGCTAGATGTACTACATCTAATGTCTTTCTACATGGTATAAAATGTGCCATCTTAGAAAATTTATCCACAACAACAAATATTGAATCATTACCTCTTACTGTCTTCAGTAAGCTAAGAACAAAGTCCATACTGATGTCAATCCAAGGTTTCTCAGGAACAACAATCGGTGTATACAATCCAGTATTCTGACTTATTCCTTTTGCAACTTGACAAATTCCACAACTTTTCACAAATTTCTGAACATCTCTATACAACTGCATCCAATAGTATTTCTACTTAAGCAAATTCCATGTTTTATCAATGCCAAAATGTCCAGCCAAACCATTACTATGTTTCTCTTTGATCAAATTAGTTCTCATCACTCCTCTTGGTATACACAACTGAATACCTTTAAACAACATACCTTCCTTAATAAAATATTCATCCCATTCAATATCTTGTTGATCTTGAATAGGTGCTCTACACTTTCTCCATGGCTCAAAAAAATCAAGATCAAACTCATAAGAATCTCTCATCTCATCGAAACCAAGAACTTCAATTTTCATCTCGGCCATCAAAGATCTTCTTCTACTCAATGCATCAGCAAATCGATTAGTGACACCACTCTTATGCTTTATCACAAATGTATAACTCTGCAAATACTCGACTCATTTCATATGTATCTGATTTAACTTATTCTGACTACCCAAATATTGTAAAGCCTTATGATCATTATACAACACAAATTCACTTAGTATCAAATAATGTCTCCATTTCTTCAGTGCTTGAACAATAGCATATAATTCTTGATCATACACATAATATTTCCTTCTATCATCATTCAACTTTTCACTAAAGAAAGCAATAGGTTTACCTTCTTGACTCAACACAGCTCCAATTGCACTTCCACTTGCATCACATTCTACTTGAAATACCTTACTGAAATCAGGTAATGCCAAAATAGGTAATTCAACAACCTTCTGCTTCAAATTCTCAAAACTTCTGTCAGCTCCATGTGTCCACTTGAATTCTCTTTTGTCTCCTCTCATAGTCTCAGTCATAGCATTACAAATTGAACTAAAATTTCGTATGAACTTTTGGTAAAAAATTGCCAAAACATGAAATGATCTTACCTCACTAGCATTCATAAGTGTAGGCCAATTCAAAATAGCTTCAATCTTTTCAGGATCCATCTTCAAACCATTAGCTAAAATAACAAATCCCAAATAAATAGTCTCCTCTTTCATGAATGAACACTTTTTAGAAATCTATACTTCACTGTTATCTTATTGATTGCTCTAGAATTGGTACACATTCTCCATTGTCCATTATTCTTTGGTTGCAATACAACAAGTACTGTACAAGGGCTCAAAATTTCTCTAATCAAACCTTTCTCTAGCAACTTTTGAATTTGTCAGTTCAATTCCTAATTCTTGGTAGGTGTCAACTGATGAGGTGTCTTATTTAGTAAACTAGCTCTAGGGATTAGATCCATACAATGATCAATGCTTCTTTTCAGTGGCAAGCCATCAGGTACATTATCAGAAATGATATCACTGTACTCGGTGAGTAACTTACCAATCTCCTTAGGGACATTATCCTCTATTTTCTTACTTGACTTATTAGGAATCACAACAAAACATACACCATGCTTCTTCGATGAGTTAACAAACTTTCTTCCTTCCATCAAACAAACTTTCACAGATGTGCAAACATTACTAACAGGTTCTTCCATCAATGGTAACAAGATTTGTTTCTTTCCATTAGCCACAATAGTATACTTATGCAATCTCTCATCATATATAGCATGTCTATCATATTGCCAAGGTCTACCCAACAAAATATGACAACAATCCATAGGCATGATATCACACAACACCTTATCATAGTACTTTCCAATCTTCAAATTCACATAACATTGTTCACTTACCAGGAGTGTATGCTCATCTTTGATCCATGAAATTTGATAGGGCTTTAGATGTACCAATATTTCCAATTTCAATTTTGTGACCATCTCTTCAGATGCCAGATTCTCTGAGCTCCCACTATCAATGATCACCTTCCAAACTTTGTCAGAAACTCTACATTTGGTCTTGAAAAAAAATTTCCTAACTGGATCTTCCTTTTTTCTTTCATTCCACAGTGCTCTTCTTACCATCAAGTTATTTTCTTTCTCAGGTTCATTCGGTGACTCTTCTTGCACCAAAGCATTTCTACTGCTACCAGCCTTCTTACTAGCCTGTGTACATTCAAAAGATATATGTCCTTCTTCTCCACAATTATAACAAGTTCTTCAAAAAATTCCTCTTCTATAACCACCTCGATAGTTATTACCTCTACCTCTAGATGGCCTTTCACCTTTCCAATCAGTCTTGCCTTTCTCTAGATTTGTCTTTTCTAGTTCAGATCTACCATTTTCAAAATTAGATCTACCTCTTCCTCTAGGGAATCTACCACCTTGACCTCTCTGTCTTTGCTCATGTATTTTGTTTAGTTTCTCCTTGGCCTTCAAAGAAAATTGATAAGCCTCTTCAATGTTCTCCAACTTGACCATACTAATTTCCTCTTGGATGGAAACTATCAAACCATTAAGGTATCCACTGATTCTTTCTACATCATCTTCATGTCCAGATTTGATATCCAATCTATATAATTCCTCAGTATACTCCTTTATTGAGCTATCTTTCTACCTCAAACTTTGCATTCACTGAACTAGGTTAATCTGATAATCATAGGGTAAGAACTTTCCTTTCAATTTATTCACCATTTTACTCCATACCTTGATTTTGTCTTTTCCTTTCCTCTTTCGATCCAATTGTAGATGTTCCCACCATAAGGATGCATGACTTTTGAATTTTTTACTTACAATCTTTACCTTCTTATCCTTAGGAATGTTTTCATATTCCAAATACTTTTCCATCTCGGTGATCCAGTCCACCAATTCATCAGAATCCAGCTTTCCACCATACTCAAGAGGATTGAAATGTGGTGTTGACTTCATACTTGTCAAAGCCTTCAAAAATATTTCTTCACCTTGATCCATAATAGGTGTAGGTTCTATATTCACCTATTCTTCCTTAGTTTCATCATCACTAACATCTTCAAGATGTCTGCCTCTTCTTTGGGCTGTTTCAATAGCTTCTAACCTAGCAGCAATATGCCTTAGCATATCTGCCAATCCTGGATCTGCATCTCACCTCCCACGAACCATCTTGACAACCCTCTACAATTGCAGGTCAGATCATAATCTGCTACCCCACAACAATTCAACTAGGGCTTCAAGAGGAACCTACAAACCTAGATCTGCAAAACTAGATCAAGATCTCACCTCACTCTGATACCACCTAACACAAGGTAGGGATGCATGAGGGGCCAAACAATGATGCACTTTGATGATCCAAGCCTACTCAACACATGTGGAAGCCAACAAACATAATAGTGAGAGAGAGAATGTAGAAAATTTCATATATTATTATCAAATAAATCATACATGCCAGGCTATAAAGCCTTCCTAGTTACGACCTTATATTACAATGAATCTCAAAAGTCCTCATACATGTGAGGATCTATTACAAATCTTCAAACTAATTTCTCCTATCTCCTATCCCAAAAATCCCTCCCTAATCTACAACCAAACATCTACATTTATACAAGAAGCTACTGAGCTGAGTCGGCCTTCAGATCCACAATCAATGGAAGGAATGGTCAGATCTGGGAGCACACACTTCCCAATGATGGATTCCAACATTAAATCTTTGATCCAATATAAATGCACAAGTCAGCCACAATAGGAACTAAAACTAAACCCATTGGTAAGAAAGATAATTAAGTAGCAGATAGGCAATGCCGAGCACCAGTGAAATAAGTGACTGCCCAGGAGAGAATCAACCACACTCAATAACCAAAGGAAACTGACCAACTACCGACCAACTCGGTCAAAGAAGAAACTAAGCAACACATAAAAAATTCAAATTGTTTTTGGCGACATGGGATTGCCAAGGACTTGAGATGCTCTTGCATCACTTATCCATGATCTTCTCAAGTGGTTAAACTTCTTTGTTGAGGACCAGAGCTCTGATACCAATTTTTAGGAATGGGAACACTGAGAGGGGGGTGTGAATCAGTGTTCACTATTATTAATCTTTTTATTTTACTCTTGAAACTTAACTTGAATGCTTAAGTACTGAAATAAACATTAACATAATCAAGATGCATAAACACAACACATAACACCAATATAGTTATGAGGAAACCCAAATAGGTAAAAACCCTGGTGGAAATTGACACCCAGTAAGAACTACACTAGTGTTTTGTGATACTTGTTAGAAGATCTTTAACCCTGTTAGGAGTTATCTTTACATTGCTTTTAGTAAAGTGACCTTGTCAAGGGTCAAACCTTGTTAGGAGTCTTTTACAATAACCCTGTTAGGGGTGGGGACACACTGTCCTAGAGCTCACTGCTCAAGTGGTGAAGGCTACAACCTTCTGATTTCAGATACAGACTATATCTGCTGGATGAACTAGCACTGTAACATTGCTTGTCTGATCAGTTCCTTTGATGTATTGATGGTTTGACCTCTTGAAAATATCTAATATATCTTAAATACTCTTCATACACTTCTTCTTTTCTTATCTCAACTCTATATCAACTTCTGTGTCTTGTTACAAAGGCACATCTAATATTTATATGCGCTATCAAAATAATTAACTAGGTCGACCTATAACTGATTACATACAATGCTTCCAATTGAATTCACTCAAGATTTTTTACATAAAAACATAATTACATGTCTACAACTTGATTACAATAGGTGCATAGCCTTTACAATGCAATATTATAACCACTAAACAAAATACTACTAGTTGGCTGCATACTCTGTTCTGTTCTAGCATTCACTAGTTGTACCTCTTCAACTGTCTATATCTTCATCATATGGTCTCATCTGATCATGAAAACTTAGACATAGCATGAATACATACATAAAAGATTAAATTCAAGGGCACATACCATAATTATTTCATACGTACATGCGCTGATGCTCTGACCTTCTGGTACTTTGCTAACTGTCTAGTCTTCTATACTTGGCCAAATTCTGATCTTCTGATAATGTGTGCTGACTCCAAAACACTATATGACTTTGTTTCCATAATGAAAATAGTATTTCTAGTCATATACAACAATATAGTCAACTTGCCAACAATTTATACAAGATCAGTAAAAGGACATCTTGATAAAATAGTACGCAAGATCATTAAGCCTAGATGACAGTGATACAATGGTTCACATATCAAACCTCACAAGATCTTCAAGCTAGCATGCTATCAAAATAGAATGGTAGTGGTGATTCAGTGCATCTATAGCCTCAACAACATGGAAACATTGATCCAATAACAACAAATACATTACAAATGCCAAGTGCATAGTACGATGAAATAAACAGTGATACAATAGTTCACATCTCAAAATTCACAAGATCTTCAATGCTATCAAAATAGAATGGTAGTGGTGATTCAATGCATCTACAACCTCAACAACATGGAAACATTGATCTGATAATAAAAAATACATTACAAATGCCAAGCTTATGGTCTCAATGAAATAAACAATGTATAAAACAATATATGGTGCACAACAACAACAAGCATGCAATGACAACAATAACTTTGCATGATGCCTGAGCTCAAATTGAAAATTGTAAGTGTATTAATATATGATCTAATAGAAAAAACCTCATCGATCATTACCTTTGATTCCTCCATCATTATAGAAGAGGTAACTACCTACAACTATATTTCATAATTCCTCCTTTGAAGGCATAGGTTAGTTTAAAATGGAGAAAGTATACAAACACACCAATTTAATCCCAAACCATCATATAATTGGAATTAATCACATCTCACAAATGTATATATTATACTACATACCATTGTATTATAAATATCAAGTATCATTATGAGTTTACATCATATATTTAGTCTTAATAAAATCTTATAAAATAACATAAAACTAACCCAAAATACTTCAAAAGACGTAGATTTTCAAGCTCATCAATAGTCATGAAACATGATCCTAAATTTTATATAGAGAGTTTGGACTCTGAAGGGGTAAAAATACATATTAATTTTGATGTATATTTTCTTGCAATGGATCATAAGAGAGGCCCTAATGATCATGCTAAACAAATCCCTGAATCATATCATGAGACTACCAATCAAAGTGACACTCAAAACTATTGATCTTATAACCTACAACTTGGTTAAAATGGTGTTTCAACATCAAAGTGTTTAAGTTTTGAATCAAATGAGTGTTTTGGTTGAGGTATTGATGTTTCCATTGATATAAACATGTTTTTGTTGTCATTAGTGACTGATTGTTGCAAATGTTATCGAGTTTTCTATGTATTGGTGCTAAGAGAAATGTTCTATTTATAAACACTTGGAAGACTTGTCTAAAGATCATTGCGTCACTTCCATTGTCAATCTTAATATAATATCATTTCAATTGAACATTTCATTTCAAATTTATCCTCTTTCCTACTAAGGGTAATCTCTCTTTTTTGTCATCATTGTTATAGTGGACCAATAATTTTATCTCTATATTTTAGTAACACATCCTAGCATACTTGACCAATAATTTCAGCTCTATATGTTCATAGCACATTCATTTCTAGATCAATACTTCTATTTTAGATTTCTATATTCTGTATTTATCTATTTATGCTAAATATTGTGACTCTTGCATCATTTGACGTATTCATTCCACATTCACATTAACTCTAATCAAACATAAACTGAGGAAATAATCATACATAACATTCAAGTCTTCTTTGGAACTAAAGTTGGATCTATTAAATTTGGAGTAGATCTAATAAAATGACAGAGCTGATAATTATTAACAAATAATTAGATCAATTAATAAGTAGATCATGCATAATAATTTAAATAGTTCAACATGGTATTAGAGCTTGGTTCAATTTAGGAAAGATCAGATCGAACTCCTTTTATATCTTTAGACCTTGTCTTCTTCATTGTTGGTTTGTTTAGTGACAGGTCCCAAGGATAAATTCTGGTTGAAAAAGACTTGTGCTCAAGCTTCTTCTCTTCAGATCTGGATGATCACCTGAGAATATTTGAAGGCCTTCCTTTGGGTATTGTCATATCATGACCCTGTGAGCTTGAGTGATTAAAACATAGATCCAGATCTTATTTCACTTCCTAAATCTGAAGATTCAAGTTGAGAGAACTTTCTTCTCCTACAAAGATCACTCTTTGTGTTGTTGTTAATGGCAGTTATCCTCAGGATCAATATAGACTTGATCTATTCAACTCTTTCTTTCACTTATCATAACGTTTTGTGCTATGGGTTCATTTTGAACTAATTTTTTAGCTAGAGATTGGAAGGATGCAGATATATGGCCTTAGGAAGACCATTCAAGCTCAGTATACAAGGATTAACAAGTATCTGATTTAGTAGAATTCAAGTTTTTAAAATAAATTATTATATATATGAAAGTATTCTCATTAACTATTACTTTTTCTATGGTGACTTAGAACTATATTGGTACTAACAAACTCAATGAAGTAGTTCCTATACACTTGTGTTCTTGATCTCAATCTCTTAATGATTTGATTGGGACCAAGAATGTCAAATTGTTGAAATAATGACTTGGGCTCATTGTGTATAATAGTCATCTATAGATTTAGAACATGAGCTTTTATTTTTTTCTTGGTTGAGGTGGTTCTATATTGGGATTGATACTTCATTATCTTGTTACCTAAATGGCCTTGTGTATTCTTGTGATGAATGCTTTCATGCATTTTAAGTAAGTTGCTATGTTTGTTTGAATTGTGATATTAATTATCTCCATTGACTTGGATGACTTTAACCTGACATGAATGTTGCATGGAAATGTGGATAGTCATGATTAAGTGTAGGCTTATCATTGAAGGGTTTGAATCTCCTGGAATGAAAATCACTCACAAGATCATGAGGGTCCAATGATTGACTATCTTAGAATTATTGATCTATGATGGAGATAAGCATTCTTTTTATTTTCTCATGCATTGTTGTTTCCCTCGTTATAATTTTTTATTCTATACGTCATTACTAATATACTTGATATTCATCTTTGATCAGGACAGATAAAATATCCTGATGCATTCTAAAGGAATCTCTGTCTAAGGCTTCTTTGAGGATGATTTTAAAGTATGACTCATTCGGAAATCCATCATAACTTCTTGTGTCTTCTTCTATTCTTTATCTTTAGATGTCAGGATATCACCTTGTGATGTTAGTTCTTAGGTACATAGGATGTGTTAAATGGGCATATTGTAAGTGGGATGGGTCCTATGAAAAGGACTGGTTACATTCCACGTGGCTCATATGGTTGTAACTCAGAGTGCAATTTCTATGAATACTTCCTATACAATTGAATGGAATGTTGATCCTTCAGTTCTTGGTTTATTGGTTCAGAGGGAGTGAACCATGGATTCATGTCTTGTAATAGATATTATGTGGATATCTCATGTTGTACTTATGTATTACTCATGATGATGAGATCATCAATGTAGTCATGATAGTCTAACTATCTTGGTTGAGAGGGAGTCTCAACCTCTTTGATGTACTTTTGTATTTTAGACCACCCATGTAGGAAATTCAGGGTGGATGTTGTATTATTTAGATCTTCTTTAAGAGAAGATATGTATGACTACCCTCTATGGGCAATGCCAGGTGGAGATGTATTTTTTGTATTTTGACCATCCTTTGTGAGCAATGCAAGATGGTTTTGTAATCATTTTGAAGTCCACCCTCTATGGGAAATGTAAGGTGGAAAAGTTTTTGATCACCCTCTACGGGAAATGCAAGGTGATCCTTTTGAGGCATGATGGTTCTATTGACTTGGTGGTCAGCACCTCCTTGGAGATTCATGACATGGTTTAACCACCTCTCATGGATCAAGTTAAATCTGACATTTGTATCAAGCATTGACAGTTTGAGCTTTTGGTGAAACATAAAATAATTCCTACAATTAATATCAGAGCCTTGGGTCACGGGTTTGAGTCTCCCTTCAATGGGTGCTGAAGGCTCAGTCGATGCTAAGGGGGAGATTTTTAACTTGGTGGTCAGCACCTCCTTGGAGATTCATGACATGGCTTAACCACCTCTTGTGGATCAGATTAAATCTGACATTTGTATCAGGCATTAACAGTTTGAGCTTTTGGTGCAACGACAAATGATTCCAACAGGTTCCACCCTCTATGAGTAGGTATGGTGGATATGCTTTGACCATCCTCTACGAGTAGGCATGATGGAAAGTAATGGTAAGGGATAGAATCCACCTAGCTAAGAGGGAGTGTTAATGTTTAGTAGCTAGATCAGATTCTAGCTCTCATTATTTTAATCAAGAAAATTAAAATAATGAATTAATTATTTTAATTAAGGATTAATTATTTATTTTTAGAGAAATAAATAAATAACTTATTATTTAATTAGGAGAATTAAATAATATATTGAATTGGGAGATTATGTAATTAAATGTATATATTGGAGAATTAATATGAATTGATTATTTATTTAATTAGGAAAATTAAATAAATAATTGTGAGTTAACTTATTAAGTTATATCTTTAATTTAACTTAATATTGCGCTATTGTATTTATAAATACAATAAAATAAACTTAATCACCTAAGGGTTGGGCCCTTTCCCACATGTTTCCCTCTTGGCACCTAAATTCCAAGGTCAGCCTTGGAAGTCGACCCATCTTAAGTGTTTTTTTTTTCCCTCATATATATATGAGATGATTTGGTTGTAAGGAATACGAATGAAGACAAGAAGACTTGTGATTTGATCTTTAGTACACCTTAGTGAAGAATATTCTTGGTTGTATTTCAGGCAGAAACTACAAGACTATGACTATGACTTTGTAGAGGAAAACATAATTCAGTCATATGTATAATACAATTTGTCCTCAGCAGTGAGTTCAAAGGCTAGGAAATGAATACCACAAATGATGCAGGAGCATCTTGGGTCCTTGGCAATCCTGTGTCACCAAAAATATTTTGAAGTTTTTCTGTGTTGCTTGGATCCTTCTTTGGCCAAGTTGGCTCGATAGTTGGTCGATTTCCTTTGGTTACCGAGTTTGGTCAGTTATCTCCTGGGCGGTCGGTAGTTTCACTGGCACTCAACGATGCTTGTCTATTTCTCGGTCATCCTTGCTTACTGAGTATTTTATTTTGAGTTTCTATTGAGGCTGACTTGTGCATTGATTATGGGTTGTGGATTTAATGTTGGTATCCATCATTGGGAAGCGTGTGGTCCTAGATTTGACCATTCCTTTCATTGATTATGGATCTAAAGGCTGACTTAGTTCAATAGTCTCTTGTATAAGTATAGTTGTTTGGTTAGAGTTTAGGGGGTGAGTTTTTGGAGGGAAGATAGAAGATAGTAGAATGAAGATTGTTTGCAAATCCTTGCATGTTTGATGACTTCTGTAATTCATTGTAATATTTGGCCATAACTGGGAAGACCTTACAACCTGGCATGTATGAATATATTTGAATGAAGATAATATATGAATGATCCTTCTTTCTCTCTCTCATTGTGCTGTTGTCTCTTCTATGTGTTGTTGAGCAAGTTGGATTAGGTGGTAGGGTGTGCCATTGTTTTTGCCCCTCCATCCTCCTTTGTGTCAACAAAGAAAGACATCAATACATATAAAGACAATGATCTAATTTGAACAACAACCACATTACAATATGGTGATTTGATTTGATACATAAGTAAATTGCTGATTGAAAAAGACACCATACTGGACCTACATCAGAGCTATGCTTATAGAGATAAAGGTTAGATTTTATCAATTATCTAGTGCTACACTCTAATTGACAAATCAACATTGTATTGTGATTTAACATTTCTAAATATTAATCTTTCATTTCTTGTTGGGTTTTTCACTTCCACAAGGGAGGTTTTCCTAGGGTTTTTTGGTGTCTTGTGTTCTCTTTATTTAATCCAAATCTTTAATTAAGTTTAACTATTTAAATTATTATGCATGATCTACTTATTACTTGATCTAATTTGTTAATAATTATCATCTCTGTCATTTTATTAGATCTTATCCAAATTTAATAGGATCTTATTGGCTATTTCCTCTAATGAATAATATTGATTTGGATCCTATTTTATATCTCTGGGATTGGATCCTATTTCCCATTATTTCACCAACAAGGAAGACAAATAACTAGAAGAGGGAGAAAGAAACCCTCTTCTCCTACCCAAAAATTGATCACTATGTAAGGACTCAACCATAGGCATCTCAACCATCTTATTCATTTTTTAATGAGAATCTGATGCAAAGGAGGAGGAAGGAGGGGCCAAAACAATGGCACACCCTACCTAATCCACCTTGCTCAACAACACACAAAAGAAACCACAACACAGTGAGAGAGAGAAAGAAGGTGTGTGATGAAGTTACTCACCTGCATGAAATTAAGATCTACTAACATCAATTTAATCAAATACAATGCAAATCTAACTAAAACTGAAATTATGATCTATATTATCCCATGGATCTCTAGAAAGAAGTGGTAAGTGAAGCTCTCAGCTACAATCCTCACGAGTGACACCTCTAAAATGAGAAATGATGCTGCTACTACGCTTATGCTATACTTCTATGATGATTCTAGCTCAAATTGACAAACTACAATGATATTTGCTTTAAAATGCTCTTAAATTGCTCTTAGAATGATCTCAATTGCCTATAGTAACAATGCTTTGCAAATGAAATTTCAAGATGGAAATGCTCTCCAAAATGCTCCATATTTATAATAAATGTCCAAGGGTAGGGGATGGAGTGAAGTAATCATGATTAACCCTTGGTTGAGTTAAAAAAATTTCTTTGTTCATAAATGGGGGGACAAATGAGGGGACAAGCCTTTAAATGGTTTCAAAGCTTTGGACAATTTAAATGTTTTGAGTGATTTGTGTCCTTTCTGTCTCAATTTTCATTGGTTGATCACTTTGTTGAAAGAAATTAAGGAATATTAATTCAATTAATTAATTAAATTTAGCCATGGAAGGGTAATAGGTTCTTTTTTATTTTTGATTAAACAACTATACAATTAATTGATTAAAATCAATTATATAGTGTTTTTGGTCCCTTTAAGCTTCAATTTAATTATTTAACATCATTATTTAATAATTCCTTTTCTTTAATTAATTTTGCTCAACTTTATTTAATTATGTCCCTTTTAATGCATTTTAATGATTTAATCCCTTTTATTGATTTTTGAGCCATTTAATTTGATTTTTGCAATTTAAAAGTATTTGTCCAATTTTTTGTGTCTACAAATGCCCCTCTTTGAATCAATGTGCGAAGAACATTGGTTCAAAGATCCTTTAAGTCCTGATTGTTGATTCTTGATGTGATTGATTGCTGCCTCTTGATAAAAAAATTTATGATGCCCCACTAATTTCATGATGTTTGATTGCAATTTCGATTTGATACCCTTATGCCCCCTCAAAAATTAAGACATTAATTTCTTGTTTTCAAAAAATTTGATTTGATGTTTGATTTATCAAATATGTTTTGATTTCTGACTATTTGATGACATGTCATGATGTATGATTATGCCTCAGTTTGATTTGATTAGTTAAGATAGGTCAACAGCTAGTTTCACCTCCAAAATTAGGTGAAACTACCTTAAATAGGTTGAGAAACCTTGTTTTACCATTCATTTTTACTTTTCATCTTGGTGATTTTGCTCTGATCCTCTAGTGATTTTCAAGATGGTTGTGCCAATTTAGGAGCATAGATTCAAGAGGTGCTGGAGATATGCAAGACCACCTGAGTATGGAGCTCTGGTAAGTCATTATAAACCTTGATTGTGCATTTATGATCATTTATTGCAATTTCATGTTTTGTTGTTGCGTTGAATTTAAGAACTCTCACCTAGGAATAGTTTTAATGTCGCTTAGGGTATTTTACTATTGCGTCTATGGTTTTTACTCCTGCCTCCGTGTATTTTATCCTCACTCAAGAACCTTTTTCTCTCACCTAGCACTAGAACAACTCTCACCTAGAGCTAGGTTAAATTGCCCTTTTTCTGATAGTTTGTTGCTTATGATAACCTTAATGGATTTACTATCACCTAGGCTAGCATTCACTATCGCGTAGCCTAATTCACTATTGCTTAGTAGGAAAACTATCACCTGACACCAGAATAATATCACTTGACATGTGTTCACTATCGCCTGAGGTTAAATGTCACCTGGCATGAAAAAAATATGCCTACTGACTATTTGGAAATTTTTTTACTTTTCGCACATGTACTTGATTGCGTCTAATGAAAATTTTGATAACTCTTGATGATAGATTCAGATGATAAGTGTAGGTCTGTTATTGTCAACAAAACAATTGGTTTAGGATATCTAGATAGTGGTACCTCAGAATATGATTTGTCAATCCCATTTAGGATAGTGATTAATAAGATAAATCTATCAGTGTGAAAACCAATATGATTTTGATACTGCCACTTCGTTCTCAAGATACAGAGAAATGAACGATGGTACTTGGTGTGATGACTTGAGACTTTTGAGAAGATTGACTTGAGATAATTCCTTGATATGATGTATTGATATGATTCCTTTTGCTTGGCCAACAAGATCACTTCCCTACCTTATACATCTAGTCAGTTGCATCTTGGGTTATTGACTTGAGTTAGACACTCACAATAGTTGAGTTCTGTGTTATCGAGTGATGTGGATTGAGATTTTTGCTTGACCTCCCATGGTTTTAGCTAAACCATGGGTTACTGACTGTAGTGGCAGAGTGATGGCACTCCGACCACAACACATTCCACTTATCGTATGGAGAGATGACTATCATACCCAAGGACGTGTATAGATTGCTTTAGATCCCATGTAGAGGAGAGGTGGTATATTATGATTCTATCTATGATTCTTCTATCTACCAATGAGTATTTGGGGACAACACTATAGGAGATGGGGATACTATTACATGGCCTTAGTTTTCATCTTTATCGACATTACCAGCAGTTTTGGGTGTAGTGATTGGTGCTTTACTACTTCCTGACCAGCAAGGTCATGGTTTTTAGTTGGTTGGGGTCAGATCATGGAGGATTTACTTGCTCATCCTCAATGGTTTGATTGGGGTTCCTACGTCCTAGTGTAGTTGTATCATGATTTACATGAGGTGGTGTATCGGGGGAGTGCATCATTATCAGTGAGTTCCATTGTTCTTCAGTTGTGGATATGGGAGCATCTTCCCATTACTAGGCCCATTTCTGATAGGGTTTGACATCAGGGATTTCCTTATGCTTTCCTTTACATTGGGATGGTGATTCAACATCACTTGGGTCACTTGGATTACTAGAGATGTCAGATTGATGATCTCAATCAGGTTACATGGCATCCTTACCTTGGTTCTGATAGATGGAGAGAGGATGAGGATGAGTTACCATACATGTTAGCCCCTCATTGGATGATTGGGCATACTACCACTACTATTGAGCACTTTTGCTTCATCAGATTTTTGAGACAGTATGGTTGGATACAGGGTATGCCTTAGGGCAATGCACTATATGCTCAAGTACATGTAGAGATTTCTCTATGGGGTCCATGTATTGATTATCAGTTTGTATTAGATCAGATTATGGGTATGACTATTTGTAGATGGCAGATACTGATAGGTATTGTAGACGTCAAGATGTCCCATGAGTATGCAGATTGGTGAGCTCGCAACAAGTTTCCTCATTTTACTAATCTAGCTGAGCCTATTCCTAGATGTCATGATGGTGATAGGGATGATAGACATTAGAGAGGACAAGGATGTAGACATCCTCAAGTTGCACTAGGTAGAGGACAGATGAGATAGGGTCATGATCATGGGGATGCTAGAGATAGACCAGCTAGAGTGCAAGATGATGCAGTTGATAGACAGCCTAGAGAAGATAGACATGATAGAGCTTATAGACATCAAAGAGCTCAGAGATAGGCACAGGTTGATGCAGCTAGGTAGATTCCTAGGGGATTGGATCCCTTGGTATAGTTACAAAGAGTAGCCTTGGCTTAGCATGATGATGATGTAGCTCAGCAGGATCAGGCACAGCAAGATGATGGTGCTCCACAGATGCCTCCCCCAGCTCCACAGCCACAGGGTGCACAAGGTGATTGTATTGATGAATTATCTCGAGGTATGAAGGTATTAAGGACAGATATGTCTGCTATTGTAGGTGAGTTGGATCAGGTTTCCTCTTTATTATAGTAGTTTGTATCAGCCATGGTTGTTCTAAGACAAGATGGAGTGGGCACTTCATAGGCTCCTCCCCCATAGGATGGTAGAGGTCTAGACGGATCTAGTGTTGTAGGCTCTTGATTGATATAGTTACTCATTGATGATGTCCTCTTTGTTTCATATGTCATATTATCCATTTCTTAGAACATTTGATGTAGCACTTTGATGACATTGTATCTTGATATACTGATTTGATGATCATATGATGAACACTCTTTTGATGATATATATGATATACTCTGTGGTTCATCTTGATGAGTTGGTTTATGAGATTATCTTTTATGCAGCTATTTGATGTGTGTATGCATTTACTTTGTTTTTATGCTATGGATGCAATATCTTATTTGTATGATATACATAGATGTATTCAATGATGTATGGATGTTTTCTTTTTCTAATATGTGTATAATGAATAAGGCATGGATGCAAAAGATAATCTCATTTTCTTTGTAGTGTTTTGATCAAGAATAAACATTTTTTTGAACACCATTTTTCTTTTATGTTTTGACTAACTAGGATTATTGATGTACCCCCTCTTTCCCTTGGAACATTAACTACAAACAAATGCATTTAATTTAACAAGATAATGAAATTAATCTAACATGCAATGCAATGCAACCTAAGTGTCACCAGCTTTTAGCAAAGAAATGCTCTGAGGATAAATTTTCATCATTGAGTAGTTTGGGACCAGAAAGCTTAGTACAATCACCACTGACCACATCATGATGATATGAATATTGATTTTATTGCATTTTGGTAACCTCCTTTTTGAACCAAGTACAACCCTCACTAGTTGGATGACCAAACTATGGGAGTCTGAATACCGATGTCATCGGATTCAATGTTGCAAGTGGATTTTTGGTATTAAGATATAGAAAATCTAAATAGCTAAGGGATTTGTTTGCATAAACAAGCAAAGGAAAACTCACCCTCTGATGAGATAATCCTTGATGGTTCTTTGATGACCATGTCATTAAACAAACTCTCATAAGTTGATGAATCATCCTTCAAACAATCACTCAAAGGCAAGAAAAATATCACATCTTTAAAATGGCTAATCTAGTCGAAACATCATTGAATAGCTCAAAAGATATGATGAAAAGTCCATTTCATCAAGATTTATCAACAACAAAATTTCAAGTGTTTTACCATGTTTCATTATTTTGCCAAGAAAGAAAGCTTTGAATGTTTTGCCATGTTTTAGGATTTTCCAACAAGTATTTCCAAGTATTCTGATCTTTAAGGTGTTTTTGTCCATTTTTAATCTTGAATAATAAAGTCAATGAAGGCTCAAGGATCATGTTGTAGGGTCAAATACTTAGGCTCAATAAACTTTCCTCTCTTCCAAAACTCTGATAAATCTCTCTCTGATGTGACTGATTGTAGCACGTATGGAATCCATTTGTTACCAAATTTGCAATCTCCTTCTGCCCCCAAAGGATAGATGTGATCGGTTGTCAAACTTAGGGCTGATAGACAATGCAACAATGCGACTGATGGGCTTTATTATGTACAAATGATGGATGCAATGATGGTTGTACAAATGAGATGGTGGAAATGCAATATGGACATATGTGACTAGGAAAGACAAACTTTAAGGGAACAAAAGGTGCTTGTTTACCAAGTTTTCACCCTTTGGATGGATCAAGCTCTTTTTTTCTATTTTTAAATATTTTTACTTTTTTTTCTACCAAGGTGCCTATTGTTAGGTTTTCACCAAGGCACTTTTTTTTTTTTTTTTTTTTTTGTACCTTTTTTTTTTAAATTTATTTTTTTAATATATTTTTTCATATCATTAAGGTGCCTATTTGCTAGATTTTCACCAAGACAACATCTTTTTGAATGTTTTTCCTTTCTTCATGCTTAATTTTTCAATGTTTTTGATCTTTTGTGCTTTTCAAATGTTTTTGGTATTTTAAGAATCTCTTTTGAACTATGTACAATAAATATGATGCTCTCTCATCTAATACTCTTTATACTCTTTCGTCTAACTCATGTGTAGAACCTTTTGAGATGAATACTATTAATGGGTTCTTGAAGCTCCTCTCCTTCACAAGTTGATAATTTATAAGTTCCTGTGCCAAATGCAGATACTATGATGAATGGGCCAAGACAATTAGCTTCCCATTTCCCTTTCTTCTCTCTTTCAACCTGATTCTTTGGGTTTTCCCTCAACACTAAGTTTCCTATCTGAAAGACTCTTGGTTTAATATGTTTATTATAGCTCTTCGAGATTCTATTCTGATACACTTTTAGGTGCTCATAAGCTTGTGTTTGATGTTCTTCAAGTAACTCCAATTGTTGAAGCCTAGCTACTCTATAGTCTTCATATGTGATCAATCCTTGTAATGATACTCATAGAGATGGGATTTCAACCTCTAATGGTAGAACTGCTTCAACCCCACAGACAAATGAGAATGGCGTGGCTCCTGTGGGTGTTTTGATGCTGGTTCTATAGGCCCATAATGTTGGATTAATTTGCATGTGCCAATCCCTTCCTAATTTATTGACCGACCTTTTCAAAATCTTCAAGATGTTCTTATTCATGGCTTTGGCTTTCCCATTTTCCTGAGGGTAATAAATTGATGATGAATGGTGAGTGATATGAAATGTAGCACAAAGTTCATCAAAATCCTTATTCTTGAACTGTTTTCCATTATCTGTTATTATGGCATGAGGAATTCCATATCAGAAAATGATGTGATTTAAGATAAACATGGAAATTTGTTTACCCATTACCATTATCAAAGGAACCACTTCAACCCACTTAGTGAAATATTCTATTGCGGTTATGATGTGTTTGTTCCCATTTGAAGAAGGTGGATGTATGATGCCAATTAGATCAAACCCCCATTGATAGAAAGGCCATGGTGTGACAAATGGGTGTAATTCCTGTGTCAATGCATGTATCATGTTGCCATGATATTGGCATTTGCTGCATATCTTCACAAAGTGACAAGCATCTTTTTCTAATGTCTTCCAGAAATACCCTAAGTGAAGGATTTTCTTAGCTAGATTCAACCGGCTTGTGTGCGACCCAAAAATGCCTTCGTGAACCTCGTGTAAAGCTAACTTAGACTCTTCTTCCTCTAGACACCTAAGTAATATCCCATCAAAACCTTTATGATACAATGTTTCAGAGAGGATTAGGTAACGGGATGGTTGACAAATAAAGTTTCATTTTTGAGCTCGGATTTGGTCTAGGGGTAGCACTTGGTCTTTAAGATATGTGTATATAGGTCCGTACCAAGGGGAGTCATGTCCATGTAATAGAGCAACAATTTGGGTGTTAGAAAGGTTGAATGCAAGTTTTACCAACTCTTCCACCTAGAACTCGTACTTCTCATTTTGATCAGGTTTTTGTAACAAGGAAGCCAAGGTAGCCATGGCGTCAGCTGCTCTATTTTTCTCTCTAGGAATCTACTCAAATGTGAATAAGGAAAAATGCTTCTTCCATCCATCAATCATGGTCTTGTATGACATCAACTTTTCATCTTTAGTGTTATATTCATTTTTGACTTGATTGATGATAAGTTGAGAATCTCCATAAATTTGTAGCTCTTTGATGTTCCACTCTAAGGCCATTTTGATGTCTATGACAAGTGCCTCATATTCTGCTATATTATTGGTGCATGGAAACATAAGCTTGTAGGATTTAGGAATAGTGTAACCTTGAGGAGTAAACAATAGTATGCCAGCTCCAAAACCTCCTTGAGTATAGGAATCATCAAAGAATAACTTCCATGTTTTTGCCTCTATGTTTACAATGGCAAAATTCAAAAATTCCACTTGAATAGTTTTTGTAGAAGTCATGGGATTTTCAACTAAGTGATATGCTATCACTTGTCCTTTTATTGCCTTTCTATTGACATACTCAATGTCAAACTCACTCAATATCATCACCCACTTAGCTAGTCTACCTGTTAAGGCTGTTTTACTTAACAAATATTTGAGAGGGTCAATTTTGGAAATTAGTTTGACCTTATGCAGCAACATATAATGTCTCAACTTTTGAGATGAAAACACCACTGCTAGGCAAGCCCTTTCCATAAATGTATAATTAAGCTCATATTTGATCAAGGTCCTACTCAAATAGTAAATAGCTCTTTCCTTTCCTTATTCATCCTCTTGTGCCAGAAGCACTCCTAGTGATCTTTTGGTAGCGGATATGTATAAAAGCAATTCTTTTCCCTTAATTGGTGGCATGAGAATGGGTGGATTTATCAAATAGGTCTTCAACAATGTAAAATCTTGATCACATTTTGCATCCCATATGAATATAGTATCCTTATGTAGCAATTTGGTGAAAGAATGATATTTTTCGGCCAATTGAGAAATAAATCTCCTTATGGATTGGATTTTTCCTTGTAATGATCTCATTTGGCTGATGTTCCTTGGTATTTCCATGTCCATTATGGCTTGTACTTTCTCAGGATCCACTTCAATTCCTTTGTTAGAAATTATATAGCCTAGTAACTTGCCAGATTGGACTCCAAAGGCACATTTCTTTGGGTTTAATCTGACCTTGAATTGCTCCAACCTAAAAAATATCTTTTTCAAAATTTGGAGATGTTCTTCTCTTTTGTGGGATTTTGCCAATATATCATCCACATAGTCTTCTAAGAATGTGTGCATCATGTCATGGAAGATAGTTGTCATGGCCCTTTGATATGTAGCTCTGACATTCTTAAGGCTGAAGGGCATGACATTCCAACAAAAAGTGCCCCAAGGGCAAGTAAAGGTAGTCTTCTCCTGGTCTTCAGGTGCAATTTTAATCTAATTATACCCACTGAAACCATCCATTAATGAGTACATTGAGTGACTTGCTATCAAATCCACTATGGCATCTATGCTTGGAAGTGGGAAATCATCCTTAGGACAAGAAAGATTTAGATCTCAAAAATCCATGCATACTCGAATAGATTTGTCATGTTTTGTGACTGGTACAATATTCAAGATCCATTCAGCATAAGCTATTGCTCTTATGAAGCCTACTTTCAATAATTTTTCTAGTTCTGCCTTGACTAAAAGAGCTATGTGTGGGTGCATCTTTCTCAAATTTTGCTTAACGGGCTTAACCCCTAGTCTAACATTTAGATGATGCATTATAAAGTCAAGATCTAAGCTAGGCATGTCAGCGTATGACCATGCAAAGTTTATTTGTTGCTCTTTGAAATTTTTTATGAAGTCCTCTCTTTCTAGAGGTGTGAGTGATGCAACCAAGTGTATGAACTTTGGATCCACTTCCGTACCAATGTTAACTTTTTCCATTGGCTCTATGAGTATAGGTGACCTTTCTTCCTTGTGCTCTGGTAGGGTATCCAATCTCTCTTCCTTTGATGCCACAATTGGGTTTTCACCAAAGGAAACATCTTTTATCTTTACTTTTTTGGGTTCTAATGCTGCCACATAATGGTTTTCAACACTAGAACTTTTCTTTTTCTTATTTTTTTTCATTTTTTTCTTTTGACTGAGAGATTGAACCCCCACTCTTCTATCATGTTCAGTTCAAGTTCATTGGTGACAAAGGGTTCAACCGCATTAAGGTATTGGTTTGCTGCTTGGTCATTTTGGAAGTAAAGCAAGTCACTTGGCTCAGTTTGGTCCCAATCAATGAGGTCAGGACATGTTAAGGATAATGAGTCATTAGGCAAGGTATCATCAATTTGGGTTATGGACATGACTTCATTTGAAGGTTCATACATTGTATCATTTAGATCTATGATGTGTGCTTCCTCAAGGTGATCCATGGAAGAAGGGTCAAAATCCCCTTCACTTGAGTTCTCATCAACTTCTACTGGAAACAACATGAGAAAATTCACAAGTGGCTTAAAACTAATGTTTGAATCTCCCTCCTCTGAAGGCATCCAAAATGTATCTATCCATGGTGGACTTGTATATGCTTGTCCTATGTTAAGATCTTGTATATTAGGCTCTTCATTGATTTGAATCTCTTGCTTTGGGATATTTGCATATGTGTGTATTGTGACTACTTCCTTATCTTGACATGATTCATCTAATAAAGTATCCCACTCATAATCTTGGGAATCATCACTATCTCCCTCGGATTCTAAAGCATTTACTTGAGGATAGAAGTCTTGCATTGGGCTGGAGCTTTCACCTTTGTATTGATAGCCTACTCCAGATTTTTCTTGTTTTTCCCTCTAGATAGGTTCAATGGGTTCTAACAATCCTCTATTTCTTTGGCCTAAGGGTCCTCTTCCCTTGTATCCCATCTTCTGCATTATATCAAACCCTTTTCCATATTGCTTAGTTTTTATATTTACATGCTGAATTCTTTCTATGGGAGTGTTTGAGGTATCTTCCTCATCATGATAAAGCCATTGAAGGACTTCATCTTCTTCCTTATCCCATGTTGCTTTGTTATCTTCCCTTACAAAATAGGAATTATACTTATGTGGAAGATGGTCTTTTGATGGTTTACCATGTGATTTTGGAGATGTGGGCATGTCGAATAGAGAAATAGAATATTCCCCTACTCCTTTTGAACTAATCTTGCATTGTTTTTCAAATTTATTCATCATTTCACTCATGTGCTGGTAATGATCTTCCTTGGCTTGTTCCTTTTCTTCTTTGGTAGGTTTTTAGATTACTATCTCTGATTTAGGTGCTAGATATGAACTTTCCATTGCATTTGGACCCTCATAGCTTACTTTTTCCTTTCCCTCAGTTGATGTTGTTGAGCTAGCTTGAGGAGGGTGTTGAGCAGCATCTAATGTTAGTTCTTTTATTTTAACATCTTCAATTGTGGTTCTTTGAATAATTCCTTCTTGATTATGTGGAATAAATAGATCATGAAGGGGTTTGAGTGCATTACAATATTGGAATGGGTTTTAGTCCCCTCCAACTGTGATTTCTTCACCCATGTACAGGAATTTGATGCATTGGTGGTACATGGATGAGATTGCTTGCATCTTGTGAATCCATGGTCTCTCCAACAAAATATTATAAGTTAACTTCATGTCTAATACTTGGCAATTGGTGTCCTTCTTGATAGGTCCCACTTGTATGGGCAATACAATCATGCCTTTAGAGGCCCTTTCAGCTTCATCATAAGCCTTGATGGTGATCTTTTTCATAGGGTCAATGCAAGACTCAAATAGCCCTAAGGATTGGACAAGACTTAATGTGCAAATGTTAAGGCCAGCCCCTCTATCAATGAGGGCTCTTTTGACTCTATGCCTATCTATTAAGACTTCTATATGCACTGGTAGATTTTGAGGATGGGTTATAGACATGTCATCTTGGTCGAAAAATGAAAGACAATGAGGTACCACAAGATGACCTACCATGTTTTGGAAATTCTCCTCTTCTAAGTTAGTAGGAACATTCATCTCTACTAGAGCTTTTTCTAGAATTTCCTTATGATTAGGTGATAACTTCAATAGCTCCAAGATAGAGATTTGTGCTAGAGTTCTTTGCAATTGATCAACCAAGCTATAAGGTTTTGCTGCTATCGACGGTTGCTTGACCATGATGTTGGACCAAGGATTGTTAACAACTTGAGGAGCAATCCCTTGTATGGTCATTCTAGAATTCTTCCCTCTTGTAATAAAATTTGATGTCTCTTTTGGAGGCTGTTCCTTGATGATTATAGCATTCACAATGTTATCATAAGGTGGCACAAAGTTCAGGCTATTGGTGCTTTGTTTCTTGCCATTAGATGACTCCCCTTTGTCATGTTTGTAGAAAGGTTATTTGAATGTTGTATGATCTTCATTGTTTTGAGGTCCATCAATGGTGATTGTGCCACCATCAATTAAATCTTGCACTACATTCTTTAGTTGTAGACATTCATTTGTTGTGTGCCCTCAAATTTTGTGGTACTCATAATGGTTATCAGCACTCCACCAACTAGGCTTGTTATTTGTCTCATAACCTGAATGCTGGGTAAAGTAATGACATTATGAGCCATGAGAGTCTTTAATGCCCTTTCAAGGGGTTCACCCAAGGGTGTGAAGTTCCTTTGAGGAGTGGGCACCAAATACTTATCAAATTTATTATTTCTTGCATTATTTCCTTGGTTGCCCTTATTGGCATTGTTGTTATTGGAAGGTGCATTGGATGTCTGATTGTCATTGTTCACCTGATTAGGTGCCCTTGTAAGAGAAAAGGGGACCACCTTCAAGTTGCTAGATTCAACTACTCCATCATTCACAATTCCCTTATTTTTGTTCTTATAATGGCTATTACTATTGAACCAATTATTCTTTTGATTATTGCCATTGTTACCATTGTTGGAGTTGTTCTTGTTATCTTTGTATAGTTTGAGTTATCCACTTTTGACCAGCACTTCCTTCATTGTTACTCCATTTCCAATTAGATCTTGAAAGGTCTTTGGACATTGCATTCGTAATCAGTAGTTCAACTCATTGCTTAAACTATTTATGAAGATATCCATCTTCTCTTTTTCAGGCACGCTCCTAGGATATCTTGCAAAAACTATCCTCCATCTTTGTAGAAAAGTGAGGAATGCCTCCCCATCCTTTTGTTTAGTGTTGCATAATGTTATCATCGTGACCTCATGCTTGATATTATATGAGTAATGGGTCATGAATTTTGAAGCTAACTCTTCAAAGGTCTTAATGCTGGAGGGTAACTTAGAAAACCACTCCATAGCCATGCCTCCTAAGCGTCACGGGAATAATCTCATTAAATATGTTGTATCATGCATGAAATCTAAGCTTAATGCACAAAAATCCCATAAGTGATCTTGGGGATCTTTCATTCCTTCATACTTGTCATACTTTGGGAACACAACATTGATTGGGAATGGTAGCATAACCAAGCTTTTATCAAATAGGAATGGACACAATTCTTCTATGGAGAAAGGCTTAGGAGCCCCGCTTTGCTTAATGTTGTCCAATTGCATTTGAAACATCTTGAGTTGCTTTTTCATGATGTCTAAGGTACTTTCCTCAACTTCTGATGCTTTGAGTTGGTTGACATCATAGTCACGGGGTAGCTTGAGACCTTTTTGTGCTAAGTCCATGAGGTGTTTTTCTCTATCTCTGTCCATTGCCTTTTCCGTGAGCTTTCAGAAATAAGGACATTGGATAGCCTCACTAACTTTTTCATCTATGGCATCTTCTGTCATTGCTTCAGTGTGAGTTCTAGTGTGGCTTTGGTCAATATCTTGAGCATTTTGATCTGCTCCTCCATTGTTGGTATTGCCTTGGTTAGTAGTGTTGCCCTGATTATTTATATCATTACCCCCATTATTGGCATCACCTTGGTTAGTGGTATCAATGCCACTATTGTCTTTACCACCCAAACTACCATAGTACATCATGTTGCCTTTCCCTTCTTGTTCGGGTGACTTTTGTGGTATTCTAGGAGTAGTCTCATCTCCGAGGTAAGGTAACTCTTGTCTCAAATAGGTCTCGTCAGCTTGCAAGGTTTGGTTGATATAATAAGATCTGGTAAATGTAGGCATGAACCTTGAAGAATGAGAGTTAATATCACTCGGGGTCTAATTCTTTGGATGGTTTGTAACAATGCTGTAGAAACAAGAATTTGGAACAAGTTGAGAGTTTGAACAATAAGAACACGAAAAAGGGTCCTCAAAAATGTGTTCAAATTTTTTTGATTTATCCTGTAAATACTCTTTATTTTCCCTTTTAGTTTTTTTCGTCATCACTAAACTGAGCATAGGCATGACTGAAACTTCTGTAGGCATGCACTAGTTTCTTTTTAAGCGACACACTATGTGAGACTTTGCTAATGCTAGGCGGGTTTCCAATTTTTCCAGGCATGTTTGAAATTTTTCTAAGTGTGACTTCAATATGTCTACACGTGTTTAAACAATTCACAAGCATGACTGAACCTCTAATAGGTGAGTGTGTTTCATGCACAGGAGACAATTCTCTAACCAGGGTATAAGATTTTGAATTTTTAAAATGTGTAAGATCAGTCTTTGGAAATTTATGTGTTTGAAAATAGAAAAACAAGTGCAACACACACATCACTTTGTCACCATGTCCCTAAAAACATTCTAATGTGTATGTTCTCCGATGTTTTTCACAAGTATATCACAATAAAGAATTCCAAACAGCCTACCTAAAGTCAATTTTGGCTTGTAAACATGGCTCTACAAGGTGGCTTTGCTATTTTACCAGGATTTAGTAAGTATTTCATTCAAAATGGATTAAAGTCTCTCATCCCCCAAGTATATTAAGGGGCTTCCCACACACACCAAAGTATGATTTTGTACAATCTGTAAGGACTACTAGAGGAAGTTTGAGAAATTAAAACCCTTTTGTCATGCACCCCATTAAGGATACATGCATTTTGTTTCAGAGTGGGTCAGATTCTCAAGGTAATAGCAAGTGTATCCCACTTTGGGTTGTCCCTCTCACCGGCCTTGCTAAGGAAAACTCAGGAGGTGAGCCCACTAAATCTCTAGCATATTCATTGAAAGCACAAAAATGGCATTAAGGTTAAGTTTTTGGGAATTTGGTTCACCTAAAAGGTGAAGAGCATATCCCTAACTTTTCCCTTTAGTTCCCAAACACTTCAAGCAATTAATTGTTCTTTCTCAACCTCTTGACAAGGAGGTTCTTAAAATTGAAATATTTGGTTAAATTCCCTCCTTATTAAAGCTAGATTCAAATGAAATGCCACAATTTAAGGGAATGCAAGCTTGATCATGTAAAATACCTTTCCTTGTAGCTAGCAAAAGGCTAGGGGCATTTTTGAATCATTGATTTTCATCTTATTTCCACTCACCTAGTGGCAATCATTTCCACTCCCTCCTCCAACAAATTAGTCCAACACAACCAATTCACAATGAGGGGAAACCAAAATTGAATTTGACAACACAAAGATTTAAGTAAATGAAACTTTTGAGCACTTTGTTTGCATTTTTAACAATTGAGCTTAAGGGTCAAAAATACAATTTAATGAAACAAATTTATGCTTGTAAGCTTCAATCACAATGATGTATTTTTCATGTACCTTAACATCTTCATCCAATGTTGATTCAAGAATAGCTTTGGTATGTGCTTGATTTTCCTTGTTGATCCTTTTAGCCAACACTTTTCCCTCTTGGTTGAACCTAGTTTCTAGCTTTTTCACTTTTGGATGACTATTCATTTACTGTTAAAAAGTAAAAACAAAGAGTTAGATATTGAAATTTATCAATTTAAAAACCAAAAAAAATAGTAGACACCAGGTGACATCGTCCAGCTAATAGGCATGACTAAACTGCTTACAAGCGTAACTTTGATAATAGCAAGCATCACTTTGCAACGACTCAAGCATTACTCAAAGTTACATAGGCATGAACAATTTATCTAGAAATGTGAAGAAAGCTTAAAATTGCACAAATATTTAATGCTAAGTGACATGTTAACAGTACTAAGCGATAAATTTCCTTAGCAAAAGTGTGACTAAAACTATAACATACAAAGCAAAGCATCAACTTAAGCGATAGAAAATTAAAGCTAGGCGATACTCCCTGAGTCATAGGCGTGACTGTGAGCCATAAAGGCTGAAGACTTTGTCATCAAAATCATGGATCTCTAGCTAGTAGGCATTAATATAGAGCTCTTAGGTGACAGAGAACCGACTGTAGGTGTGATTCAACCTCTTGTAAGCATGACTTTTCTAGTTTCTTGCAAGCAATTCACAGAAAATAGAATATCCAAGCATGCAAATGGAGATGAAAATGATAAAGTGAGGCTTAGGGCCCCATGGTGGGTGCCATTTGTGTGATGAAGTTACTCACCTGCATGAAATTAAGATCTACTAACATCAATTTAATCAAATACAATGCAAATCTAACTAAAATTAAAATTATGATCTATATTATCCCATGGATCTCTAGAAAGAAGTGGTAAGTGAAGCTCTCAGCTACAATCCTCACTAGTAACACCTCTAAAATGAGAAATGATGCTACTACTATGCTTATGCTATGCTTCTATGATGATTCTAGCTCAAATTGACAAACTACAATGATATTTTCTCTAAAATGCTCTTAAATTGCTCTTAGAATGATCTCAATTGCCTATAGTAACAATGCTTTGCAAATAAAATTCCAAGATGGAAATGTTCTCCAAAATGCTCCATATTTATAATAAATGTCCAAGGGTAGGGGGTGGAGTGAAGTAATCATGATTAACCCTTGGTTGAGTTAAAAACTTTGCTTTGTTCATAAATGGGGGGACAAATGAGGGGACAAGCCTTTAAATAGTTTCAAAGCTTCGGAAAATTTAAATGTTTTGAGTGATTTGTGTCCTTTTTGTCTCAATTTTCATTAGTTGATCACTTTGTTGAAAGAAATTAAGGAATATTAATTCAATTAATTAATTAAATTTAGCAATGGAAGGGTAATAGGTTCTTTTTTAATTTTTGATTAAACAACTATACAATTAATTGATTAAAATCAATTATATAGTGTTTTTGGTCCCTTTAAGCTTCAATTTAATTATTTAACATCATTATTTAATAATTCCTTTTCTTTAATTAATTTTTCTCAACTTTATTTAATTATGT
The DNA here is from genome assembly GCA_027943335.1 of Chamaecyparis obtusa. Lineage (NCBI taxonomy): Eukaryota > Viridiplantae > Streptophyta > Pinopsida > Cupressales > Cupressaceae > Chamaecyparis > Chamaecyparis obtusa. The sequence goes on along the minus strand of BSBK01003676.1, from coordinate 373,289 downwards.
CCCTTTTAATGCATTTTAATGATTTAATCCCTTTTATTGATTTTTGAGCCATTTAATTTGATTTTTGCAATTTAAAAGTATTTGTCCAATTTTTTGTGTCTACAGAAGGATCATTCATATATTATCTTCACTCAAATTGATTCATACATTCTGAGCTGTAAGGCCTTCCCGGTTACGGCTAGATATTACAATGAATTACATAAGTCCTCAAACATGGGAGGATCTACGAACAATATTCATTCTACTATCTTCTATCTTCCCTCCAAAAACTCACTCCCTAAACTCTAACCAAACAACTATACTTATACAAGAGACTATCAAACTGAGTCGGCCTTCAGATCCACAATCAACAAAAGGAACAGTTAGATCTAGGACCACATGCTTCCCAATGATGGATACCAAAATTAAATTCACGATACATAATCAATGCACAAGGCGGCCTCAACAAAAACTCAAAATAAACTACTTGGTAAGCAAGGATGACCGCGCAACAGACAAGCAACACCAAGCACTAGTGAAACAACTGACTGTCGAGGAGATAACCGACCAAACTCGACAACCAAAGGAAACTGACCAACTACCGAGAAAACTTGGTCAAAGAACAATTCGAGAAACATAGAAAAAATCAAATATGTTTTTGGTGACATAGGATTGCCAAGGACCCGAGATGCTCCTGCATCAGAATCACAAAGAATGTTCAAAATAAGCTCATACTATTCATCCAAGTAATCTTCATCAAAAGGAGATAAATATAGTGAAGATGAAGGGGAAAAATCATTTTCCTCTTCCCACAAAAGCCCATCCTCATTTCTAACCACAACATCAATAACCATAGCTTCACAAGTAGTAGAGATACCAATAGTAGGGTGTTGTACACCTTGGTAGGGGCATGAGAAAGGTGAATGCCATTATTATGCATAAGGAAAACTTTCCCACATGCCTAGTAATCAAAACAAGAGAACCCATATCAAAACCCCCTTTCCCAAATTGCCATCCCATCTTCCTTCTAATCATCCTTAGAGTTAGCATTTCCATTGCTAGATTGTAGGGTTTTATAACCACCTCTTCCCATTCCCATACACACTCTCACCTTTTCTCACATATCCATAATCTTTGTGATATTGTTTTCAATTAGAAAATATATAAACATAATTTATTCGTAGAAACATGGAGTTAAAGATATATTATAAATGATGACCACATAGATTTTTGTAATTTGGTTTTCTAACAAGCTATGGAAATCTTCATGCTCTATAAAATGTTAGCTATCAATAAAAGGAAGGAATGAATAATAATGACAAATATTAATAAGGAGACTATTTAGCTGCATATAAAGTTATTAGGCATTTTTTTAGAATACTTAAAATGAAAGGACATGCCTTGATTGTAAAAAGAAAAAGAAATTGTGAAAACAATGAGGTAAAAACTATAGAACATGTGCCATATTGATGATTACTTGTGTATGGTTGTGTAACATGCAATACTTCCCACCCAATACACTTTAGGATATTCTATTTTTGTACTAAGCAAATAGAAAAAGAAAGTATGAGCTTCATCTTAAAAACTTAGAAACCATGTCATTGAATACATAAGACACATAGCTAAACTATTTAAACAAAAATATTTACGTTCATTTTAAAATTATTCTTTTCTTTTCAAGATAGTCATAATTTTTAATTTTATATTATTGAAATTTAAAATTTATGAAATTAAGGAAATAATACTTTGAAATTTTTGACATGAAGAAAATGCATGTAATAAAACTATACATAGTGGAAATTGATTGTTTGAAAGGATACAAATTACTACCAAAAATTTAAATCTCATACTTGTTAGTAAGGAATAATTAAGAACCAAAGATTTATTTTATTGTTTATATTTGTAAAACTGAAATGATTGACGCCCTAGCTCATAAACAATAAGCTCATAAATAATGCATGATGCCCTAGCTTGTAGCCCACGAGCCATCAAGATATTTCCTCACAAAATGATCATAAATGGGGAGTACCACATAGTGAATATCAATAGTAAAACAAATAAATAGAGATCAAACACTTCACACAATTCCTTGAAGGTAATAGAAACAATGCCCTAGCTCTCAAAGCTTGTGGGTCATCGAGCATTCCAAATGCAAAGATGTAAACAATGCTAGTATTAACATTCATATTGTGCCATTAAATCAACAAATTCCATCAAAATGAAATTGAGTTAATGAGAAGACAAAGCTCGAATTCCTACCTCAATTCATGGATGCCATATGCCAAGCTTCCAAATTGAGCTGGAGCTTCACAACAAAAGAGCCCTCTTCACACACGCAACTCAATCTATGAAAATTAGAAATGAACCTTTATTTTTCTTTCTTTTTGTTTATAATCACATGGGTTTTGAAATTATGACAAAACCATCGCTACTACGAAAACATTGGGGGCACTTGCAAAAAATCACAAAAATCACACACAAATGGTAGTGTCATTGTAAATTGGTGTCGAAATTTGACCCCAAATATTGTAGTGAGAGAAAGAGAAGATGAAGGTTAGATGAAGATCAATCGGTGGAGGTTGATGGTGGAAAAGTTGAAGGACACGTTCATACCAGCTGACTATGAAATTGAGTTGTTTATGAAGTTGCAGAACTTGAAGTAGAAAGAGATGACTGTGGAAGAATATACCGGGGACTTTTATAAGCTAACTATTCGGTCTAGACATAAGGAACTTGGAAAGGAAAAGGTAGCCCATTATGTTAATGGTTTTAAATTCAATATTCAAGATGAGCTTGGTATGTTGAAGGTTAATTTGATTAAGGATTCTTATCAGTATGCCTTGAAGGTAGAAGACAAGTTAAAGAGGAGACATCATGGTAATTCCAAAGGAAAGGAGAAGCAAGAACACTAGGTGAAAGATAAACTAATAGTTGAAGATTGACTAAAATATGTTGAATCAAGGAGAAGAACTTGTAGATTTGGATTCAGAGGTACTTGTTATAACTGTGGTGAAGAAGGAGATAGGTCTTTTGAATGTACATATGCAAATAAGAAATTTGGTAGTAGCAAGAATGTTGCGGTGAATGAGGAAGTGTTGAATGAGCCCAAGAAGGAAGAGAACTTTCTCATTCAGAGAACATTGCTCGGTAAGAAGGTCATGAAGGAACTTTGTCAGATGAGGAATTTGTTCAGGACTTGGTTTAATTCTGTAGGTAATATTTTTAAGGTGATAGAAGATAGTGGTAGTAATTATAACCTTGTTGTTGGGGAGATGGTTTAGGAACTTGGTTTGAAGAGGATGAGAAATCCTTTTCCTTATAAGCTTAGTTGGCTACAAGATGAACATGTCTTGGAGGTAAGGGAACAATGTTATGTTGATTTTAAGATTCGGAAATATACAGATCAAGTGTTGTGTGATATTGTGGAGATGAGTTCTTGTCACATATTGCTTGGTAGACCTTGGTAGTATGATTGTAAGGTTATACATGATTGTTTCAAGAATGTGTTTACTATTGAGAGGTGTGGTAGGAATTTGTAGGATATAGTACTCAGTGGACTGAAGCTAGGTTTTGGTAGGAGGATTGAGTTGAAAGATTCTAAAAGGGTTAGAGATCAACATGGAAGAAATACTTATGGTTTGTCAAGAAAATATTTGAAAAGGAAAAGAAAATAGAGGTGGATCTAGGGTAAGAGTGTTGAGGAATCAGAGGACATGTATGTGAAGAATCGGTTTAGGATTTATGTGCTGAATCCTAAAAGATTTTTGTTGAGCTGCTAAGAACATATTTTTTGCACATGGGGTGTCTGATGTAGGAGCATCCTAGGGTATTTGGCAATCCTATATCACCAAAAATATGTTAGGAATGAATGCAAAGTATTTTGGAAATCATTCTGTAGTAGTTGTTGTTGCATTCATGACTTGGATTGTCATTGATGTCAACACACTGATATTTTGGATATCAGCAGGAAAGTAGGTACAGTTTTGTTTTGCGCACATGTTGTATTATAGATTGGATTTTGCATAGTTGATGGTATGTTATTTTTTGTGTTATTAAACTATGGTTAACAATGCAAAAAGAAATTCATTCATTTATGAGAGTTATGAGCATTTTGGTGAAAGCAGTGTTTAGACAGTGTTTCTGTGAAGCAATTTTTAGAAATCAGAGGATATCTCTTAGCTAGGATGGAATCTGATTTTGCACAGTTAAAGGGATGTTGGAGACTCATTAATGATGATGTGGTTCATAGCACAAACTTCAAAGATATGTTTGGAGAAAGTTACAGTATCTGGAAGCTGACAATTTTATGTGAAATTTTGTGTGTAGCGTGTAGAATTTATTATTTTGTAATTGAGGACCGACTCATTTGTAATTATTTGAGTTTGGTATATAAGAAGGAATTTTTTCCTTGTTGCAATATGTACTATGAAGGTTGAGATGTGAATATATGCATGAAGTGAAGAAAAGAGCTAATTCAGTGATGAAGGAAGACTTGTGAGTACAGAGATCTGGAATTGTGATCTTGTGTAGTAGAGAGTGTGGTTTTGGCATAGTGTGAAGGAGGTAATATATTTCATATTATTCTATTGAATAATTCTAAGATCTTTTGGACAGTGGGTTTAGAGATCTTGCCTTGAAGCTGTTTGGGCAGTGGGTCCTTCTGTCTTCCGTAAACTCTTAACCGGGTTAGAATCTTTTAACAGGGATTCAAAATCTCCTAACAGGGATTTATATGTACTAAATGTATTTCATAAGACTCCTAACAGGGTCCATCCTCTAACAAGGAACTTTCATATTAGTGCATCATTTTGTGGGCATCATTCCCACCGGGGTTTACTCTTTTCAAGAGGTTCCCTAGTCAACATATCTTGTGTTATTGTGCAATTGTGTATGGTTATCTTTCTATGGTTGATTAGTACATTAATTATATTTTTTAAAGCAGTTGAATGGTTAAATTATCAGATAACTAATTCACCCCCCCCCCCCCCTCTTAGTTATCTTGGGGATCTTTACTTTCTAACAAAATATGTTAAGTTTGGTTTCTAATTTTTTGTAGTGATCTTGGTGGGAGACATGATATTCTCAATCTCTTGGTGTAGATGTACTTGGTGGAGGAGTTTGATGCTTGATTGATGCTTGGTTGCCTTGGTTTACAGACTAGATTTTTTGGATGATTTGGCTTGGCTGATGTGTATATTTACTTTGGGTCACATTCCTTGAGTTGTGGATTAACTGTTGGATGTGTGGGGACATAAATCTCACTTGGTGCTTTGTTATATGTGGATTTAATGTTGGTTGCAGGCCGACATAGAGAAATATATACTTTGTAATTGTTTTGATGAAGCCAACTAATGTTTATGGATTTAATTAGTGTTGTAAAGATGACTTGTGGTTGACTAGTATATCAGGAGGGTTGAGTAGTTATTTAGGAGGTATCAAGAGTGATAAGAAGTAGATCAGATAGAAGATCTAAGAATTGCAATAGGAAAACTAGTAGCTTTTGTGTTCTTTGAAATGAGGAGATTTCTTGGTGGCTTGCGAGTACAAATTTAGATGTACCTTTATGTTTCTACCAATTTTTGATGTGTTGTACATTTGGAATTTCTAGGAGATAGTTGAATCTTGATTACATTGCTGATGTATTTGGCCATAACTGAGAATGTCTTATAGCTCAACATGTTTCTTGTAATGTTCATTTGATGAAAATAAATTGTTTGATTCTGCTGTTGTCTATAAGGTTTCAAATGCCCATTCTTGGATCCTCCATCCTTGACTACCTCAATAGAGGGAAGTGATTACACTTTTTACTTTTTCCATTCACTTTCCCATTTGAGCCTAATTTTCTATCGAGTCTTCAAGAGTGCTAACTAGTATTTTGCAAGTTATCTATCTGGTTCACAGTTGAATTTGTGTGTTATTGCAATCAGTTGAAATGGAAAGGAGAGTTGATACCCCTATGTTGATGAAAATTGTTGATAATCCTCAACCTGTGTTCAAGCTTCATCTGATCAAAGAAACAAAGATTAATATGTCTAGTTCCCTATCTACAATTCCTCTATGAGTGTTGTTGATCAGGGATGTTCGGTCATATATTTATTGCAAGATTGAAGAACTGGGAGATGGAGCTATCAAGAAAGAATATGATAATATGTGTAGTGATGGTGTGTTGAGAGATGAGCACAAACATCTATAGGTGAAAATGTATGCAGTAGAAATTACCATTTAATTCCATCTTGATTGGATTCTCTATGTGTTAAGTAGAGTGCATGATCAATTTATTTGATTGGAAAAACCTCATAATATTCAAAGATAGTGATTCATAGAGTTACTAGTTTTCCAATGCAAGGATTAGAATGCACATTGAGAACATTTGTGACAAATTTGGCTACCTAGCTAAACAAATCCAGATAAGACAACATAGCTATGGCTATAGATGATATTGAAGACAAAGAAGTTCAATTCACATCTATGGTGATTGGTTATTAGGTATATCAATCAAGTAGAGTTAACAATGTACCTGGTGGTGCTATCCATGTCGATTATCAGATAGTGAAAGATAATTTAGTCTATGACTTATGGGAGATGGTCAGAAGTCAATTTTTGGTGAACATGGGGAGGATAAAGAAAGATAAAACACAATCATTTAAATATGATTCCCTATATGTATGTATATTCTTCTACATTCAAAATCTCTTCCCGAGTAGAGGAAATGTTGTATGGTCATTGGACAAACTAGTAGTTGTGCAGATAAGTGAATTCATTAAGGAATTTAGTGAAAACTTCAACAATATTATGTGGGGTTATTTCAAATATTTCCAAGATAAGATGCATAAGAATGAAAGAATTCTTGATAGAATAGTAGATAAATATAAGAATGATATATGTTACCTAGTAGATAAAAATTCTAATATTATGATGGCTATTGAACCTAGAACTTATTGGGTTCCACCTATGGAGTATGAAGTAGAAGGAGAGTTAGTGAGACTTCATGTAGATGAGATACTGTCAAAACTATTGGATAAGAAAGTGGAGAGATTTGGTACTTATGAAGAATCATTTTATAAAATCAATATACAATTGAAGAAATTGGGCATTGAAAGGAAAACTAGAAGGATGATATCTAATATAGAAAAGAAATTGGTAGTGATGAAATAGGTACATTTGGTACTGCTGATGTGGCATTTGAAGACCCATCATCCAACATTCCATCCACTTATGCAAAAGTGAAGAGAAAGCAGAGTAAACCCAAAGTAAAGGAAGTTGAAATTAAGATGACACTGATAAAGAAGACATACAAGAGAAAGAGAAAATCCATTGATGAGAAAAGTATGTAGAAAGAAACTACAAGAGATGAAGATTTCCAGACTGATTCAGAAAATGATGCAAAAAAATTAAAAGAGAGTGGTAAGAAGAAATCCCCAATGCAGATTATATTGCCAAAGATATAATGGAGACAAGAAGAATGTGAAAATTTGGAAGAAGATATGGATTATTCCATGATGAAGGTAAAAAGAAGATAGAAGAGGATATCTTATTTAGCCTACACAAATTTTGTATGACTCCTAGTGAGATTTACCAAATCTTACCTAAAGATGTTTATGATCTAATCCATGCTAGATGGGAAGCTACACTAAAACTAGACAAAGAAATTATGGAGAGAACACTTAGTCAAGTGCGACTTGAGCTATGTCCTGATGAAGTAAAGTGATTAGTTGAAGCATTATAGACATGAATTCAGAAAAAAGAAATAAAAAGAAAATAAGAAGGTTGGTAGTAGTAGGAATATTGTAGTGAATGAGGAAGTGTTGAATGAGCCCTAGAAGGAAGAGAACTTGTTGGTTCGGAGAACATTTCTCAGTAAGAAGGTGATGAAGGAACCTTGTCAAAGGAGGAATTTGTTTAGGACTTGGTGTAATTCAGGAGGTAATATTTTTAATGTGATTGTAGATAGTGGTAGTAATGATAACCTTTTTGCTAGGGAGATGGTTTAGGAACTTGGTTTGAAGAGGATGATAAATCCTTGTCCTTATAAGATTAGTTGGCTACAAGATGAACATGTCTTGGAGGTAAGGGAACAATGTTATGTTGATTCTAAGATTAGGCAATATTCAGATCAAGTGTTGTGTGATATTGTGGAGATGAGTTCTTATCACATATTTCTTGGTAGACCTTGGTAATATGATTGTAAGGTTAAACATGATTTTTTCAATAATATGTTTACTATTGGGAAGTGTGGTAGAAATTTGTAGGATATAGTACTCGGTGGACTGAGGCTAGGTTTTGGTAGGAGGATTGAGTTGAAGGATTCTAATAGGGTTAGAGATCAGCTTGGAATAAATACCTATGGTTTGTCAAGAAAATATTTGAAAAGGAAAAGAAAATGGAAGTGGATCTAGGGTACGAGTGTTGAGGAATAAGAGGACATGTATGTGAAGAATTGGTTCAGGATTTATGTCCTGAATCATAAAATATGTTTGTTGCACTACCAAGAACATATTTTTCACACCTGGGGTGTCTGATGTAGGAGTATCTTGGGGTAGTTGGCAATCCTATATCACCAAAAATATGTTAAGTTTGGTTTCTACCTTTCTGTAGTGATCTTGGTGGGAGACATGAGATTCTTAGTCTCTTGGTTGTAGTTCTTGGTGTAGATGTACTTGGTGGAGGAGTTCGGTGCTTGGTTGCTTCTCAGTAGCCTTGGTATGTTATTTACCTTGGTGGAGTGATGGCTTGGCTCAGTGGTTTCTATACCAAGTTGGTTTAGTGTTCTATCACCGAGTGGTTTCAGATGCTCAATTGGTGTCCTCTCTGGCTTAGTGTTCTAGTTTACCGACTAGATTTTTTGGATGATTTACCTTGGCTGACATGTGTATTTAATTTGGGTCATGTTCCTTGAGTTGTGGATTAACCGTTGGATGTGTGGGGACATAAATCTCACTTGGTGATTTGTTAAATGTTGATTTAATGTTGGTTGTAGGCCAACATGGAGAAATATATACTTTGTAATTGTTTTGATGAAGCCAACTGATGTTTATGGATTTAATTAGAATTTTAAAGATGACTTGTGGTTGAGTAGTATATAAGGAGGGTTTAGTAGTTGTTTAGGAGGTATCAAGACTGATAAGAAGTAGATCAGATAGAAGGTCTAAGAATTGTAATAGAAAAATTAGCAGCCTTTGTGTACTTTGAAATGAGGTGATTTCTTTGTGGCTTGTGAGTACAAGTTTCAATCTACCTTTTTGTTTCTACCAATTTTTGATGTGTTGTACATTTGGATTAGCTAGGAGATAGTTGAATCTTGATTTTATTGCTGATGTATTTGGCCATAACTAAGAATGTATTATAGGTCAACATGTTTCTTGTAATGTTCATTTGATGATGATAAAGTGTTTGATTCTGATGATGGCTATAAGGTTTCGAATGTCCATTCTTGGATCCTCCATGCTTGATTGCCTCAATAGAGGGAAGTGATTACATTTTTAACTTTTTACACTCACTTGATCATTTGAGCCTAATTTTCTATCGAGTCTTCAAGAGTGCTAACTAGTATTTTTCAAGTTATCTATCTAGTTCATAGTTAAATTTGTGTGTTATTGCAGTCAGTTGAACTTGAAAGGAGAGTTGATACCCTTGTGTTGATGAAAATTGTTGATAATCCTCAACCCATGTTAAATATTCATCTGATCAAAGAAACAAAGATTAATATGTGTGGTGCCCTATCTATAATTCCTCTATGAGTGTTTTTGATCGAGGATGTTCAGTCATATATTTATTGCAAGATTGGAGAACTAGGAGCTGGAGCTATCGAGAAAGAATATTAGAATATGTGTATTGATGGTGTGTTGAGAGATGAGCACAAACACCTACAGGTGAAAGGCTTAATGTATGCGGTTTAAATTCCCATTTAATTCCATCTCAATTAGATTCTCTATGTGTTAAGTAGAGTGCATGATCAGTTTATTTGGTTGGACAAACCTCATAATATTTCAAAGATAGTGATTCATAGAGTTAATTTTTTTCAAGTGCAAGAATTAGAATCCACATTGAGAACATTTGTGACACATTTGGTTACCTAGCTAACAAAATCCAGACAAGACAATAGAGCTATGGCTATAGATGATATTGAAGATAGAGAAGTTCATTTCACATCTATGGTGATTGGTTATTAGGTATATCAATCAAGAAGATTTAACAATGTACCTAGTGGTGCTATCCATGTTGGTTATCAGATAGTGAAAGATAATTCAGTCTATGACTTATGGGAGATGGTCAGAAGTCAATTTTTGGTGAACATGGGGAAGATAAAGAAAGATTAAACACAATCATTTAAATATGGTGCCCTATAGGTATGTATATTCTTCTACATTCAAAATATCTTCCCGATTAAAGGAAATGTTGTATGGTCATTGGACAAACTAGTAGTTGTGCAGATAAGTGAACTCGTTAAGGAATTTAGTGAAAAATTTAACAATATTATGTGAGGTTATTTCAAATATTTCCAAGATAAGATGTATAAGAATGAAATAATTCTTGATAGAATAGTAGATAAATATAAGAATGATATATGTTACCTAGTAGATAAAAATTCTTATATTATGATGGCGGTTGAACCTAGAACTTATTGGGCTCCACCTATGGGTTATGAAGTAGAAGGAGAGTTATTGAGACTTCATGTAGATGAGATACTATCAAAACCATTGGATAAGAAAGTGGAGAGATTTGGCACTTATGAAGAAGCATTTTCTAAAATCAATATACAATTGAAGAGGCTGAGCATTGATAGGAAAACTAGAAGGATGATATCTAATCTAGAAAAAAAATTGGTAGTAATAAAATAGGTACATCTGGTACTGTTGATCTTGTATTTGAAGACCCATCATCCAAAATTCCATCCACTTATGAAAAAGTGAAGAGAAAGTAGAGTAAACCCAAAGTAGATGAAGTTGAAATTAAGATGAAACTGATAAACAAGACATACAAGAGAAAGAGAAAATCCATTGATGAGAAAAGTAAGTAGAAGGAAACTATACGAGATGAAGATTTCCAGACTGATTCAGACAAGGATGCAAAATAATTAAAAGAGAGTGGTAAGAAGAAATCCCCAATGTGGATTATATTGCCAAAGATATAATGGAGATAGGAAGAATGTGAGGAGTTGGAAGAAGATATGGATTATTCAATGATGAAGGAAAAAAGAAGATAGAAAAGGATATCTTATTTATCCTACACAAATTCTATATGACTCCTAGTGAGATTTAACAAATCTTACCTAAAGATGTTTATGATCTAATCCATGATAGATGGGAAGCTACACTAAAACTAGACAAAGAAATTATGGAGAGAACACTTAGTCAAGTGTGACTTGAGCTAAGTCCTGATGAAGTAAAGTGATTAGTTGAAGCCTTATAGAAATGACAAAAAAAAAAAAAATAACATGCAAATAAGAATGATGGTAGTAGCAGGAATGTTGTGGTGAATGAGGAAGTGTTGAATGAGCCCAAGAAGGAAGAGAAATTTTTGGTTCAGAGAACATTGCTCGGTAAGAAGGTGATGAAGGAACCTTGTTAGAGGAGGAATTTGTTCAGGACTTGGTGTAATTCTAGAGGTAATATTTTTAATGTGATTGTAGATAGTGGTAGTAATGATGACCTTGTTGCTAGGGAGATCATTCAGGAACTTGGTTTGAAGAGGATGAGAAATCCTTGTCCTTATAAGATTAGTTGGCTACAAGATGAACATGTCTTGGAGGTAAGGGAAAAATGTTATGTTGATTTTGAGATTGGGCAATATTCAGATCAAGTGTTGTGTGATATTCTGGAGATGAGTTCTTGTCAAATATTGCTTGGTAGACCTTAGCAGTATGATTGTAAGGTTATACATTATTTTTTCAAGAATGCGTTTACTATTGAGAAGTGTGGTAGTAATTTGTAGGATATAGTACTTGGTGGACTGAAGATGGATTTTGGTAGGAGGATTGAGGTGAAGGATTCTAAAAGGGTTAGAGATCAACATGGAAGAAATACCTATGGTTTGTCAAGAAAATATTCAAAAAGGAAAAGAAAATAGAAGTGGATCTGGGGTACGAGTGTTGAGGAATCAAAGGACATGTATGTGAAGAATCAGTTTAGGATTTATGTGCTGAATCCTAAAAGATGTTCATTGAGCTACCAAGAACATATTTTTTGCACTTGGGGTGTCTAATGCAGGAGCATCCTGGGGTAGTTAGCAATCCTATATCAGCAAAAATATGTTAAGTTTGGTTTCTGCAATTTTGTAGTGATCTTGGTGGGAGACATGAGATTCTCAGTCTCTTGTTTGTAGTTCTTGGTGTAGATGTACTTGGTGGAGGAGCTAGGTGCTTGGTTGTAGCTCAGTAGCCTTGGTATGTTGTTTAGCTTGGTGGAGTGATGGCTTGTCTTAGTGGTGTTTGTATCGAGTTGGTTCAATTTTCTAGCACTGACTGGTTTTAGCTACTTAGTTGGTGTCCTCTCTAGCTCAGTGTTCTAGTTTATCGACTAGATTTTTTGAATGATTTGTCTTGGACAACATGTGTATTTAATTTGGGTCATGTTCCTTGAGTCGTGGATTAACCGTTGGATGTGTGGGGACATAAATCTCGCTTGGTGCTTTGTTATATGTGGATTTAATGTTGGCTATAGGATGACATGGAGAAATATATAATTTATAATTGTTTTGATGAAGCTAACTGATGTTTATGGATTTAATTTGTGTTTTAAAGTTGACTTGTGGTTGAGTACTATATAAGGAGGGTTAATTAGTTGTTTAGGAGTTATCACAACTAATAAGAAGTAGATCAGATAGAAGATCTAAGAATTGTAATAGAAAAGATAGTAGCCTTTATGTGCTTTGAAATGAGGAGATTTCTTGATGGCTTGGGAGTACAAGTTTAGATCTACCTTTGTGTTTCTACCATTTTTTGATTTGTTGTACATCTGGACTAGCTAGGAGATAGTTGAATCTTGATTGTATTACTGATGTATTTGGCCATAACCGATAATGTCTTATAGCTCAACATGTTGCTTGTAATGTTCATTTGATGATAATAAAGTGTTTGATTTTGATGATGTCTATAAGGTTTCAAATTTCCATTCTTGGATCCTCCATCCTTGAGTACCTCAATAGAGGGAAGTGATTACACTTTTTGCTTTTTACATTCACTTGATCATTTGAGCCTAATTTTATATTGAGTCTTCAAGAGTGCTAAATGATATTTTGCAAGTTATCTATCTAGTTCATAGTTGAATTTGTGTGTTATTGCAGTCAGTTGAAATGGAAAGGAGAGTTGATACCCCCGTATTGATGAAAATTGTTGATAATCCTCAACCCATGTTCAATCTTCATCAGATCAAAGAAAAAAAGATTAATATGTCAGGTGCTTTATCTATGATTCCTCTATGAGTGTTGTTGAACCAAAATGTTTGATCATATATTTATTGCAAGATTAAAGAACTGGGAGTTGGAGCTATCAAGAAAGAATATGAGAATATGTTTACTGATGGTGTGTTGAGAGATGAGCACAAACATCTATAGGAGAAAGGCTTAATGTATGCGGTAGAAATTCCCATTTAATTCCATCTAGATTGGATTCTCTAAGTGTTAATTAGAGTGCATGATTAGTTTATTTGGTTGGACAAACCTCATAATATTTCAAATATAGTGATTCATAGAGTTACTAGTTTTCAAGTGCAAGGATTAGAATTCATATTGAGAACATTTGTGACACATTTGGTTACCTAGCTAACAAAATCCAAACAAGACAATAGAGCTATGGCTATAGATGATATTGAAGACATAGAAGTTCAATTCACATATATGGTGATTGGTTATTAGTTATATCAATCAAGAAGAGTTAACAACCTACCTAGTGGTGCTATCCATGTCGATTATTAGATAGTGAAAGATAATTCAATCTATGACTTATGGGAGATGGTCAGAAGTTAAATTTTGGTGAACATGGGGAGGATAAAGAAAGATAAAATGTAATTATTTAAATATGGTGCCCTATATGTATGTATATTCTTCTACATTCAAAATGTCTTCCTGAGTAGAGGAAATGTTGTATTGTCATCAGACAAATTGGTAGTTATGCAGATAAGTGAATTCATTAAGGAATTTAGTCAAAAATTTAACAATATTATGTGGGGTTATTTCAAATATTTCCAAGATAAGATGCAAAGGGATGAAAAAATTCTTGATAGCATTGTAGATAAATATAAGAATGATATATGTTTCATAGTAGATAAAAATTCTTATATTATGATGGTGGTTGAACCTAGAACTTATTGGGTTCCACCTATGGGTTATGAAGTAGAAGGAGAGTTAGTGACACTTCATGTAGATGAGATACTATCAAAACCATTGGATAAGAAAGTGGAGAGATTTGGTACTTATGAAGAAGCATTTTCTAAAATCAATATACAATTGAAGAAACTGGGCATTGAAAGGAAAACTAGAAGGATGATATCTAATCTAGACAAAAAATTGGTAGTGATGAAATAGGTACATCTAGTACTACTGATGTTGCATTTGAAGACCCCATCATCCAAAATTCCATCCACTTATGCAAAAGTGAAGAGAAAATAGAGTAAGACCAAAGTAAAGGAAGTTGAAATTAAGATGAAACTGATAAAGAAGACATACAAGAGAAAGAGAAAATCCATTGATGAGAAAAGTAAGTAGAAGGAAACTAAAAGAGATGAAGATTTCTAGACTGATTCAGAAAAGGATGAAAAATAATTAAAAGAGAGTGGTAAGAAGAAATCCCCAATGCGGATTATATTGCCAAAGATACAATGGAGATAGGAAGAATGTAAGGAGTTGGAAGAAGATATGGATTATTCAATGATGAAGGGAAAAAGAAGATAGAAGAGGATATAATATTTATCCTACACAAATTATGTATGAATCCTAGTGAGATTTACCAAATCTTACCTAAAGATGTTTATGATCTAATCCATGCTAGATGGAAAGCTACACTAAAACTAGACAAAGAAACTATGGAGAGAACACTTAGTCAAGTGTGACCTGAGCTAAGTCCTAATAAAGTAAAGAAATTAATTGAAGCCTTATAGACATGAATTAAGAATAAAAAAATAGAGTAGGAAGAATAATTGTTGGTAAGACATAGATTGTGTATAATGAAACTATGGAGATATGAAGGAAAAAGGTTCAAATGATGAAGGAAGTAGAACAAGAACAAAAGAAAGAAAAAGTTGTTGGTGATCAACTAAAGGGAAAAGAAAAAGTGATTGAGGACATTGATGACACATCTAAACATGAAGAGATTATATGTTAAGTTATTGTAGATATCCCTATTCAAGTGCAAGACGTTGAAGATTAAGATATTGAGTTAGAACAAACCGGTGGAGTGGAAGTAGAACAAGGTTAAATTGGTGAAGATGAAGAAATAATAGAAGACATAATAGGTAAAGAGAGTTCTCCCTCACCATCCCCTATGAAGCATTCAAAATTATTGATTTATGAGAAGGTAGAAGAAAAAGTAGAAATTTAGAAAGAGGTTGAAGAAGCATGTGATGTGAAAAGGAAATTGAACCTTGGAGAGTCTAGTGTAAAGAAGAAGAAGAAACTGGTGTAAGTAATAGAAGAAGAGGAAGTGGAAGATGAAGAAATATTCACCATGCTGGTAGGCATAACAAAACTAAAACCTAAAGAACTAATGAAGAAATCAAAATTGTTTATGAAGAAAGATGAAATAGATAAGATGGGAACAAAGAAGAAGAAAGTGAGAGTATTGAGTCAAGAAAGAGATATCCTAGCTGATTTGGTTCCTGAAGTTGTATATGATGAAGATGATTCTCTTATAGATCAAATGGACACCTTGATTAATGATATTTTAGATCAAGGCCTAGATTTGAAGACTGCAACAATAAGGATGGAGGAAGAGAAATTAGAGAAGAAGATGATAGGTAAACTAAAGTAGAAGATCACTGAGGATTAGAGAAAATTGATAGAATTGGTGAAAGAAGTTAAAGCTTCATTGGTTATGGAAGGAAAACTCTTCTCCAAATTATCTAGTCATTCAGAGATTGTAAAAGATTTGGAGGAGAAAAGTGTTGAATTCCTAAAGGAGATAGAGAGCTTAACTGGTCATCTTGATCCTACTTCAAGCTCAGTCACTTCTTTCAGTAGTCAAGTGAAGTAGTTATCTCAAAAGGTGAAGCAGATATAGAAGGAGAAAGATAATAGGTTGTCCAATATACTTGAGCTTCAATCATTTTTATCCCCTAAAATGGAGGTGATGCAAAAACATGTGGAGAAGGTAGAAGGGATAATTTTCTTATCAGACATGAGCACTATAGAAAGTATGGAAAATCTAGTTTTAAGTTTATTTGAGAAAATTATTGCCATGGGTCACATGAAGAAGACATGGGAGAAATCCTTAGAGTCAACAAAGATAACCTTCAAGGTAATGTTTGACATGATGTAAGTAAATCAAGCATATTTGAGCATATTTTAGTTTTTTACCTTTGACATTATTGTTAAAGGGGGAGAATATGACAAGAAGAATATGCTAGGAAGCATAAGGTTTTTTCCATCAATGCCAAAGAGGGAGTTTGTTGATATTTTGATAAGATTGAGAGTTGACATGGTGATGTATATTAGTTGTAATTAGAGGTAGTAATTGGTTTGGTTGTCATTGATAAAAAATAATTCAGTTCAATCATGTATCATAATCAGTGAAGTGTAGGAGGCAATCAGTGTGAAGGTTAAGAAATCAATAATGTTGAAAATTGGTTAAGTCCAAAAGATTGGTAGATAGAGAGGTCAAAACTTTGGTAGAGGTCATGATATATGAATAATTATGAGGTGTGGTCAAATAAATAGTATCAACATGGTTAGAGAGTAGTGTTGTTCCAACCACAACTCATTTGGTTGATTGGTGAGAGAGATTTTGTTGACACATTCATTTAGACAAGTAAGAACACTTGTGTTCTTGAGCATTAGTTGGCACACTCTAAATTAGTAAGTGGTAGAGTAGTTGTGATGGTACTTAATATTATGATGATGTGTAATTAATCATTATAGAATCAATGGTGTGTTATTTTTGGGATCGATACTATTATATAAGGAATATTTAAGGCCCTACATTGGAGAAGTCAAAATGTGTTTGACTATTGTTGAAGAATTATGATGTAGATATTATTGGAAGCCATTGCGATTGTAGAAAAATATTTTTCACATCTCAATTATCACTTTGATGGGAAAGTATTTAAATTTCATATAGTCAGTGCTATAAGTATATATAAGTGATACTTCTCATATTGAAAAGATTGATGTTACAAGGTTGTAGTTAGTATATTGATGTTGAGAAGATTGATGTTGTTGTGGTTGATTGTGAAATAAATTAGGGTTGCAATCATAGATTTGATATAGAGTAAGAGTTGTGAGAAATTTCAGAGAGCAGAGAAAAGTTTGGATTTGTCAAGCAGTCAGTGCTACATCTAGATCACTCAAGTTGTTATCCCCTAGCAGTTATAGTAAGTAAATCCCTTAATCAGGTGAACTTTAACAAGTTCTTATTGTAAATACCTTAACCAGGTGAGCTCTTAAAAGAGTCTTCAAATCCTCTTACAAGCTAGATCTTAGTAGATTTGATTGTACTTCTATAATATGTAAAATATATGGATAGGGTTTAGAACAATGGGGGTTTGCACATAAAAGAGACCCTAAACCAATATTTACCACAAACATGAAATTCTAATGATAAGGAATATAAATTTGGAAATTCCTACAAAGAATAATGAAATTATATAAGATGGAATACATACCTCATAACATAGTAGATTTGGAAATACCTATTTTCTAGTGTCTGTACTAAGTTTCTAGAAATTCTGCGACCGGATCTAGAACATAAATACAGAGATGGAGAAAACCCAAAAATCTTTTCTTTTTATGAGTCAAATTGACCTTGACCTAAATGCAAGTTGACCTTGACCCCTTTATGTCAACCTTGACCTACACTACTCTAACGAAAATTCTATTCGCGGATCCTGAAAGTTTTCCCAAAAGGGTATCTGAATCTGCCTTA
The DNA here is from genome assembly GCA_027943335.1 of Chamaecyparis obtusa. NCBI lineage: Eukaryota > Viridiplantae > Streptophyta > Pinopsida > Cupressales > Cupressaceae > Chamaecyparis > Chamaecyparis obtusa. Next base: position 355,240 of record BSBK01003676.1, on the reverse strand, counting down.
TAATTCACTATTTTGTACTTGTACCTACAAGAAAAATGGTTTTGTTTGTTTGGGGAGGGGTTTGCCTTAGTCAAACCCTGATTTAGGAATTAAACTTGACATCAAAACTAAAATGGAGAATGCTAGAAATTAGTAGAAGTAGATATAAAAATGAAGCTATGATATTCAATAGATATGCAATTATATTTCAAATGTAAACAAGTATGTGAATATGAAAGCTTAGACTCAACATCAAAAACCATAAATATAAATCAAAACATCCATGATTATATGCTTGGAATATTCCTTGAAGGAAGAATGAATGAATCTTGAGGATGCACAAAGGATCTTGAAGGAAGATCACACCACCATGGTGGATAGATCTAGGGTTTGAATGATGAATCTTGAATGCTTGAACCAGATCCCTTGAAAGGCTAGAATGCTTGAATCCTTAATCTTCAATGGAGAACTTGAATGCTTGAGAAGAAGACTTGAAAACTTTGATTTAACACTTGGAAGCTTGAAAGCATGTAGAACAATGGATGTTGATGATCCTCCTTAGATTTGTTGATCTTGCTTCTTTCTTGCTTGATTTGATGATGAGAGGAGAAGGCTTCCTTATATAATAGTCTAGGGTACAAAATTATAGAGAGGCCGACATATGAGAAATAAATTCCCATTAGGCCTATACCCCTAGGGCTGGACCTAAATTAAACATCTTTTAAGAGTCACCACTTTGAAACTTGAAACAACCAACTAGGAAGCTAGAAAATAAAATTTTGAGTTTCCCCCCGCATCCAGCACACTTTCCAATGTAAAAGGGGGACTTGGATCAAGTTCAAGGTCAACCTTGACCTAGGGGGTTAAAACCCCTGGAGAATATGCCAAGTGGGGAAAACAGTGCTCGAAGAGGCCCAATCAGAGTCCTAAATAGGCACAGAAGATGGAAAGGGGAAAAAAATAGAGGAAAACATGACAATGGCCCAAAAAACCCCCTAAGTAGGGCTAAACATTCTTAACATGAAAGTGCTTCCATTTTAAGATGATACTTTAAGCCCCCACTTCAGCGGGAGTATGGAAATCAAACATACTCATGATAAAGTTAGAAGACAGACTCCAGTGGATCACAATGAGGTAGAATATCACTTTGTTGAGGACATGAGCCCCCAGGCCAAGGATTCTAAATTGACATACATGCATGAGTGTATGAAAGAAAATAGAAAATAAAGGTGAAGCTAAAAGACACAAAAAAATAGGGGTTAGTACAAAAACAAACCCAAATCAACTAGCAAAGGAAACCTTGCTAAGAAATGCTTCCTATACTAATATCATATTTCGAAAGCTATCATAAAATTAAGCATAAATGACTACATAAGAAAGAAAAGAGCAATATTATAAATAACATAGCTTCATGATCTAATCCTACTAGCATGAAAGTGTTGGGAATGAATGTTTAATATATCCTATGGGGAAGTATTCACAACCATTCTATAGCAGTTGTTGTATTCATGACTGTGATTGTCATTGATGTCAAAATAGTGATCTACTGAAGATTAGAAGAGAAGCAGAAAGTGTTTGTATTAGTGCATGTGGGATATTGAAGATCAAGCTATGTAGATTTGAGGAATTAATCTATGATGTTATCCAAGATCATGGTTAAGAGAACATATGGAAATTCATCTATTCATGATAGTTATGTGTAATTCAGTGGAAGTAGTATTCAGGCAATGTTCCTAAGAAGCAGTTTGTGGAAATCAGATGATATCTCCTAATCAAGATAGAGTCTGAGCATGTGAGGTTGTACAGATGATGAAGACTTGATGATTATGATGTGGACATGACAGAAAGTTCAAAGGTCACATGAGTGAAGAATTATCTTAATTGGAAGCTGACAGTTTTATGTAATTGTAAAATATTGTGGAATGTGTGGAAGATTTTATTTTGTAATTTGTATGACAACTCATTTGTAATTATTTCAGTGTGGTATAAAGGAAGGAATATTTTCCTTATTTTAATGTAAGAATTTTTAGTAGTATGTGAAATTGAATAGTGGATTTGAGCAATACGTTTTGTAAGAGAATATGAGAAGTACAAAGATCTAGTATTGAGATTTGATGAAGTAGTTTGTGTGATTTGGCACAGTCAGAGGAGAAGTGATAAGTTTTTGAGATCAATAATATTTTGGTATTATTTTTTTGAGTAATACAAAGATTGGTTGGATAGTGTGTTCAGTGATCTTGCCCTTGAATCTGTTTGGATAGTGGGTCCTTCTGTCTTCCATAAACTCATAACTGGGTTAGAATCTTGTAACTGAGATGCAAAGTCTCCTAAAAGAAATTCATATGTACTGAATGTATTTCATAAGGCTCCTAATAGATTCCATCCTCTCACAAGGAACTTTCATATTAGTGCATCTTTTGTGGGCATCATTCCCACTAGGGTTTACTCTTTGATCAAGAGGTTCCCTAGTTAACATATCTTGTATTATTGTGTTGTTGTGTATCTATATCTTTCTATGGTTGTTGATTACATTGCTTACATGGTTGAAATCTATTAAATGTGATAAAAGTTGTATTTATCTACTAATTGATACACCCCCCCTTTGTTGTATTTATTTGCTAATTGATACACCCTGCCTCTCAGTTATCTTGGTGGACTTTACTTTCTAACAATTGGTATCAAAGTAGCAGGTCCTTGAAGGAAAATTTTAACAACTTAAGAAAATCCTTGGCGAGTCATTTCAGGAAAAAAATCCCTAAGTTTGATGGAGTAAATTTTGACAGCTGGAAAGAAAAGATGAAGACACATTTTCTTTGTTTAGGACTAGGATACTAGTTAATCACAAAGAACAAGAAGACTATCATTGATGAAGACAAAATTAAAGAATGTACTAATGAGGAGAGATATCTATTAATGTATAGCATATTTCCATAAAAGCACTCTTTTCGGCCCTTTTGGAAAATGAGTACAGTCAGGTAAAATATCTAAAAACATCTCATGAAATTTGGTTACCTTTACAATCTACTTTTGAAGGTGATGAACATGCAAAGAAAGTCAAATTAAATAATTGGATATGTGCATTTGAAGATATAATAATGATGGAAGATGAATCTATTAGAAGCTATATTGGTAGAATGTCAAAAATTGTTGCAGGTATAAAATCTCATGAAGGAATCAAGATAGAGAATGAAGTGATATGGAAAATTCTAAGGATATTGAATCTTGCATTTAAGAAGACAATGCAAACGATTGAGAAAGTTATACTTTGTACTGAGAACTTAACCAGAGAAACCCTTCTTGGAAGACTAGAAGCAACAAAGATGAACTTGAGACAATCAGGAGATCTACCTAGAATGGAGGAAGCATTCATCACACTTAGTATTTTCCCTACTTTGTCAAGAAGCATTAGTGTAAGAGGAGATTATTCTAGTGGCAACAGATCCAGGAATGAAGAAGACATGAAGATTGAAGAAGGAATTTCCTTGCTTGTGAAAAGAGAACCAGATGGTAAGAAAATTTCTAAATGTTGGAATTGTCAAGAATATGGACATTTTGCATCTAAATGTCCTAAGAGAGTAAAGAAGTATAGAAAGAACTTTAAACCTAGAAGATCTAAAGAATGTTACTATGCTAATAATGAAGAATTTGAAGCTAGTATGTGTTGAAAATATAGATGGAGTAACTGAGAGGGGGGGGGGGTGAATCACTTAACCACAAAAATATTACCACAGATCCCTTAGATGTTTTATTAAATCATTTACTATTATTATACTGAAAACTTGGTTATTGCAGTGAGTATTAATTATAACCATTCTTAAGCATTCATCAGTGATTAACATACATGAATAAAGAAAATATCATGAACACAAGAGACACCAGATTTAACGTGGAAACCCAATATGGGAAAAACCACCAATGTAACTAGTTACTAATTTTCACTCTTTTGAAGTGATGCCCTGTTAGGAGCCAACCTGGTAAAAGGTTACAAAACACACTGTTAGGTGTGACCTTGTTAGAGGATTTAATCACCCTATTAGGAGTGGCCTTGTAAGAGGTCTTGGAACAATTCAATAGAACTGTCACCTTGTTAGAGGATTTACAAAATGGTTGTTAAACCAACTTGGTTAGGAGATTTTGAAATCACTGCTACAATGGTAAGAAAGTAACAATGAAGTGACCTGAATAATGATGCAATTGAATTGCTGATTACAGATCTCTGTTCTACTTCACTAGATCCTTCCTGATCAAATATATCTCTACTTCTCTTCAAGGATATCTAATCATCCTTCAAAATTCACTCACACTTTCCTTCTTTTTCACTTGCATACTTTTAATTCACAACTTGACCTTCTATATATACCATTCGGATTGTCAAGTTAGATTGTCAATTCAACACTAATAACATTACTAATCATTACAATAGTCAGCTGAAATAAATAAACTTTATTTCTCAAATTAACAAAATCCTTTACTGGGCCGACCTTGCTTGGTAAACACTAATCTGAAAAGATTTCTTTTGGTGACCGAGAGAACTTGGTAAGCACTGCAAATTTTGCAACATCCTTTGGAGACTGAGTGAACTCGGTAAACACTAACTTTCCCTCAATAACTATGGAAGATCGATTGACACTATTTTCTGCCATACTTTTCTTTGACACCCGAGATGTCTCGGTAGATACTGAAAACCGCCTACTGACTGACTGAGCTCGATAAATACTAGGAACTTCTTTGCTGACCAACTAAGCTTGATAATTGATATGACATTTGTGTGACATCAAAGACAACACATAATTAATCCAACAATCTCCTTCAGACAATTGGATCCAACAGTATGGAGAAATATCTAAGTGAAAGTGATAATGAGAATGATGATATAGGATTTGTAGTAATAAAAGAAGAAAATCCTAAAATAGAAGTTAAGGAAGAAAAATCTTTAGTTTCTCAAGTAGAAAAGAAATCTGATTGGATTATAGATAGTGGTTCTTCACATCATATGACTAGAGACATGAATAAATTCATAAATTTTAACAATTATGATGGAGGAATTGTTAGAGTTGGAAACAATACACCTTGTTTGATCAAAGGAATAGGATCTATTACTCTTGATGGAAATACTAACACTGATGATGTTTACTTTGTGGATGGATTGAAACATAATCTTTTGAGTGTTGGACAACTAGTTGATAATGGATATCAAGTTTGTTTTACTGAGAAAACTTGTGTAATCAAAGACAAGGATGGTAATTTGATTAGTACTAGATCAAGAACCAAAGGTAATGTATTTCAGTTGAATCCTACTGAGATGACATGCTTGATTACTAAGATTGATGATAGTTGGTTATGGCATAGAAGATTTTGTCATTTAAACTTCAATAATATTGTAAAAGTAAGTACTACACTTGTAGTAAGAGATTTGCCTAAAATTATGAAACCTACTAACATGATTTGCAAGGAATGTGTTAGGGCTAAACAAAAGAGAAGCTCATTTCTGAGCAAGAAGTTTACAACAATAGAGAAGTTGTAAATTTTTCATATAGACTTGAACGGTCCCACAAGGACTAGAGGATTCTATGGTGAAAGGTATTTTATGATTCTTGTTGAAGATTTTACAAGAATGACGTGGATTGAATTTCTTAAAGAAAAGTCTAAGGCATTTGATAAGTTTAGAGTAATTAAGAATAAAGTTGAGAATGAATTTGGAATGAAGATTAAATGTTTGAGATCAAATAGAGGTGGAGAATTTACTTCAAAATAATTTAACACTTTTTGTGAAGTGAATGGTATTAAGAGACATTTTTTAGCCCCTAGAACACCTGAAAAAAAATGGTATTACAGAAAGAAGAAACAGGTCAGTAACTGAAGTAGCAAGAGCCATGTTATTTGAAAATGATTTGGTGAAGATATTCTAGAGAGAAGCACTGAATACAATAGTATATACAATGAACAAAGTATAGATCAGAGTAGACATAGACAAGACACCTTATGAACTAGGTTTGGACATGCACCATAAGTTAAGTATTTCAAAAATTTTGGAAGTAAATGTTATATTAAGAGAGATGATGAAATTGGAAAGTTTGGCCCTAAAAGTGATGAAGGTATATTTCTTGGATATTCATTGAAAAGAAAAGCTTATAGATGTTTCAATAAAAGAACTAATACTATTGTTAACAGTGCAAATGTTAAAGTTGATGAAAAGTTGAAAATTTAGGAAAGAATGCTTGATTATGAATCAAATGAAGGAACTCATCCTACAACTAATCCACCAAATGTTGAATTATTCTATGAAACTGATAGTGATTTTCATAATGAAAGCTACATTGAGGAAATCATGGAAGAACCTACAGTTGAAACAAGAACTAAGACAGTGACACCTAATAGGAATCTAACAAGAAATCATCTTGTTGAGTAGATTATTGGAAGCATAGACAGAGTAGTTTTGACACAAAATAAGGTACAAGAACAGTTGTGTTTAATTTCTCAAATTGAACCTAAATCTACTAGTGAAGCTTGTGAAGATGAAAATTGGATTAAAGCTATGAAGGAAGAACTAGATCTAATTGAAAAGAACAAGACTTGGGAATTGGTACCTAGACCTAAAGATAAGAATGTTATAGGAACTAAATGGGTATTTAGGAACAAGAAGAATGAACAAGGTGAAGTTGTAAGGGATAAAGAAAGATTGATATGTAAAGGATACTCACAACAAGAAGGAATTGACTATGAAGAAACATTTTCACTTGTAGCAAGAATTGAAGCAATAAGAAGTTTTTTGGCTTATGCAGCTTATAAGAAATTTAAAGTGTATCAGATGGATGTGAAGTCAGCATTTTTGAATGGAGAGCTAGAAGAAGAAGTTTACATTGAGTAGCCTGAAGGTTTTCCCTTAAATCATGAAGGAGACATGGTATGTAAACTGAACAAAGCTTTATATGGACTTAAACAAGCACCTAGAACTTGGTATGCAAGACTAGATAAGTATTTGATAAAATTAGGATTTACTAAAGGCACAACATACAGTAACTTCTATATGAAAGAAATTGAAAATGGTTTGTTGGTTGTAGTTATTTTTGTTGATGATATTATCTTTGGAGGAGAAGATGAAGCTAGTGATAAATTTGCAGATGAAATGAAGACTGAATTTGAAATGAGTATGATTGGTGAGATGAAATATTTCTTAGGATTGCACATAACACAGAACAATGATGATATCTTCTTATGTCAAAAAAATTACTTGAATGACTTATTGAAGAGATTTGGAATGGAGAACTGCAAACTAGTTGGAACACCTATGGTAACTAGACACAAGTTATCAAGCACAGATGAGACTCCTATAGTTGAATAGAAGAAGTAAAAATCTATGATTGGAGGATTGTAATATTTAACTCATATAAGCCTAGACATATCACATATGGTTGGAATTGTTGCAAGATTTCAAGCTGATCCTAGAGAATCACACTACGCAATAGTAGAAAGGATGCTGAGGTATCTAAGAGGCACAATTGAATATGGATTATGGTATGAAAGATCTGATGACTTTACCCTATATGCATATACATATGCAGATTTGGGAGGCAGTGTTGATGAAAAGAAGAGTACAAGTGGTGGAGCATTTTTCCTTGGAGGAAGATTGGTTTCTTGGCTAAGAAAGAAACAAAATCGTATTTCATAGAGCACATCATAAGAATAATATGTGGTAGTAGCAAACAATTGTAATCAGATAATATGGATGAAAAAAATGTTGAAGGATATTGGAATAAAATTTGATGAGCCTATTGTTATGCACTGTGATAACACTAGTACAGTTAGTATGTCTAAGAATCTTGTACTACATTCTAAGACAAAGCATATAGAAATAAAGTATCATGTAGTGAGAGAGAAAGTTGGAGAGAAATAAGTCAGACTTGAGTATATAAGTACAAAGGAGCATATTGCAGATATATTTACAAAACCTTTGCCTAAGGATACATTTGAGTATCTAAGAGGTATGCTTGGGGTTATGCCTCAGCCTACTTTTGAGAAGTGATGCAGATTGTTGCATCAGTCCATTGGTATATGACCCTTATCTTTTTTTGGACTAGATATTGGTACTTCCTCTATGGGGAAGTATGTGTTTTTGAGCTGAGTCATGAGGACTCTTGTGAATGTATTTTCTGAAAAGTGTCTTTTGACATTGGAGTTGTTGTTGACATAGTGATGTAGCATTTGTCATTGATGTCAATGGGAGAGAAGGATACATGAAAAATCATCTATTGAAGATAACTTGAGGCAGAAGGATACAAGAAATATAAAATGGAAAACTAAAAGAATTGAACATGAAAATGAAGCAAGATTTGATTGATGAAGAGGATTTGAAAACATTTCAGAACAATAATGTTGCAGTGTTGGTATTCATGGAACTTGGATGTTTTTTCATCTATGTTTCTATCAATGCCAATGGGGGAGATTTTTAGGAATGAATGTTGAATATATCCTATGGGTTATTATTCATAGCCATTCTATAGCATTTTTTATTGCATTGATGATTGTGATTGTCATTGATGTCAACACAATGATCTACTAATGATTAGCAGAGAAGCAGACAATGTTTGTATTAGCGCACATGGGATATTGAAGATCAAGCTATGAGGAGTTGAGGACATAATCTATGATATTTTCTATGATCTTGGTTAAGAGCACATACAAAACTTCATCTATTCATGACAGTTATGTGTAATTCAGTGGAAGCAGTATTCAGGTAGTGTTCCTAAGAAGCGGTTTGTGGAAATCGGATGATATCTCCTATTCGGAATAGATTCTAAGCATGTGAGGTTTTACAGATGATGAATACTTGATGATTATGATGTGGATGTGATAGCAAGGTCAGAGGTTGCACGAGTGAAGAATTATCTTAATTGGAAGCTGACAATTTTATGTAATTGTGAAATATTGTGTAACATGTGGAAGATTTTATTTTGTAATTTTTATGCTACTCATTTGTAATTATTTGAGTGTGGTGTAAAGGAAGGAATATTTTCCTTATTTTAATGTAATATTTTGTAGTAGTATGTGAAAGTGAATTGCAGATTTGAGCAATTCTTTTTGTAAGAGGATATGCGAAGTACAAAGATCTGGTATTGAGATTTGATGAAGTAGTTGGTGTGGTTTGGCATAGTTAGAGGAGAAGTGATAAGTTCTTGAGATCAATAATCTTTTGGTATTATTCTATTGAGTAATATAGAGATCAGTTAGACAATGTGTTCAGTGATCTTGCCCTGGAAGTTGTTTGGATAGTGGGTCCTTTTGTCTTCCATAAACTCCTAACCGAGTTAGAATCTTATAACTGAGATTCAAATTCTCTTAATAGAGATTCATATGTACTAAATGTATTTCATAAGGCTCCTAACATAGTCCATCCTCTCACAAGGAACTTTCATATTAGTGCATCTTTTGTGGGCATCATTCCCACCGGGGATTACTCTTTGATCAAGAGGTTCCCTATTTAACATCTTGTGTTATTGTGTTGTTGTGTATGTATATCTTTCTATGGTTGTTGATTAAATTTCCTACATGGTTGAAATATTTTAAAGGTGATAAAATCTATATTTATCTAATAATTGATTCACCCCCCCCCCTCTCAATTATCTTGGTGGACTTTAATTTCTAACAGAAAGAAAAAAGAGAGAGAAGAGAGAGTGATTACCTCATCTAGTAAGATGCCCAGCTTACCATGAATCACTAAGGAGGGAGAGCCCAATAGGTATCCAATCCTTATATTTCACCCATAAACTATGCTTTGTAGTTGTAATGCATCTTCTAATGGCTTTTGGAATACCCACAAATCCACATTCTTATATTACAATGAAATATAAAATGTGCGTCTCTTCAAGATTTAACAACTTATGTGTATTACCTTCCAAGGATTTAGCATATTTAAAATTGAAAATGTGTGTCTCTTTAGGATTTACCAACTTATGTTCATTACCTTCTGAGGATTTAGAATATTTGAAATTGAAAATGTGCGTCTCTTTAGGATTTAGCAAATTATGTGCATTACCTTCCAAGGATTTAGCATATTGAAAAATGTAAACTATAGTGTAAGGAAGACCCTATATATGCCCCCTCCTTATCATGGATATCTAATAGACATGATAATAAAGAGAAGGAGGATACCTACTTCACAAATTAAGGAGATATCATGTTAAAAAAATATACACTATATTCTTAGCGAAGGGTATTGACCCTTACATCAAAGAGCATAGATAATTGTGAAAAAGGATATGTCTCTTATGGAAAAAGGATCATTAAAGAGAAAGAGATCTTATCAAAAAGACCCCCACCATAGAGGAGTGCTTTGGATAAAATATCATCTTTCAAAGAAAATAAAAGAGGGATCAAATATTCAATCATCAAGCCCCCTGCGATCAAGAGGAAGAGGAATCTCAGAACAAAGGATGAAAAATCTAACCCAAATGCAAGGGAAAGAGTTTATAAAGAACATAACTTGAAAATAAAGAAGAGGTGATGACTTGGGACAACAACCTCTCACATAAAAGAATATCCATAGCCAAAACATTAGTTAGTATAAGGAAATAATGTTGCAGAATAAATAAATGCCACTAAGCTAAGGAAAGAAGATCCCTAGACAGAGAGAAAGAAGGAAAAACCTTTCCCCCTAGGGATGAAAGCAAGGGATACCTTTTCAAAACAAATGTCTTTAGAAAATATATCATGAATACTAGAAGAGAACTATGGATGATTATGAGAAAAGGAAAGATATCATAATACAAAACCATAGGGATAAAATATAGAAAGAATAACCAAATAAGCTAAAAAAAAAATACATGCTAAGAGCATAATGGACCATAGAAAAATGGGATAAATACCTCTTTCCCCCCAGTCAAGAGACAAGAGGAGAAACAATCTATATTATAGAAGAATGAGGGGTAAAATTATGAAGAAATTATAATACCACATGAGAGTGAGATATAATTCCTAAAGCAACTCGTTCTCTAACATACATCTTGAAATGCACACAATCATCAAATAAATGTGTATTACTATAGTTAAAAGGACATTTGTACTTGGATAGAGCATCTTTCAGCATATCTTTAAATATTTCTTTCTTAGAATTCATTAACACCTTCTTAGCCATATCTTGAGGGGTATCATGGTGATCTAAGGAAGATGTTGGAAGAAAAACATGAAGAGGAGGATGACGATCAGAATCAACCACCTTAAATTGAGATAATGGAAATCCAAGACCACACATATCTTTTTTAGGGGATAGATGAAAAAAATATTTAATACCTTTTTCATTAACACCAAGCCCTAAACCCTTATAACCTTGTTTAGCCACCATATTGTATCCTTTAGTGTACATATCTTGTAAAGCTTCTATAGGAGGTAATTTTTCACATTGATCATGAGAAAATGTTGTGTAGGTGGAATGATAGGTTTAGAAGAAGTTTCTTTTCTCTCCACTTTAATATCATCATCGATTGGATAAGAAGGGGAAGGTAAATACAAGAATTCTTGCACATCTACATCATGAACCATAGTTTGAGCCCCATCATAAGTGTGGGAAGAACTAGAAATAGATGTAGAAATGGGAATGTGAATATTATGAATTGGATTAGGAAGGATATGATTACAATTAGAAAGATTAGGAAATGGATTAGGAAGGATAGGATTAGGATTAGGAATATGAGGAAATGGTGTATCATCTACCAAATTATTCACATAATCTAGAAGAGCAATAAGTCCTCCACACAAATTCTGAATGAAAGCTTTGAAAGTAGGAATGTTAGTATTAGTCAATCTCATAATAGCATAGTCACTACAAAGGATTTAAAATGTTGTAACATGAGTGATAGTATCTCCCTTACCATTTTAATTCTTAAGATGAGGCATATCAGCTTGCTGGGGGACAGGATCACAAATAATGTCTAGGGCTAAAGGACTATCCATGCTATGTGTAAGGATAGTAAACTTGGATTGAGTTAAGGACACAAGTTGTTGTTGTAAAGAGGACATGGTTTGAGCTAGACTAATGATTATGGAATCATTAGTTGAACTTAGATGTATAGAAACATTAGAAACACTAGGGAAAGTGTAGGAAGCGATGGGAATGGAAGAAACAACCTGTGGAACACTTGGAACCATAGTTGGAAGAGGGTTGGAATAGGTAAAAGGAACACTATGGTAAGAAGGTTGTGAGGTAGGTAGAGACACTAATGGAACACTCACAATAAGAGATGAAAGAGATGTAGCCACTAAAGGAGGAGTGTAAGTAGGAATGTTGGGTAAAGGAACAAAAGAAGGTTCCACACTAGTGATAGGAGGAGTGAATCCTAAATCTTGAGCTTCTTGAGCTAAAGGTTTGATATTTAAATGCACAAGATGAGTAATACCACACAAGAGATCAACTCTTTGATCACTATTGGTGTAGGATCACCTACTCTAGACTCAACAACCAAAACTCTATAGAGTCCCAAGCACATCTAGTTTAGATTAGATTCATTAGTCAGGCACCTAGACCAAGTTGTGAGGCCTACTTCCAGGATTGGCACAATTATAAGCCCCTGGCTAGCTATGGTCAAAAGTGGTCAATGGGCCCAAAATCATAGGATTTTACTCATTTTCATGTTTTTAATGTTTTAGATCCATGTTGTATCACTTGGATAGGTTAAGACCAAGTTTGGTCTCCTACTTTGCAAAAGTTGCAAAAATGTTGTAAAAGTTGCTTAGCAACTTTAACAACTTCTTGTCAAAAGATGTAATCATGCCCCCAATAGTTAGATGGTTCAAAATTCAGTTGAAACTGATGGAGGAAGCCTTCAATAAGCCCTTTCAAGTGGGTGGAAGGGAAGATGTGTAATTTGGCATTGAAATCAATAAAACATCAAACTTTCTCTGTAATTTTTGAGGAGATCTGAAGTGTACAGATGGGTACGGATAGGAGGGCATGAATTTGTGAAACAAAAAGTTGTACCTTTGAATATATTTCCATTTTCAATTGGTCTTATGTGTTGATCTATCCTAGATTGTGAGATATCTAATTTTTAGTAGGACTCCTTGGGTTTAAGGCTTAAAACTAGGGTTTCTATTAGGGCCTGGTTGTTTGGTCCAATTCCACCATGGGAAATTGATGCCCCTTGGTGGAATTAAACCTTTTCCAATGTATTTTAATCTTTTGTAGGTTAGGAGTGTGGATTTGTAGAGGATTTGGTTTTCCATTAGGCCCTAGGTGTGCATCTCTATGTGTGCACTAGTTTGTGACTTAGGACAGTCACTATAAACTTCGGTTGGGGATTCATCAAGACTCCAAAACTTGGATTCTAAGTTTTTTTGTGTATCCACACATTCCTCCATGCTTAGTTTGTGCATTGGATTAGGAGGAAGAGCACTTGTAGTGCATTTGGAGACCTAATTAGGCCTATTAGCCCGGTCTAACATTGCAACACCAGTGACTTATGCTTGTATCCACTCCTTGGTGCTTGGATATGTTTTATAAACCATAAAAGGGTATCAAAATCCCTAACCTATTCAATATCTCATTTGGGAGAATTTTGACTTATGTTCAAATTTCCTCCTAGGAAGGGCTACAAGGCAAATCCTTGGTTTGTGCAGCAACTTAGTACTATGGGTTGCTTGCAAGTGAAAGAACCATTAGAACTAAAGGAATAGGACCTAAATAGGCTAGATAAATTATTTTAGGCCACCCCTAATCTTATAAGCCATTTCATGGGGTTTGGTTGTCTATTGAGTTAAAGAGACCTCTTAGTAACTTCTCTTTTGTGGGTGTTTTGGACTCGGCTTGGCCTAGTGATTAGGTTGCCTTGGGTGTTTTCATTGTGATAACCATTTCCCCTAGTCCTTACCATAATTGTGATAAGTATTGGGCACTTGGATCCCCATTTGGGTAGTTGAGACCTTGGAACTCACCAATTGCTCACTGTTTGAAGGCTTTTGCTTGCCACTTTGCATCAAGTGGTATTAGAGATATGTTTGTTCCTAAGGATGAAGAGATCCCTACAAGGGTCACAAATAGTGAGTTAGCAAAGATGGTGAGACAGGAAAGGGCTGCAAACATAGCCTTAACTAAGAGGCTTCAAGAACTTGAGAAGAAGCTTGACAAGAACAAAGAAGATGGGTTTGAAAATGAAGAGGGGAGTGAAGATGAGGAGGATGATCTTGACCAACACATCCTTGTAGACCAAAGGCCTTTCATAGATGCCTTGAAATCCATGGGGAGGAGAACCATGGAGGAGAAGATAGATTTGCCAGTCTTCAATGGCAAGATGAATGCAGATTTAGCCTTGGATTGGATGGAGGCTTTGACAACATTCTTTCAATGTGAGGACATCCCTAAAAAATAGAGGGTAAATGTGGAAAGATCCAAGTTAAAGGGAGAAGCCCTAACTTGGTGGAACTTCATGTAAATAGAGAGGTTGAAGAATGGAAAGAGCATGATCAATTCATGGAATAAGATGGTAGAATTGATTAGGGAGACATATGTGCTTGAGGACTATGGGGTACAACTCCATAGGAGGAAGAAAAGTTTGAAACAAAAAGACATGGATGTAGGCTCATACATCAATGAGTTCTTAAAATTATGTATGAAGACTAATATGGTAGAAGATGAGGAAGAAAAACTAGCAAGATACATGAATGGATTGAAGGTATCCATTCAAGAGGAACTAAGCCTACACTACCTTACCATAGTCAATAAGTGCTACCAAATGGCACTCAAGGTAGAGGAAAAATGGAAGAGAAAACAAGATTTTGGCAAAGGGAAGAGTAATGATAGTGGGAAGAACTTTAGAGGCAAAGGAAACTCTTGGAACAAGGGACAAAATAGTGGCAATAGCAGTAGGACCCCGACGAAGGAGACAAAGAAAATAGTGACTCTAATCCAAGAGGAAACTATAGAGGAAGAAGGCCTTTCAATAGGTGAAGGAAAAATTTAGGAAGAGGTAATGGACCATTGAAATGTTTCTATTAAAATCAAATGGGACATCATGCAGGAAGATGCCCTGAGAAGAGGAACAACAATAACCAAGGGGAGAGGAGAGCACAACTTGTCCAAGAAGATAAACAAGAAGACAATGCTGATGCTAGAGACTTGGAACTAGAGGAAGAAGTATGTCTGATGATGAGGTAGGTCTTCCTTCAAGTGCCACAAACCCAAGAACCTCCACAAAGGAAGAATCTCTTCAGGACAAAGATCAAATGTGATGGAAAGGTATGCAATCTACTTATAGATTCTAGTTCAACTGAAAATATTGTATCTTGTGAAATGTTTCAAAAGTTAAAACTCCCTAAGAAGCCACACCCTTGCCCCTATCATGTTTCATGGTTAACAAAAGGCCAACAAACTCTAGTAACAAAACAAGCATGGATAGAGTTCTCAATTGCAGATTTTAGGGACAAAGTTCTTTGTGATGTGGTTGAGATGGATGCCTCACACATCCTTCTAGGAAAGCCCTGGCAATTTGATGTGGATGCCATACACCATTGTAGGAAGAACACCTACTCCATCACTAAAGATGGGAAGACCTTTACTATGAAGCCCCTTCCAGATAAAAAAATTTGAAAAAGAACCCATTGTGATTATCATGGGAGAGAAAGAGATGTTGAAAACCTTGAAGGAACCTAATATTGAAGCTTTTGTCCTAGTCTCAAAGCCCAAGGTTAACATCAGGTTTGATAAAAAAGAACCTATACCAAATGAAACCATGAAACTGCTGCAAAACTATAAAGATGTCACTATTAGTGACCTTCTCACTAGCCTCCCTCCCATTAGGGATATTAGTCATCAAATAAACCTCATACCAGGCTCATCCCTACCCAATAAGGCACCATACAAAATGACACCCCTGCAGCATGCAGAGATTGCAAAATAGGTCACTAAATTGTTGGAAAGGGGACTCATTCAAAAGAGTCTCAGTCCATGTGTAGTACCATCAGTCTTGGCCCCTAAAAAGGATGGAAAATGGAGGTTATGTACTGACAGCAGGGCCCTAAAAAAAATCACCATAAGGTATAGATTCCCCATGCCAAGGATTGAGGACCTATTAGATCAACTAGGTGGTGCTTGCTACTTCACCAAGATAGACTTAAAGTCTAGATACCATCAAATCATAATCAAACCAAGAGATGAATGGAAAATAGCATTCAAGACTACTGAAGGTTTGTTTGAATGGTTAGTAATTCCCTTTGGCTTAAGCAATGCCCCTAGCACTTGTATGAGGCTTATGAATGAGATATTCATTGATTTTATTGGAAAATTTGTTGTTGTTTACCTTGATGACATACTAATATTCAGTCATAGCAAGGAAGACCATCTTGATCATGTGGAACAGGTACTAAGAAGACTCCATAAGCACAAGTTGGTAATCAACTTGGAAAAGTGCATGTTTATGAGGAAGGAACTTGTGTTCCTAGGATTTGTGATCTCACAAGGTACCCTCAAGATGGATCCTGAGAAGGTAGAAGCAATCATTAATTAGCCTCCACCAAAAAACCAACGTGATGTAAAAAGATTCCATGGACTAGCAACATTCTATAGGAAGTTTATCAAAAATTTCAGTCATGTGTGCGCACCAATGCTTGAAACTATTAAAGGTGGAAAGAAGACTAAATTTATGTGGATAAAGGAAGCCAATGATGCATTCCAATACTTGAAGAATAGAGTCTCCCAATACCCTATCTTGGTCCTCCCTAATTTTAACAAAGTCTTCACTGTGGAGACAGATGCAAGCAATTTGGCTATAGGTGCAGTCCTAAGCCAAGAAGGCTAGGTAGTTGCTTTCTTCTCAGAGACATTGAATGAAGCCAAAAGAAAGTACTCTACATATGACCTAGAGCTCTATGCCATGTTCCAAGTCCTCAAGACATGGAGGCACTATTTGATACCAAAAGAGTTTTTAGTATACACTGACAACCATGCATTAAGTTTCTTAAATTCTCAAGAGAAACTCTTTGTCAGACATTTGAAATGGGTAGAGTAGTTGCAGACCTATACCTTCAACATTAAGCATAAAAAGCGTGTAGCAAAACAAAGTTGCAGATGCCCTTAGTAGGAGGATTGGTCTAATTGAAGAAGTTCAATTAAAAAGTGTGGGAATTGAGTCCCTCAAATATTTGTACCTGGATGACCCTGATTTTGTAGAGATATATCAGATTTACACAAAGATGGTTGGTAGCTATCACACTAATTTTTCTGAATATCTGATTCAGCATGGACTCCTATTCAAGGGAGAAAAACTATGTATACCAAAGTGCTCAATGAGGACAAACATAAGAGAGAAGCATTGTGGTGGCCTAGGAGGTCACTTTGGCATTGATAAGACAGTAGACATGGTGAAGAGGAGCTATTTTTGGCCTAAGTTGAACAATGATGTCAAGAAGTTTATAGAGACTTGCACAATCTTCCAACAAGCTAAAGGAATGATAAAAAATCAAGGACTCTACCAACCCTTACCAATCCCTTCAAGACCTTGGGAGTCCATCTCAATGGATTTTGTAATGGGACTGCCTAAAACCAAGCAAGGATTTGATAGTGGTTTTTTCATAGTGGATAGGTTCAGAAAAATGGTCCATTTTGTACCATGCAAAACCAAAAATGATGCATCTCACATAGCCAATCTTTTCTTCAAAGAAGTAGTCAGAATTCATGGCTTACCTCAGACAATTGTATTTGATAGGGATGTAAAGTTCCAAGGACATTTTTGGAGGACACTCTTCAAGAAGTTGGGAACAAACCTCACCTATAGCTCTGCCTATCACCCACAAATAGATGGGCAGATTGAGGTGGTAAATAGATCCCTAGGCAATCTCCTAAGATGCCTAACAAAGCAATATTCACAAAGTTGGGATACACTCCTACCCCAAGTAGAGTTTTCATTCAATGACTCTATAAACAAGTCAACTAGTAAGACCCCATTCTAAGTAGTATATGGCCTTCATCCCAAAGGACCATTAGATCTAATTGAACTTCCATCTAACTTCAAAGTTAGTGCTCAAGGCCAAGAATTGACAGAGCTCATCACAAAGGTACAACAAGAGGTAAAAGAAGCATTACAAAGGTCAAGTTTGAAGTATAAAGAAAGTGTTGATAAAAGAAGAAGAGAGGTCCACTTCAAAGTGGGAGACAAGGTTTGGGCATTCCTAAGGAAAGAGAGACTACCTAAGGGTAGATACTCCAAACTACAAATGAAGAAAGTAGGTCCATGCAACATACTTAACAAAATAAGTGAGAATGCCTATGAAACCTCTCTTCCTCCAACCTTGCAAATCTCTCCAATATTCATTGTGGCAAACCTCACACCATAAAAATCTACAACAGGTTTAATGAATGAGAAAGGTGAGGAAACAAACATCAAAGATGAAGACTATGTCACAAATCTACCCCAAAGCAAACTAGTGGAGTTAGAGGAAATTTTAGACGCAAATTTATTAAGGCAGACCATAACTAATAAGTACATGTAGTACTTAGTCAAATGGAAGGGACTCCCCAACATAGATGCTACTTGGCTGACCGAAGACCAAATCAAACAACATGGGACTTCAGTGGAGTAGTTACCCTCAAGTAGGGACTTGAGTTTTAAAACTCAAGGGGAGTATGGTGTAGGATCACCTGCTCTAGACTCAACAAACAAAACTCTTTAGAGTCCCAAGCACATCTAGTTTAGATTATATTCATTAGTTAGGCACCTAGACCAAGTTGTGAGGCCTACTTCCAAGATTGGCACAATTATAAGCCCTTGGCTAGCTATGGTCAAAAGTGGTCAATGGGCCCAAAATAATAATATTTTACTCATTTTCATGTTTTTAATGTTTTAGATCCATGTTGGATCACTAGGATAGGTTAAGACCAAGTTTAGTCTCCTACTTTGCAAAAGTTGCAAAAATGTTGTAAAAGTTGCTTAGCAACTTTAACAACTTCTTGCCAAAAGATGTAATCATGACCCCAATGGTCAGATCATTTAAAATTCAGTTGTAACTAATGGGGGAAGCCTTCAATAGGCCCTTTCAGGTAGGTGGAAGGGAAGATGTGTAATTTGGCATTGAAATCAATAAAACATCAAACTTTCTCTGTAATTTCTGAGGATATCTGAAGTGTACAGATGGGTACAGATAGGAGGACATGAATTTGTGAAACCAAAAGTTGGACCTTTGAATCTATTTCCATTTGCAATTGGTCTTATGTGTTGATCTATCCTAGATTGTGAGATATCTGATTTTTAGTATGATTGCCTGGGTTTAAGGCTTAAAACTAGGGTTTCTAATAGGGTCTGGTTGTTTGGTCCAATTCCACCATGGGAAATTGATGCCCCTTGGTGGAATTCAACCTTTTTCAATGTATTTTCATCTTTTTCAAGTTAGGAGTGTGGATTTGTAGAGGAGTGGGTTTTCCGTTAGGCCCTAGGTGTGCATCTCTATGTGTGCACCAGTTTGTGACTTAGGACATTCACTATAAAATTTGGTTGGGGATTCATCAGGATTCCAAAACTTGGATTCTAAGTTGTTTTGTATATCAACACGTGCCTCCATGCTTATTTTTTGCATTGGCTTAGGAGGAAGAGCACTTGTAGTGCATTTGGAGACCTAATTAAGCCTATTAGCCCAATCTAACATTGCAACACCAGTGACTTCTGCTTGTCTCCACTCCTTTGTGCTTGAATATGTTTTATAAACCCCAAAAGGGTATCAAAATCCATAACCTATTCAATATCTCATTTGGGATCATTTTGACTTATGTTCAAATTTCTTCCTAGGAAGGGCTACAAGCCAAATCCTTGGTTTGTGCAGCAGCTTAGTACTATGGGTTTCTTGCAAGTGAAAGAACCATTGGAACTAAATGAATAGGACCTAAATAGGCTAGATCAGTGATTGTAGGCCACCCCTAGTATTATAAGCCATTTCATGGGGTTTGGCTATCTATTGAGTTAAAGAGACCTCTTAGTAACTTCTCTTTTGTGGGTGTTTTGGACTTGGCTTGGCCTAGTGATTAGGTTGCCTTAGGTTTTTTGGTTGTGATAACCATTTCCCCTAGTCCTTACCATACTTGTGATAAGTATTGGGCACTTGGATCCCCATTTAGGTAGTTGAGACCTTGGAACTCACCAATTGCTCACTGTTTGAAGGCTTCCGCTTGTCACTTTGCATCAACTATCATGAAGGACTTTATTAAAGGCCTCTATAGCTTGAATAGAATATTTAGGATATAACATTGTAGGTGCATCAATGTTTTAAATAGTGGAACATGAAGGTAACCATGCACACACCCTATGATAAAGGTCAATTGAAGAGGTTGTAGAGGAGGATGAAATAGGAATAGGATCAATGGAGATCTTATTCAAATAATTTTCATCCTCACTTCCATGTACCTCATTAGGGGATCTATCCTCTTTTGTAATAAAAGCCTCATGAAAGTATTCAAAACAAAAATCATACATGTTGGACACAAAGTAGCACTACAAGCATGAAAAATGTAAATGTTTTTGTATTTTTTTTTGAAATATAAATGCAAGAGCATAAAAGAAATCTAATTTTATATGAATGTAAGATCTAACATACAATGCAAATCTAACACCAAAAAGAAAGAGTTTTTCTAAACGGGTTCACCAAAATATAATATGTAAAATATAAGGATACGGTTTAGAACAATGGGGATTTGTACATAAAGAGACCCTAAACTAATATTTACCACAAACATGAAATTATAATGATAAGGAATATAAATATGGAAATTACTGTAATGAATAATGAAATTAGATAAGATGGAATGCATACCTCATAACATAGTAGATCTGGAAATACCTATTTTATGGTGTCTGTACTGAGTTTCTAGAAATTCTGTGACCGGATCTAGAACAGAAATACAGAGATGGAGAAAACCTAGAAATCTTTTCTTTTTCTGAGTCAGGTTGACCTTGACCTAAATGTAGGTCAAACTTTACCCCTTTATGTTGACCTTGACCTGCACTACTCCGACAAAAATTCTATTCTTGAATCCCGAAAGTTTTTCGAAAAGGGTATCTGAATCTTCCCTATAATTCACTAGTCCATACCTGTACCTATAAGAAAAAAAGTTTTATTTTTTGGGGAGTAGTCAAACCCTGATTTAGGAATTAACCTTGAAATCAAAGCTAAAATGGAGAATGCTAGAAAGTAGTAAAAGTGGATCTAACAGCAAAGCTATGATATTCAATAGATATGCAATTGAATTTAAAATGTAAACAAGTATGTGAATGTAGACAAGGCTTTTGAGGATAACTGTATCTATTTTGAAAAGCTCAAATCAATCAAACATTAAGATTTTAATCTAACATGAAATCAATCCAAAACAAGGAAACTCTAAGCTAAGCCACCTCAGATTGAGCTAAAACAGGTGCACCCAACCACTGTTTGATTTGCTCTTTCTTAAGGGGATGTGGGTGTGCTCTCTAAGCACTTGGAGCATATTCTAATGCATGCTAAGATGGATTGAGATTCATGAACACCTAAAAAATAGCATAATATTGGGTAGAACACCCAAAATTTCCCCTAAGGCTTCAAGAACTCAAGATTTATGCAACTAGTATGATTAAGTAGATTTTAGAACCCAAAATAGATGTGAGAATGATGCATAAACAAGAATTAAACTAAGTTAATCCATTAGTTCTATGCTAAGATGTGAGCTAAAAATGCTTGAAAATGATTAAAACTAACAATTAGTATGAAAGCTAAATGATTTAGAGCTATTCTAGCATTATAATATTGCTTGAAATAAAAGGTGAATGGGTATTTTGCTCTTAGAAATAAGGAGTATTTATAGGCTTTTGGAAGGAGGAATGAGAGGCCAGGATCAAAATCCGTAAGAGAAGTTTCTAGAAGTTTGTTGACTTTGGGTTAAGCTTAGGAGTTGGCTAACCTTGGTTAGGGAATGTGACAAGGTTAGGGGGGATTAGGATTAGGATTAGGATTAGGGGGACAAGAATAAGACTTTCTACAAGAGTCTAGAACTTCCTTAGGATAAACATAGATTTTAGGAAATAGATAAAGATTTATTTATTTCCATAGTTTAGGTTTTGAGAATATTTATTAAAATGAATTTAATAAACATGAGGATTAAATATTTAATCTTAATTAAATATTTTGAGTTGGGATTAGGGTTAGGAAATGATGGGATTAGCCTTTAATCGAAATTAAAGAAGGATTAGAAGATTCTGGAAGAGGTTAGTGGTCTTAAGGAAATTGGCCAAGTTTTGGGCCAAAAATTAATTATTTATTTATTTTGGGATTTTTTGGTCAATTTATTAATTAAATAATTAATAAATAGGGGAATAATGTTTAAATAAGATTTAAACATTTTTGGGAGGGATTTCTTAATTAAATATTTTTAATTAAGATAAAGGGATTTAATGGCATAAAAATAAATTAATTAAATAAATAATTAATTAATTAATAAATGATGATGTCATCAGGGATTTTTCAAAAAATAAAAAATACTTTATTTTCTAAAGGATTTTTAGGTGTCTACATTTTGCCCCTCTTTGATGTGATGTCGCAAGTGGCATGACATCAAAGATAAGAAAATAAGATGCCCAAGGCTAGAATTTAGAGGAATGATGGGTTGTGTCCCCTCGAGAAAATAATGCAAGGAGTAAACATTGTGGAATTTTCTCGAGAGGAAACAAAGAAGGAAGGACTGAGGAAGCAGGGGAGATAAATAACCAAGCTTCCAAGAGCAAAGATGGGTGAATGCAAGATGAGATAGAATGCAAAATGTAGGATGCAGCTACATGAGAGATGCAAGATGCAAAATTAATCTATATGATGTAAGATGCAGGGGATTTGGGAAAGCTCCAAGTGCAAATGTGGAGAGCACAAACTAGTTTAATATAGCAATGCTAGAGACCTGCCAAGGTTACAAAAGAACACAAGGCCTTGTCACCAGCGTTGCATAGGATTGACACTAAAAAGATACGTAGGGTTGCCCCAGTATCACACATGAAATTTGAAGGAGGCATGGTGGAAATGATGCTGAAGAAACCACAAACACACGACTGACTCACAGGAAAAAGAAAAAGAGAAAAAGACCTTGCCCCAGATTATCCTCATTCGTAGTGCACCATGATATAAAGGATCATGGTGACTGTGAGGAGAGAACAACGAGAAGCCATAAAATATTAACAAGATCCAAAGGACAAAATCCAAGACCAAAATGAGAACTCCAAAAGGACATCCTTTGCCAAGGAGAGAGATTTGATGTGATGGATTGGATTGATGGTGGGAAGATTGGTCTGAACATGTGGAAGGATGCATCGACACGGACCTGGTGTGCTTGGTGAAAGATTAGGTCTGACAAGAGGAAGGATACATCCTCAAGGACCCGCTAATTGATGAGAGAAAGAGTGTTGTTGGTTGCTGGGAAAATGATGAAGTCAAAGAATAATCACTGGGATCAAGAATAGTCAACAATTGATGTTGCTAAAGTACAAGGTTGGGTAGGAAAAAGTGTTCTAATCAAATGCAGTGGCAGGACTGACAAGGACTATGTACAATAAGACATAAGGATATGTACAATAGATGGGAAAAGATATACAATGAATATGGATAGAAGCTCAGGATTGGGGATAGGAAGATCTCACTATACAGGATATACAAGAAGGATCACGCTATACAGTATATACAGGAAGGATCACACTATACAGGATATATATAGGAGATGGTACAAGATATGTGCAAGATATGTGCAAGATAGGGTACAAGATATGGTATAGGTGGGATTGTGGATTTGCTTGAGGATTATGAAAAGAGGAATGTTGGGAGATGGTGGATGGGGATGGGGATGGTAAGAAAAGGACTGAGATGGTGGGATGGGGGTAATGGGAGTTTGATAGATAATGGCTCGGTCCACTATGTATGGTGCCTATTTGCTAGGTTTCCACCAACATACTTGTCCAAGGCACTTGAATTGCCAAGTTTTCACCTTTGGATGATTATTTTCTTTTCTTTTTTTTTTCTTTTTTTTTTTTGTATTTTTCTATTTTTTCCAATTTTTATGGATTTTCTGAATATGTAGATCTGGTTTAGGCATAGAACCTCTTCAAATTTATGATGTTGATTGGATCATTCAAAGGCTCACCTTCTGGTGTAGATAGCTGATAAGCTCCGGAGCCAAAGCATGCTGTGACAACATAGGGGCCCAGCCAAGTAGGCTCAAACTTACCTTTCTTTTCTTTGTTTGCTTGGACCTTCTGATTTTCTTTGAGGACCATGTCACTGACCTAGAACTATCTAGGATGAACGTTCTTGTTATAACTCCTTTTGAGTCAATTTTAGTATGCAACCAGGTGATCATATGCTTGTTGTCTTTTTTCATCTAACAGGTCTAGCTATGTGAGACGGGCCACATGATAGTCTTCATCAGTGGTGTAGTTCTTCATGGAGACTCACAATGATGGGAGCTCAACCTCGATCAGCAGAACAGCTTCGGCACCATATACAAGGGAATATGGGGTGGTGCTTGTGGGAGTGCGATAAGATGTACGGTAGGTCCAAAGGGTGGGATTGATTTGGAGGTGCCAGTCACGACCAGAATCATTGACAATCTTCTTGAGGATTTTCAAGAGAGTTTTGTTGGTTGCCAAAGGCTGGCCATTTCCTTGAGGGAAATATGGACTAGAGAAATGGTGATGGATGTGGAGTCTAGTGCACAGATCATCCACATGCTGGTTTTCAAAAGGTGTGCCATGGTCTGTGAAGATGGTAGATGGTATGCCAAAGTGACAAATGATGTGGTAAAGGATGAACTTGGATATTTGGATACTAGTAGTTAGGGTGAGCAAAATCACTTCAACCCATTTGGTGAAGTACTCTATGGCAATTATTATGTACTTGTGTCCATCTGAAGAAAGGGGAGTGATTAAGCTGACAAGGTCAAAGCCCCAACATGAAAATGGCCAAGGTAGCACAATGGGCTGCAAGTCTTGTGCTGGTGCATGAATCAAATTTGCATGCTGTTGACATGGTAAACATTTTTTGACAAACTCACAAGCATCATGTTCCATGGTTGGCCAATAATATCAAACTCAAAGCAACTACTTAGCTAGAACCATGCCACTCATGTGGGCACCACAAATTCTAGCGTGGACCTCTTGTAAAGACAAGATGGCCTCATTTGAATCTAAACACCTAGAGAAGATATTGTGATACCCTTGATGATAAAGGATGTTGGCTACAAGAGTGTAGTAGGAAGCTTTGCGAATAAGGTTTTGGCATTGGTTATTTGAATCTAAACACCTAGAGAGGATATTGTGATACCATTCTTTAGATATGCATGGATGTTGTGGTACCATGGGCACTGAGGACCAACCAAGACACACACCATTTTTGCATCAGTGTTCTCATAAGCTAGTGTATGTAGCTGCTCGACTAGGAATTCATATTGTGATGTGTCATGAGGGATTTCTAACACAGATCCAATAGTTTCCATTGCGTCTGCTACTTTATTCTGAAGTCTGGGTATTTGTGTGAATTGTAGATTCAGGAAGTGCTCTTTCAATCTATCCACAAGTTCTTTGTAGGGTAGCAGCTTGTCATCATTCATCTGATATTCATCTAGGACTTTCTTGATAATCAACTGTGAATCTCCAAACACTTGTAGTTCTGTGATATTCCACTGAATGGCTATTTTGAGACTTGAGATGAGTGCCTCATATTCTGCAATGTTATTGGTACATGAAAATCCCAACTTGAATGACTTTGGGATGTAGTCACCTTGAGGTGTGACAAATAGGATTCCTACCCCTGATCCATGTAATGTGTAGGAGCCATCAAACTATAGCTTCTACATGGGTTGTTCTTCGATCATACATAAGTGTTCATCAGGGAATTCCATAATGAGGGGATAAGCATCCACCAGTGGTGCCTCTACTAGTTGATCGGCAATGACTTTCCCTTTGATTGCTTTATGATCTATGTATTGGACATCAAAATCACTAAGTAACATGACCCATTTTTCCATACGGCTTGTGAGAGTTGTCTTTGATAATAGATATTTGAGGGGATCTACTTTTGAAATGAGCCTAATTGTGTGACTGAGCATGTAGTGTCTAAGCTTTTGAGTGGCAAAGGCCACTATGAGGCATGCTTTTTCCATAAGTGAGTAATTAAGCTCATAGCCGATGAGAGTTTGACTGATGTAGTAGATGGCTCTCTCTTTGTTTTCATCATCATGCTGAGCTAAGAGTGCCCCTAGTGCTGTAGTGGTTGTTGAGATGTAGAGTATGAGAGGGCATCCTAGAAATGGTGGTACTAGGATTGGAGAGTTGGCTAGATACTCCTTGAGTTTATCAAAGCTTCTCTGACATATGGGATCCCATTTGAAGCTTGTGTCTTTGCATAAGAGATGCATAAAAGGTTGGCACTTGTCTGCTAGTTGAGAAATGAACTGACGCATTGATTGAAGCTTTCCTTGTAGGCTTCTGAGCTGTTTGAGTGTTCTTGGTGGAGGCATTTCTATTATTGCTTTGACCTTCTTGGGGTTGATCTTTATGCCTTGTCATGATACTATGAAACCTAGAAGCTTTCTAGATGTAACACCAAAGATGCATTTCTTTGGATTGAGCTTTAACCCATAATGTTGCAAGCGATCAAACACACTCTCAAGAATGTCAAGGTGTTCATGGTGTGTCTTTGATTTTGCAAGAATATCATCCACATAGTCTTCTAAGATCTTGTGGATCATGTCATGGAAGATTGCTGTCATCACTCTCTGATATGTGGCTCCTGCATTCTTTAGCCCAAATGGCATCATGTTGTAGTAGAAGGTACCCCATGGAGTTGTGAATGCTATTTTATGTTGATTTGCTTCTGCTATATGAATCTAATTATATCTTGAAAAGCCATCCATTAGTGACAACATTTCGTGACGTGTTGTAAGATCTAAAATCATGTCTATATTTGGTAGTGGGAAATCATCTTTAGGACATGCCTTGTTCAGGTCCCTAAAATCTGTGCATATTCTGATGTCACCTGAAGGCTTTGTGATAGGCACTATGTTAGAGATCCAATCAGAGTAATCTATAGCTTTGATAATCTTGGCTTGGAGGAGCTTTTCAAGCTCTACTTTGACTAATAAGGCCACTTTTGGATGCATTTTTCTCAGCTTCTGCTTTATTGGCTTGACATTAGGATCCACTCCTAGATGATGGATGACAAGATTAAGATCAAGCCCAGGCATGTGTGCATATGACCATGCAAAATTTATGATTGATTCTCTAAGGAGCGCAATCAAAGCCATTTCTTCACCTTCTACCATGTTGGCCACAATGTAGGTGATCCTTGGACATTCCTCTATACCCTAGTTGACTGGCTTGGTTTCTTCTATGATGATAGGTGACTGCTCCGGTCTATAATCATGGATGGGAGGAAGAGGTGAGTCTTCATCTTCTAGTGCTTGAATTGCCAAGTTTTCACTAGAAGATACGCTCTTTATTTTTACTATTTTGGAATCAGAATGTGCCCTAGAAGGGTTTTCACATAAAGACTCATGTTTTACTTTTTCTATTTCTCTTTTGTAGCTAAAGCTTGCCTCCTCCCCAAAGTATCCTTTTGGGTCAAGCTTATAGATGTGAGTTGACTCTGAATTGTGAACTAATTATGGGCCTGATGCCCCCATGAATTCTAGGAGTGCTTCCGTGCTTTGGAACTCATCGATGTGTACAATGCTTGGTTGGTCCCAATCTATGAGTTGAGGGTGAATGAGGGGAAGTTCTATGAGATTGATGGCAAGTTGTTGGAGGACAGAAGTCCCTAGGAGGGTGTCATCATCAAAGATATCATCATAGGATCTAAATTCTTTCTCTTCAGGGATATCTTCGATTTCTATGAGGTTGTCCTGGCTATTTAAGAGGGGAACGCTAGTCATGTTGGTGCCCCCAGTTGTGGTATTGGCCCCTTATATATGCAGGCGAGGGGTATTAAAGCCAAGACCCTAATGTTGTGGGTTTTTGGATGTTGTAATTGGGTCTTTGCTTATGCCTTCTTGTGGTCCTAGACCACCACCTTGGTAGTTCCATTGCTCAATAGTGTACTTGTGCGATTATGGGTATTTATCTTTGAAGTAGCCAAGGAGTTGAGTGTCAGGTGGTGGGGGATTTTTGTACAACCACCTATTAATGTCGGGATCCATTTCTTGACTGTTTAATGTGCCATGGGATTCAAAAGTCATAGGTCCCATTCTCTTGATTTCATGATGCTCTTCAATAGGCTTGCTTTGGTGACTCAGGCGCCCTTGAGTATGTGGATCATGCAAGAGAACCCCTAGGGCAAATGCATCATGTAGGCTATATTCACCATAGCCTTGGTTATTGATCTTGATGGAAGAGAGGGTGGAGGTGAGAATGGTTTTTGGATCGCAATGGGATCAGGATGAGCTAGCAATAGAAGTACCAATGTCAGTTCCAGGATAATGAGTGGAGTGAGGGAATGATGCTTCCATTGCACGATAGTATGCGAAGGGTTAGGGATCAGCATGGATAGTAACCTTAGTGCCTTGATGCAAAAATTTGATGCATTGATGGTACGTGGATGGTACAACCTTGATGGAATGAATCCATGGTCGGCCAAGGAGGATATTGAATGGTAGGTCAAGATCAACAACATGACAAATGATATCTTGTGTTGCTGGGCCTAGCTAAATAGGCAAAGTAATGGTACCTTCAGAGGTACACTCCAAGTTGTCATAGGCTTTGATAGTGATTACTTCATGTGCTATATCAGCCTGGGTGAACCCAATCTGCTGAATTAATTTCAAAGTACACAAGTTCAGGGCTGAGCCATTATCTATTAAGACCCGTTTGATGGCAAAGTCTCTGACCATGATGGTGATGCGGAGAGGGAGAGTATGGTCAGGTGCAACATCTGGCATGTCAGATGTTTTGAAGGATAAAGCACAGGCTACAGATAGATGTCCCACAAGGGTCTCAAATTGGGTGGTGTTAATGTCTATGGGGACATGTCCTTCTTTGAGAGCTCGGTCAAGGATCTCCTGATGGAGAGGTGAAGTGTGGAGAAGGTCCAAGATGGATATTTGGGCTGGTGTGTTCCCAAGATTTTCTATGAGGTTGTAATGTGCATTGTGTACTGGCCTTGGACGGGCACCAGCAATAGCGATCCAGCCTCTGTGGGTAGTAACAACACATTGATGATCCGCTCCTCTGACATGGATGGCATTGACTGTGGGCTCAACTTGGGTTATACATCCAACAAATTTATCATAATTGATGTAGGCAGTAGTGTGATCTTCTTGCTTGCCCTTGCCATGATTTTGGGAATGATTAGTATTAGTTTGGTTGTTCCCAGCATTGTGTTGTGGGAACACATTTTGATAAATTTGCAAATTGGCATTTGGCGAGGCTTGAGCAGGTGTATCTACTTGGATCTCCTTTTGATCAATGAGATCTTGGATATAGTTTTTGAGTCTCATACACTTCAGGGTAGTGTGTCCTTTGACATGATGATAATCATAGTACTCATGATCTTTGTACCAATCGGGCTTGAGAGTGGTATCATCAACTGGTTGGATTGGTGGAAATGTGATCAAGTTGGCCTTGGCCATTTGGTGAAAGATAACATCTAGAGGTTCACCTAGTGGTGTGAAGGTCTTCCTTGGATTGTTCTGAGCTCTAGGCTTATGTTGTTTGGGAGCAATGTTAACAGCATTGACTTGATTGTTCAGATTACCTTGATGAGCTTGATGGGCTTGTTGTTAATAATTCTACTGATTATTCTAAGAATGATATTATTGCATGGGTTGCTGATAGACTTGAGGAGGTTGCTGATAGATGGGCACTTGTTGTTGTTGGTATGCAGGAGTTGATGGAGGACTAGCCATGACAAATTGGACATGCTTGGTATCAGTGGCTCCATCAGTAACAATGTTCTTTTTATGATTCCAATAATGGGATTTATCATTGCTGGGTTTTTGGGCATCATTTTTGAAGTGTCGGATCGTGCCTTCATCTAGGAGGGCCTTTTCAATACCTATCCCCTTGCTCTTGATATCTTGATAGGTTTGGAGATAATTCATCCTCATGAAGTGGGACAACTTAGGATGTAGATTATCAATAAAGATTTTGGTCAAATATTTTTCAGGTGGCTGGTATGATAACTTGGTTGTAAGGTTCTTCCATCGTTGCAAGTATTCTGATAGGCTTTCTCCTTCTTTCTATTTTGAGTTGCAGAGATCTAACAAGGTCAACTCATTCTCAACATTGTGGGCATAGTGGGCAATGAACTTCTTAGAAAGTTTAGCAAAGGTCATGATAGTCCCACATGGTATTTTATAGAACCATTCAACAGCAGTTCCTCCCAAGCTTTTGGGGAATAGTTGTAAGAGATAGTTATCACTTTAAGCCACTTCTTGGCATGCCATATAGAATTTTTTAATATGGTTGACTAGATCTCCTTTCCCCTAATATTTATCAAATTTAGGTGTCTCAAAGTGCTTGGGGAAAGGTATAGTAGCAATGGATCAGTCAAATGGATAAGGACACACCTCCTCAAACTTGTAGGTTTTGCTATTGGTACCGGTTTGAAGCTCCTTAAGAGCGTTCTTCATGGATTCCCACTCGGCATTGATTGGTGTTTGAGTGGGTGCTCCTATTTGATATGGGTATTGTGGAGTGGGATATGGAGATGATCCAATAAGATAGGTGGATTGGAGGGGATTTTGGAGCAATGTTTTCTAGGGATATTGTTGATGCAGCACAGGGGGATATTGCGGTGGAGGATACGGGACTGCTTGCTAGTGTTGTGGGATGACGGGGACTTGCTGCTATAACTGATAGGAGGAAACTTGTTGCTATTGGGGAATGATGGGGGTTTGTTGCTGTGACTGGAAGTATGGTTGCTATGGAGGTGGCTGGTGGAATGATGCAGCTTGTTGATAAGATGGTCCTTGCTGAACTTGGCTCTATGGTTGATCGATTTAGGTCGGGTGCATTCCCGCATTGCTTAAGGGTGGAACTAATGTAGAGAAGCTTGAAGCAAAGGGTGGCTGGGCAAGATAACTTGTGAAATGGGAGGAACTTTTCTATTGAGGTGGAGGCATTTTTTGAAAAGCACTAGGTGTTGGGAATGGATAGCTTGTGAAGGATGAAGCTGGTGGAGGTTGAGATGGTTGCTGTTGTGCTGCTTGTGAGAAGGTGGCTTGTTGGTTTGCAAACATGGATGTAGGAGAGTGAGTTGGTATTCCAAAGACTTTCATGTCTTCTTGAGTGAGACCCCAACAAGAACCAGCGTGAGGTGGGAATTGTGCTGTAGTGGATGCCTGGAAGGTAGATGTAATGGGAGTTTGGGATATGAATGGTGAATTGGAAAAACCCATGGAAGGCATTCCTATGGTGAAGGAATTTTGCTGGGCTTGTGCCTGGGTAGATGCTTGCTAGGGGGAGAATGAAGAGGACACTTGTGTTCCCCATGAAAAAGGTGATGTGGAAGTTTGCTGATTTTGAAAGGGGAATGATTGAGCTACCCCCGGAGTAGATGATGTAGAGGTTTGCTAGGTGAAAGAGGGAAATGATTGCATTGACCCCTGAAATGATGGTGTGGATGCTAAAGCTTGGGGATTGAAAGGAAAAGATGATTGCATCCCTCCTGGCACAAAAGGTGTAGATGTGGAAGCTTGTGAAGTGAAGGGGAAGGATGATTGCATTCCTCCCAGAGTGAAAGGTGTTGCTTAGCCTATGGAACATGGTGGAACTTCTTGTGCAAAGGTTTGTGTAAGAGGTGGGAGTTGATTCTAGGACAAGTGTTGGATTTGTGCAAGAGCTTGGGTAGCCATAGCGGATGATGAAGTACCTGTGATAGGGAATGGAGCATATGGTGTTACAGCTTGTGTTACGAGACTTGTGAAGCTTCCTTGTAGAAGAAGGGGAATGGTGGAGGTTGCTTGAGATGTTTGCAAGGTTGGATCAAGGAATGGTTGGATGAATGGAGAGTATACTTGTGCTGGGATTTGGATAGTACTTATAGGAATGTGAGGATGGAGATATGGAAGAATGGAAGTATGCACTTGCACAAAGTTAGTGAACATACTTTGCTGGTTTTGGGCCATGAGTGCATTAACTACTAGTGGATTCTCTGGATGATTCACAAATGTTTCTATTGCTAGAGGAGCCGAGGGGATATTGGGATCATCCTATGTATTTCCAGTTTATATTTGGAGATCATAAGCTATCATCACACTAGTAAAAATGCTGGGATCAGATGAACTGGTGATTGGATAAGGATTCATGTTCCTTCTTTTTCTAGATTTGGATCTTGTCTCGACAGGCATGGAGATGCAGATGCTAGATGGATGCAAGATATTTCCTAAAGACTCTAAAGAATTATGGATGCAAGCTTAAGGAACTTCTAAGGATGATGAAATTTCTATAATGCAAGGATTGGTGAGATGCTTGGATATGAATCAAAGATGGCGGAAGATTTGATGGAAGATGGTGACAAATTGGTAAAAAAACTTGACGATGATGGAGGCTTGATGGGATGCTCTAATTTGGGTCTAGATTGGGTGGAAGGTTGGTGGGATGCTAGTGGAAGATTACCGAGTGTCAACAATGAGCTATTTGTTTTTCCCGATGGAGGATCAGTGATAGGATTTGGTCAACCTAGGATAGGCTAATGATCTTCGGTCAACTAGATTCTTATCAATACAAGCTAATCTCTTGCTCGAGATGATGAGGCTGTGCAAGGACAAGTTGGATTTCCTTTAGACAATGCTCTGTCAAAAAGGGGATGATTTTTTATTTAGGATAAGGGATGGAAACAACTCAAAGGTTTTGAACACTAAGTGCTTGTCGATTTGGATCTCTGGATTTGGTGCAAAGGATGGTGGACTCTATTTTGGATAATGGATGCTGGATTTGGATCAAGGTTTTGGGATTTTGATTATGGATTGCTGACGGAAAGATGGTGAAGGATGATGAAACAATGTTCTTCCTAAAAGGATGATGCAGATGCAACTGGAATGGATGATCTATGATGTTGCTAGGAAGATGATGATGAATGCAACTAAAGACTCTAGAATGCAACTAAGGATTTGATGATGATGTAAGAATGAAACTAGGATGAAACTAGGATGAAGGACTGCCAAGATAGGATTTTGAGATCTGAAGATAGAATGGGACATGCAATGGATCTAGCTAATCTTCTCTTTCAAGATTGACATAGGGATGGTTCACTCAGAATCGGTAGGAAAACTATTTGACTCTTGCATTATAGCCAATATTATCAAGCTTCTCTTGATATTTTTCTTCTACTTGGGTTGCTTGGATAAAGGGTTGATGGCTCTTAAGGTTTCTCTCTGCAACTTTCTATTCTTGATAGTCTTTGGATTTGGGTAATTTAGCTTTCGAATGTTTGATCAAATTGGGCATAACTTTGGGGAAATTCCTAATAGTTAGTTTGAGACAAAAAGGCTTTTGGATATCTGATTCCAAGGGTTTCTCTGCAAAATGTTCTAAGTATCTTGAACTGGTTTTGTTGATCAGTTTGATATTTCTCAATGGCAAAGGATAAATTCCAACAAAGATTTTCACAAAAGTAATCTCCACAAGGGACAAAGCAACCTTGTGGGATACAAATAGGATGATTGTTTCTGATAAAGCTTTGAAAGTGTATGTTCCAACAATATTTTCACAAAGTATTTGACTGTCAAGCACTTCAAGCAGATCTACCTAAGGAAGGTGAGTATCAAAATCACTTGCCCACAGCTTGGTACCCCCTAGAAGGGAATACAAATGGTGAGTAATCTTGAGGCGACCCGGTAAACCCCTTGGAATCGGTCCTTGCACAAGGATTTTGATACTTTCGGATGTAGATACGGTAGCCTCTATTTTATCAAGTTTTTAATAGTTCTATGGATTCTCCATACCCAGTTATGCTGACCACCTGTGACTCACTTAAGAGCCTAGCCAACAACACTAGGAGAGGAATATTTACCATCCCCAGACATTTGCATTTGGCACAAAATGCCCGTGGATTAGGAGATATAAGTGAGTACTTTTTGCCTTCACTTTATTTATATACCGGCCAGGGGGGATACCGGTTTGAAGTCATTCTCTGAAAAGGAAGTGCTTTTCTCCCTGGATAGGCCTCGCTAAAAGTAGAACAAATGAACTTTTCCAAGTTCAAATGTTCTACATTGCTTACTTTAACAAAGATTTAAAAAATGAAAGCTCCTAGATGCACATCAAGAAAGTTGTCTTCTTTTTCCCAAATTAATTAAGTGATGTTTGAATTTGAATAACTGAAGACACAAGTGTTTAGATTTTGAGTTGTTCTTTCTCCAAAAAGTAAGCTATTTGAACGATTGCAAGTTCTTTCTTTGATCATTCAAGATTGAGATTGGCGTGTTGTTTAAAGAACTTTGAAGTGCTTCATTTTGATCCTTTAAGACATTCAAGATTTGATTATGCGTTTGCTTGAACTGAAAAGGAAGGAATAGAGATTTTTTTCTTTTAATGCATTCAAGAGTGCGTTTGATTTTCAAAATGACAATGACTCTTAGGACTTAGCTTCATTCCTTTAGTTTCATTCAAGATTTGTTTTGACCTTTGCTTTGATTTTTTTAGCTCCAAAAGACAAGTTCCTAATTTAGCTTTGATGCATGAAATTTGAAAAAGAAGGCATTCAAGATTTTTGCAAAATGAAGTTAGTTTTTCAATAAAAATAAATTTTTTTAGGATTGATTTTAGGAACTTTTGCATGCACTTTTAGGATTGATTTTGAATATTTTTAGAAATGAGATGCAAATTTGAGGTTCTCTCTTTTTTTTTTAAAGTACCCAAAACTTGAAAAATTCCTAATTTTTGCATGAATGCGTCTAAAACCTTGATGTTGCAAGGATGCAAATATTTTGATTGATTTTTTTTGTTTGTTAGAACAAATTTTGCAAATTTTAGTCCTTAACACATTCAAGAATGATTTGGGGGTTCATTTTAAGCACTAAAATAAGGTGTGTATGATTTTGCTTCCTTATGGATTATTATTATTTTTTGAGAAAAATTGGCCAAGATCCCGCAAGAAGAAGTAGATGGAATAGAAGAAGAATAAAGACAAGAAGAGGAAGAAGAATTTGAAGTGCTCTGTCCACCTATAAACTTGAAAATTTTGAAAACACTCCAAAATCCATCAGAATGTTTGCAAAGAACTCGTGAAGTGGGTCCCACCAGACGTGCCAGAATGTAGACAAGGCTTTTGAGGATAACTGTATCTGTTTTGAAAGGCTCAAATCAATCAAACATTAAGATTTTAATCTAACATGAAATCAATCCAAAACAATGAAACTCTAAGCTAAGCCACCTCAGATTGAGCTAAAACAGGTGCACCCAACCACTGTTTGATTTGCTCTTTCTTAAGGGGATGTGGGTGTGCTCTCTAATCACTTGGAGCATATTCTAATGCATGCTAAGATGGATTGAGATTCATGAACACCTAAAAAATGGCACAATATTGGGTAAAACACCCAAAATTGCCCCTAAGGCTTCAAGAACTCAAGATTTATGCAACTAGTATGATTAAGTAGATTTTAGAACCCAAAATAGATGTGAGAATGATGCATAAACAAGAATTAAACTAAGTTAATCCATTAGTTCTATGCTAAGATGTGAGCTAAAAATGCTTGAAAATGATTAAAACTAACAATTAGTATGAAAGCTAAATGATTTAGAGCTATTCTAGCATTATAATATTGCTTCAAATAAAAGGTGAATGAGTATTTTACTCTTAGAAATAAGGAGTATTTATAGGCTTTTGGAAGGAGGAATGAGTGGCTAGGATCAAAATCCTTAAGAGAGGCCAAGATTCATTCAAAGGGGAGCACATGGATTGTGCTAGTTCAGGGCCACCTCATTCTCACAAGTGTCACAAGAGCATTGGGTTGAAAGATGGGAGAGATGTGCACAATTTGAAAAATGTGCTTAAGGTCAAAGGGTGTAAGAAAGGGGTGAGGGGCTTCTTAAATGCATCATAAATGCATGTAAGAGAGATAAGGAGGCTTTAAATGCATTTAATGCATGTAAGAGAAGTTTCTAGAAGTTTGTTGACTTTGGGTTAAGCTTAGGAGTTGGCTAACCTTGGTTAGGGAATGTGATAAGGTTAGGGGGGATTAGGATTAGGATTAGGATTAGGGGGACAAGGATAAGACTTTCTAGAAGAGTCTAGAACTTCCTTAAGATAAACACAGATTTTAGGAAATAGATAAAGATTTCTTTATTTCCATGGTTTAGGTTTTGAGAATATTTATTAAAATAAATTTAATAAACATGAGGATTAAATATTTAATCTTAATTAAATATTTTGAGTTGGGATTAGGGTTAGGAAATGATGGGATTAGCCTTTAATCAAAATTAAAGAAGGATTGGAAGATTCTGGAAGAGGTTAGTGGTCTTAAGGAAATTGGCCAAGTTTTAGGCAAAAAATAAATAAATTATTTATTTTAGAATTTTTTGGTCAATTTATTAATTAAATAATTAATAAATAGGGGAATAATATTTAAATAAGATTTAAATATTTTTGGGAGAGATTTCTTAATTAAATATTTTTAACTAAGATAAAGGGATTTAATGGCATAAAAATAAATTAATTAAATAAATAATTAATTAATTAATAAATGATGATGTCATCAGGGATTTTTCAGAAAATAAAAAATACTTTATTTTCTAAAAGATTTTTAGGTGTCTATAGTGAATATGAAAGCTTAGACTCAACATGAAAAACTATAAATGCAAATCAAAACCTCCATGATTATATGCTTGAATCCTTGATCTTCAATGGAGAACTTGAATGCTTGATAAGAAAACTTAAAAACCTTGATTGAACACTTGGAAGCTTGAAAGCATGTAGAACAATGGATATTGATGATCCTCCTTAGATTTCTTGATCTTTCTTCTTGCTTGCTTGATTTGATTGCTTGATTTGATGATGAGAGGAGAAGGCTTCCTTATATACTAGTTTAGGGCACAAACTTCTAGAGAGGCCGACATATGAGAAATAAATTTTCATTAGGCCTATATGCCTAGGAGTGGACCTAAATTAAATATATTTTAAGAGTCACCACTTCGAAACTTGAAATAGCCAGCCCGGAAGCGAGAAAATAAACTTTTGAGTTTTCCCCCACATTTGACACACTTTCTGATGAAAAAGGGGGACCTAGGTCAAGGTTGAGGTCGACACTAATCTAGGTCAAAGTCGAGGTCGACCTTGACCCAAGGGGTTAAAACCTCTAGAAAATATGGCAGGTGGGGAAAACAATGCCCTGAGAGGCTCAATTAGAGTCCTAAATAGGCACATAAGATGAAAAAGGGGCAGAAAATAGAGGACAACATGACAATGGCCCGAAACACCCCCTAAGGAGGGCTAAACATTTTTAACATGAAAGTGCTTCCATTTTAAGATGATACAACTTTTAAGAAGGTACTAATCACTCTTAACAGGGTGAACCCTCAGAAAGGGTAATTGTAAGCTCTTGATAGGGAAAATTGATTTTACTATAGTAGTGATCTTGTGAGTGTCATCCCTACCTTGGTTTTTCCCTCTAACCAATGGTTTCCACACAAAAATTATTGTGTCATGTGTGATGATTTTATGGATGTTTGATTTTGTTTACTTTTATTTGTTTACTTCAATTACATACTTTGTGGTTTAAAAGTTATTATTGAAGTTACTCAGACAAGTGACTGAATTAGTTTATAATTTGGTTGCACTGATTCACCCCCCTCTCAACACTTAATAATTCTAACTAACCATATATATATATATATATATATATATATATATATATATATCAATTTTATTTGAATGCAAGGATAATCTTCAGCGTATATAAAAGGATCCAAAAACAAGTTTCAAAGTAGAAAATAAAATAAATGAATTCCACTTTGTGGCCTCCTAAAGTATTTAAATAAAATAAAGAATGTTACAATTTTTTCCCTCTACCACAAGAAAAGAACAAACAAGATGTTTCTCATCTTCCATATGTATTTAAAGCAAGGAAAATTTCATCTCTATCCACAAAAGAAAGAAGAATAAGCAAATAAACTTCGCTATTTCTTTTATTTCATCTTCTAATCTTTAAAGACTTTCTCTAAATGAGTTCCAAAACTAAGATATACACATACTCCAATTCACTATTAGATTATCTTTGTAAAAATATAAACTAAGCACACCTATCTCTTAGAATGATCTCTTTTGTTTTAATAAAATTAATTTCCTTGAAGATGATTACAAATCATGAAATTTAGCTGAATTTAATTTTATTCTCCCTTTAAAATGCGTAATAGCTATTTTTGTGCATCTAACCTTTCTCTATTTCTCTGAATCTACTCATTTAACCCATTCAAAAATATATATACGAGCAGCCACACTAGAAACAACAATTGGAAGACCAATAGTCACAACTTAGAATTCCACAAAGATGTCCCTCTTGGGATTTGAACTAGGGTCTCTACAATGAGAACTCATTGCTTCAACCAACTAACCTAAACCCCTTAGACCCATTCAAAAATAATTGTAACATTATTTTCTTAGATAATATAAACATAATTATCCATTTTGAGAGTGCACTCACAAACAATTGAGATGAGTGACAAAACTAGAAAGCCATCTGAGGTTTGTTTGAGATGTTAAAATGATGCTTTTGGTGATTAACTCTAGTTTTCTACATAATTATAAATTTATCCAAATGACTTCTATCTCAATCGATAAATTAGATGTTCTTTTTTATGGCAAATTGTGCAATGGTGTAGCCACAAGATACTACTCTCTTCAAATAGCCGAAGTGGCTCTATTGCATGCAACCTTAGCCAATCATAACTGTAAATTGGTAGAGGGTGCGAAAGAAATTACAAAAGTGGAAAAGAATGGAATCGAGTGTTTTTGAGCTTGCCCATATGATAAACATTAACACAGTTTATGACTTCATAAACGAAGCTACTAATGCTGGGAGCAGTTCACTTCAACCAGATCGAATTTGTCAAGCACACTGTTGAATTTGATAGTCAATACAATTTTACATGTTTCTACCATGGGAAATCTCAAGTAGGTAAGTGAGAAGAGTTTCTGAGAGAAAAAAGGTTCTTTCTTTGTCATATAAACATTAATAGATGAGTTTTTGCAATTCAGAGAGAAAAAACATGGCAAGTTGAATTAGTGATACTTATCCATTTGTATTGAGTTAACTATTTGACGTTTAAAGACTGGGAAAATTGGACGTGTCATTGTGTGCAGAGTGTGGCACTTAAAATAGCATTTCATGGGATGGCCGTGGGACTGCTAGGATGGCACTTAAAATATAATTTCTATGTTTGTATGTCGCAACCATGTATCCAATATATTTATGTAATGTGTTGAATAATTTTAGTAAGGTCCCTTTATAATGCTAAATTGGTAAATGTGAGTGGGTCACCATTTATAAATATGTTTATGAAGTCAATAAAGCATATATGTTTATGTTGTCAACAAAAAAAATGTTTATGTTGTCAACAAAAGAATTATGTTTATGTTGTATAGAAAATACATATGTTTATGTTGTCAATAAATCATATATATTTATGTTGTCAATAAAAACATATATGTCTATGTTTACAACAAAAAATATATGTTTATCTTGTCAACGCAATAAATATGTTTATGTTTAAAATAAAATATATGTTTATGTTTCAGATTTCTCTATGCATCTAAATAACGTATACATTGAATACATACATATTAACAATAGTTTGATTTATGAAAACCAAATTTAAATAGTATGTTAACGATGCCCATAAAACCTAATTCATAAATAGATATAATTATGATTTGAGTAATACATTTGAATGTGAAAGATCTACAATTGCATATGTGTGTGCGCACATATATAATAACAAAATACATACACACATGTATATATATGTACATATACATACATAAATACATATATATGTATACACACACATATAGACCAAGTAACATACATATAATTGAGAACAAATATATAAAAATTTGCAATACATAACATACCTAAAGTTGAGAACAACCATTTAAGAATTCACAACAAAGTATACGATAATGTAAAACATGCATAACAAATATGGGTAAGTGCACAAAGATGGGGTCCAAAAAGGGGGTATAAGATGCCACTTTTTCCTTGAAATCAACAAACTCTAAACTTCAACAAGAAATTGAAGATAGTTAGACTCAAAATTTTAAGATGTGACAAAAACAAGGGTTCTAATACTCTGAATCTAGTTCCTAAACTACTAACTTATTTTGAAAATGGTGCAGCTTAAGGCCCTCAAAAAGTGGGAGCACAAAAAGTGGTCCTATTTTTTATGAAAAAACATAACATAGCGTCTAGTGTGCTCCTCTTAAAATGTTAACCTTTTTTTTTATATTTTTTACTTGCTCCAGTGCGAAGTTAGCTAACACCACGTAGTTTATCTTGAAATTTTTTGATAATTTTTTGATAAATGTGTAATTTTTGATGAATTTCTGAAGTGCACACATCTTGAAAACATGAAAT
This sequence comes from Chamaecyparis obtusa, assembly GCA_027943335.1. NCBI lineage: Eukaryota > Viridiplantae > Streptophyta > Pinopsida > Cupressales > Cupressaceae > Chamaecyparis > Chamaecyparis obtusa. Next base: position 314,724 of record BSBK01003676.1, on the reverse strand, counting down.
TAATGTGTGCTCCCCCTAGAAATCATTTAAAACTAATGGAAAATTAAATTTTCTTTTTTTTTAAAGTATGTAGAATGGAGTCTAGTTTCTAGAAGTGTAACTTGTTGTAAAATTCAATGAACGAGCCAAAATCTATGACCAAAATACTACACGTTTTTTACAAAAAATGGGCATAGACACAAAATAAATTAAAGATGAAAAACTTAACATAATCAGAATTCAAAATAAATTATATGCTTAGATAGCTAACAAAGAGATCTGCAATATCACGTCGTCTGATTTTTACGTTCTTGAGCCATAAGTAAACCTGACGAGGAGCACACAAAAAAAGATGTCATTTTTTGTATGTCTGCTAGAAAACACGTCTCAGACCTATTTGAATTGTCCAAGCCTTTGGGTTGGATCTCCAAGGAAAATCTAAGCCTTAGGATTGGTAAATTCCAATGCCTTACAAAGTGCATGCACACACACTAATGAAATCTATGACTTCCATATGGCATGCGCCCTATAGAAGTCATAGATTTAAATAGTGATGAGAAATAGTCAGAGTGAGAGGAAGAGAGAGAGATAGAGCTCTCTCTCTCTCTCTCTCTCCACCTTCCTATCCTCTATATTTTCCCTTCTTACCCTCTTTCACCCCCCCTCTCTCTCTTACACACACACATATACTCTCTCCCACCTTCCTACCCTCTCTCTCTCTCTCTCTCTCTCTCCATACCCTCTATATTTTACCTTATTACCCTCTTTCACCTCCCTCTCTCTCACACACATATTCTCTCTCCCACCTTCCTACCCTCTCTCTCTCTCTCTCTCTCTACCTTCATACCCTCTATATTTTCAATTATTACCCTCTTTCACCCCCTCTCTCTCACACACACACATGCTCTCTCCCACCTTCCTACCTCTCTCTCTCTCTCTCTCTCTCTCTCTCTCTCTCTCCACCTTCGTACCCTCTATATTTTCCATTATTACCCTCTTTCACCCCCTCTCTCTCTCACACACACATGCTCTCTCCCATCTCTCTCTCTCTCTCTCTCTCTCTCTCTCTCTCTCTCCCTTAACAACTTCCCATTCACTCATATCCACTCATCCTTCACCATTCTTCTACTATAGCCTTGCTAGGCCTGTCTAGTAGCCCTTCAAACTTTGAAATCAACAATTCATTCACAATAGCCCCAAAGAAGTTAGAAATGTTTTTACACTTTCAAATACCCTTTTTAGAGTTACTAAGTTGTTATCATTCTCATACTTTCACAACCTGACTGGTGAACACTTCCTTCACCCCCTAACCCTTCAAATAGGCCTAATTAGCCCTTGCCCAAAGAAGCAACTCTATCATCCACTAATCTCCAAAAAAGCCTGCCATAAACATAAGCTTGCCATAAATACCACATATAAAAAACCTAAAATATTGTAACAAAACCTAACCCAGAGCAGTAGAAAACTTGGTAACAGCCTTACTTCCTTCAGAAGCAACATGCCTAGCTAGCTCTGTAGGTAGAACAAACTTGACAGGAGTCTCAATTTCTTTGGAGGAAAGTGTCACAATCTTGTTATATTTCAACAAAGAAGCAGCCTCATGAGTAATCTTATCAAAAATATCAATCATGAAGCTCTCCATGATATCCATGGCAGCACTGGATATTCCCTTGGAGGGATGCACTTGTTTCAACACCTTGTATATAAACCTCTTGTAACTTTCTACACTTCTCTTCCTCTTCTTCTTCTTATTCTCAAATTTCATGGCTTTGACTGTTGAATCCTTTGTGGGCTTGAACATCACTTTCTTTTCTTTTCTCTACTTTGGAGAAGCCTTTACTTCATTCTCTCATTTCATACCATCTACTTTAATAGTTGTGGAAGCCCTAGAAGCTTTTGGAGCCATGGATTTTATGCTTGTATGAACAACTAACTGAAATTTTTTGCAGGTTAAGTTTCTTAGAATTCTCAAATGCACAAGTATGGGATTGGATTGTATATAAGGCTTGATTTAAAGCATTGTTTGTGGGTAATTAAGAGCATATGTACAAGGATTTTTCACCGGCTCCCAATATATTTTGAAGAGATTGTGGGCTTGTGTGGAATTGAATGTTGTGTACCTTTTATGGATTTTGGTCCTATGTTGTTGCGTTGGGAGGGATGACATTTAATGCAAGAGAATTTTTGGGTAGATAGTTTTATTTGTGAGATATCAAATCAGTAATTTTTTGAGATTTGAAATGGCTAGGTGTATTTTTTGAGACTTGTATTTTCTTATCCATAAGTAATGGAAGGCTATTATGCACTTGTCCTCCTTTAAAATACTTGTAAGGACTACATTCTTTGACAATGGGGAAAATATGGACTATCATCTACCCGCTCAAAAATGTAGGCATCTCCATCCTCAAGATTATTGGCAATTGAAAATAATCTCCATCCATGAATCAAGGAAGCTTTAGGGAGATCTCTGAGGTATCGTATAGGCCATTCCCTTCTGTTAGGATCCACAAGAGTCACCATTGTTCTATCTCTTGGTAATTTGAGTTTATTTATAAATGTGTTTGGTGTTGTCTGCAGAACAAATTTTCACATAAAATAAGCAACATTACCTTAAGAACCATCTAAAAACTGTTATTAAAAAATACGTAACAAAACATAGAAACCCAAAATATCCTTTAGACAATAACAGATTGGCTACTTGAACCCCTGTCAAATAGACTTGTAGAGTATAGGAGACTATAATATAATAGAGATAATTTTCACTTCATTTTTAGCATCTTATGTTGATTTTATTTTCAACTCAACAAATGATTTTTTGTCCTTCAAGTGATCAGAACTCGTCAGAATATCACTTGTGGAAGGATCAGGGCATTCCTCTGTGACTCAAAATCACTCTGGATCTTCTCAGAATGAAAAATAAAAATATCTTTTTCACAGCCATTCTTCCCATATATCCAAACTCTGAAATACATCCCACAGATGTATTTAAATAATAAAAAATCCACAAACTCTATGGCATGTTGATATACAAAAATTTCCCAGACTGTGCCAAAAAACTCAATTCTAGTGCTTGTACTACATGACTGGTGCCAAAACAAGGCTCTCCCAATCACCGACTATGACCCCAAATCTAGTCACCAGTGGCTAGTCCCACAATAGTGTGTCCCACTATGTAGACATGCTGATTTTTGCTAAAATAATACATTGTTAATAAAATATGATGATTTAAGCCTTGAGAGGTTCCATTTGAAAGAATTAATTACAAATGGTTAGCTCAAAGCCTCTTAGATTAAAAAAACATTGATATAACATCTATACTTCTTATTCATACCTACAATGGAGTCTCCTTCGCACCTATTAAAATGCTAACAAAAAATCACTTCGACTTTATGTTTTGGTAGATCAAATGAATCCATTTGAAAAACCTATCTATGTAGTATGATGCTATTCAGAACAATCTTTCTAATGAATATAATTTTAATACATATTGAGTTCATTATCACTTTTAAATATCACTTTAACTAAACATAGGTTGTTTGGTCATTCAACAACCTGTCTCTTCAAGAATTCGGGAAAAATAGTAAATTACAAAAAAAAAATTATGAAAAATATGTAGGAAAAGAGTATTTGTATTACCTTTCTATAAAAAAAAAAAGAAAAAAATGAATTTAGATATACACAGATCAAGTTAGAATGATCCAAGTGACCTTATGTCTAAATTACAGTTACTATCATTTTAGAACTTAATAAACTATGAAATATTGACCCAAAATGAATGAAACCAATTGCATCCTTTAGATATTGAAGTTAAAAATATAATCTTGAAAGAATTACATTGTTATCATACTTTAAAAAAAGGTTATGTTGATCCAAGTGACAGTAGCTCCTTAAAAACACAATTTTTCACACAAACCACTTTTTGAAGGAGAAGAAAAAATGAATTTTAATGATTTTTAATTTTTTTTTAATAAATATATTTAGAAACTAAAAAGAAAATTCTAAAAGACTCTAATTTACATCATCTTCAAATTCTTAATAGTTTTGCGGCAACAGGTGTTCGAAAGTGAAGTTTTTTCTCAGAATGTTGATCTTTGTGTCGAAGTTAGCCAAAAAGTGGGACACACTATTATGGGACCACCCCGCGTCATATCTTAGAGCTTGTGTGACGTAGGATCGATCCGTCAGGTGCTACTAGACCATGTGGTCGGGGCCTACAATAGCATGTCTTAGTTTTCAGATATTCAATTTCATTTAAATTTGGCAACACATTCTCGGTTGATGTCAAAACTCAAAGTGTTCCTTAGTTCAAATGGCCAATGTTGCGTATCTTTCCAACCATCAGTCGTAGCATCAAACCATTTGTTCCAATAGCTCCAAATGGCTGGGTAAAATCTAGTGGCAATCTCATTCACCACACACAGTCGTTCGAATGCCACTGACGACTCTGGGCTGAAGTGTCCCTCAAGGTCCCCTCAGCATTAAATTAGTGATCTTTACGAGGTTGTATCTCAGAGCTCATGCAAGGTAGGATCAAGCCACTAGGTGCTACAGGACCATGTTATCGGGGCCTATAATAGCATGTCTCAGTTTTTAGAGATTTAATTTCATTTAAATTTGGCAACACATTCTCGATCTATGTTAGAACTCAAAGTGTTCCTTAGTTCAAACCGCCAACATTGCGTATCTTTCCAACTATCGATCGTAGCATCGAACCATCTATTCCAACAACTCCAAATGACCAGGTAAACACTAGTGACAACCTTGTTTGCCACACATAGTCATTCGAATGCCACCGAAAACTCTGGGATGAAGTGTCCCTCAAGGTCCCTTCAGTATGAAATTGGTAATCTTTACGGGGTCATATCTCAGAACTTGTGCAAGGTAGCATCAAGCTGTCAGGTGCTATGAGACTGTGTTGCTGAGGCCTACAATAGCCTATCTCAGTTTTTAGATATTCAATTTTGTTTAAATCTGGCAACACATTCTCGGTCGATGTCAGGACTCAAAGTGTTCCTTAGTTCAAATGACCAACATTGCGTATCATTCCAACCATCGGTCATAGCATCAAACCATATGTTCCAAAAGCTCCAAATGGCTGGGTAAACACTAGGGTAAACCTCATTCACCACACATAGTTGTTCTAATGCTGCCAATGACTCCGGGCCAAAGTGTCCCTCAAGGTCCCTTTAACATGAAATTGGTGATATTTATGGGGTCATATCTTGGAGCTCATGCAAGGTAGAATCAAGTTGTTAGGTGCTACAAGACCGTGTTGCTAGGCCCTATAATAGCCTGTCTTGATTTTCAAAGATTTAAATTTGTTTAAATTTTGTAAAAAATTCTTGGTCGATGGCAGAACTCAAAGTGTTCCTTAGTTCAAACGGCCAACATTGCGTATCTTTCCAACCATTGGTCATAGCATTGAACCATCTATTCCAATAGCTCCGAATGGCTGGGTAAACGCTAGGGGAAACCTCATTTGCCACACACAATTATTTGAACATTGTTGATGACTCCAGGCCGAAGTGTCCCTCAAGGTCCCTTCAACATGAAATTAGTGATCTTTACTGGGTCATATCTTGGAGCTCATGTAAGGTAGCATCAAGCCGCTAGGTGCTACAAGACTGTGTTATCGGGCCCTACAATAGCCTATCTCAATTTTTAGGGATTCAATTTCCATTAAATTTTCCAACACATTCTCGGTTGATGTGAGACCTCATAGTGTTCCTCACTTCGAATGGCCAATGTTGTGTATCTTTCCAACCATCGGTCGTAGCATTGAACCATATATTCCAATAGCTCTGAATGGCTGGTTAAATACTAGGGACAACCTCATTCACCACACACATTTGTTTGAACACCATCGATGACTCTTGGTTGAAGTGTCCCTTAAGGTCCCTTCAACATGAAATCACAAATCTTTACGGGGTCCTATCTCGGACCTCATGTGAGGTAGCATCAAGCTGTTAGGTGCTACAAGACCATGTTGCCAAGACCTACAATAGCATGTCTCAGTTTTTAGACATTCAAGTTTGTTTAAAATTGGTAATACATTCTCAGTCGATGTCAGAACTCACATTATTCCTCAGTTCAAATGGCCAATGTTGCATATCTTTCCAACCGTCGGTCGTAGCATCAAATAGATTATTCCGAAAGCTCTGAATGGTCGGGTAAACGCTAGGGGCAACCTCATTCACCACACATAGTTGTTCAAATTCCATTGACGACTCCAGGCCAAAGTGTCCCTCAAGGTCCCTTCGGCATAAAATTGGTAATATTTACAGGGTTATATCTTAGAGCTCGTCCAAGGTAGAATGGAGCTGTCAGGTGCTATGAGAACATGTTGCCAAGGCCTACAATTTCATGTCTCAGTTTTTAGAGATTCAAGTTCATTTAAATTTGGTAACACATTCTCAGTTGATGTCAAAACTCATAGTGTTCCTCAGTTCAAATGGCCAATGTTGCATATCTTTCCAACCGTTAGTTGTAGCATCAAACCGTCTATTCCAATAGCTCTAAATGGCTAGTTAAACGCTAGGGGAAACCTCATTCACCACACATAGTCATTCAAATGCCACTGACGACTCTGGCCTGAAGTGTCCCTCAAGGTCCCTTTAGCATGAAATTGATGATCTTTACGGGGTCATTTATTGGAGCTCATGCAAGGTAGCATCAGGCCATTAGGTTCTACAAGACCGTGTTGCCAAGACCTACAATAGCCTATCTTGGTTTTCAAAAATTCAAGTTCATTTAAATTTGGCAACACATTCTCGGTTGATGTAAAAACTCATAGTGTTCCTCAGTTCAAATGACCAACATTGCATATCTTTCAAACTGTCGGTCATAGTATTGAACCGTCTGTTCCAACAGCTTTGAATGGTCGGCTAAACGCTACTGACAATCTTTTTTGGCACACATAATCGTTCAAACACCACCGACCACTCCGGGGTGAGCAGTAGGATGAGTGCAAATATGTATTTAGATGCAAAAGGGCTTGTGGTCCATTTTGAAATTTGATTATGTATTTGGATCATGGAATGTTATTTGGATCATGTATTGATCATATTGTAACCCAATCTTAAATGTAAGCCTTAATGGCATTGAGAAGCCTAAAAGGTACCTATGGGTCACTACAAATGGTTATGTATTGATCCTAGGTTAGGGGTCGATGGAAATAAGCTATAAGGGTCTTTAAATATGTACTAAGGCCATTAGAGCCTTTACATAGTGTTAAAAGCACTAAATGTGAACAATCTTGTAAATTGCCTATATTGGCAATATAAGCCAAATAGGGCTTAATTGGAGTTAGTAGGGATTAGTAGGAAGTCTAAGTTAGTTTGGTTTGTAAAGGTTGTCTCTAAACCTTTTATAAGTAGTTAGAGTGGGCAAAGGGTGTTGGGTTGTCGAGTTGACAACTTTTTTTGTGAAGTTTACAACTAATTCTAGTGTTTGTCATTAACAATTAGTCAACAACAGTGAACTATTGTACTTGATCTGAATGTGATCCTTGTTTAGTTTGATGTAGGAACATTTATTTGCATTTGTTTTGACTTGGCTATAATATCTTTTCATTACCTTCATCATTGAAAACACCAAGGATTTAACTGGTGTATTGACAGTGACTGGTATAGGAGTACAGTCAGCAACTAAGGGACCCTGCAATACTATAACCATAGGACCTTGAAACATAAGGGAAAAATAAAAAAACCAAATTCAAATGAGCCAAAGAAGTAATACTAAGCATCTTAATGGTGTTATTGTCCTCCAAGGGGTGGTCCAAAATACCAGGGGTATCAATAACCTGATACCTCAAGTACTTATAATCAGTATGCCCGACAAATGGAGACTTAGTAGTAAAAGCATAAGGTTGCACATCCACATCTTCCCTAGTAATCTTATTAATAAAATAACTTTTGCCAAAATTAGGGTACCCACATATCAAAATAGGCCTGGTATTGGGGTTAATAGATGACAACCTTGCCATATGCTACCTCACCTATTCAAGGTCATGTCTTTATATTGTGATTGTCCCGTGGAACAAGGAACACACCAATGAATATAAATGTTTGATTCCACATGATCTTGGATAGGTTGTGATGTAGAAATATTGCCTTATATTAGATTTATACATTTATGCATTCATTTCATTACTTTTTTTATTATTACAGTCAAGGAATTGACTATTATTGAGGACAGTGACAGGCATTTGTAGCACAGTCAGCAAGTTAAAGGTTTGAATCCTCCATAATATGTAAGGTACTCCCACCTCTATGTTAACTATGGTTTAGTGGGAGATTTTGATTGATGTACTATATGTATTAGATCTATCTTTGAATGTAGGGAATTTGAATAGAAGGTGAGAAGAGACAGAGACAGCCCTAGTGAAATCATAGTGAAAGGAGTTGAAGGTAAGTAACAATCATGGCTGGAAGTGACCTGATGATTTGAGAAGGTATATGATGGATGTGAAGGTCCTTTGGGATGTATAAGAAGGTGTTGGGACTAGTGTTGAGGTTGGGTGTTGCAGGGAAGGGTATTTTCTACAAAACCCTTGGTTTCTAGCCCAAATAGTGAGGGTTTATTGAATGGGACTGTAGATGGGTGTGTTATACACTAATTTTGCACCCTTATTTCAAGATCTCTTGGTCTTGATAACTTAGTATAACATGGGAGTCATCTTCAGGTTCTGGGACCTATGCTAACTGAGATGAGACCTCCAAGTTCTAGGCTAGTTCCTCTTGGATAATCACCTTAATTTTATTCTTTGACAAGAAAGTAAATTCTTTAAGGGAAAAGGGATAGAAGGAATGCATGAAAGGGAAATAATTGAAAGAAAACTATCCTACTAGGTGATACACCAAAATGATGGTATGAATTACAGTATGGAGGATGAAATCAGTGCACAAACTTAGGTCTAGGAGATCACAACTTATTGAATAGGCTTGCATCAATATTTCATAGAAGGGTCTGCAATAGAAAGAGGCTATTCAGGGAAAGAGAGAATTTCACAAACAATAGCATTCCTAAGAATTTAGATGCAATCTATAACTTGCAAATAGACATTCACCTTTGCAACTAGGTATAGGAATGAGACAGATTGTCAGGGGGCTGAAGTATACCCACAAGATCATTTAAATCAAATCACCCATAGGAATACACATGAATTGTAGAAAGAAAGAGGGATCAAGAACCCTAAGGTATTACTGAAAACATACATATACTTAACTCAATAAGAGAAAATTCAGACAAGAAGGTATAGGGACAAAAAGAATGTCACAAAGTACCTTTGCAATATCTAAACATCAATGAAAGGTTACAAGATGCAGAAGCTAGAGGGAAGAAAGAATGCCTCGAATAACTCCTCAAAAAGAAAATCTCTCCTTTACAAATGTAAACTCTTAGCTCTAAAAGCTCCAAAAAAACTAATATATACATCTCCTTAATTGCACGTAGGAAGGAGCAAAACCTAACTAGGGTTTATAGATTTTCATAAAATAATAGCCAATCCTAATGCTGTCAATTATGATTATAAATAACCATGAAAATATCCCAACCAATCAGATATCATTTTGTGTGTCCATCTCTGTACTGTATCTTCCTGCAGACAACCCTTCTTGATCTATCTACCTCTCTGTAACTTCAACTTGCCATAACTATTCAAATCTGGTACCTTAGATATTTGAATTTTAAAATTGATTAAACGGTCACAGGTGGCGCCAAGCTTTCTTCATCTACAGCTGAGATTCAAACTTAATCTTCCTTTTAAAATATAGCCATCAAATCTTCTACTTTACTCGGGCACCACTTATATTCTTAACCTTAACCCATCTGGTGAATATGCGACTAAGGCTTTCGCTTTAGGCTTTCTTTTCTCTTTAGTTGCTGAATCACCTAATGTTTTCATTAACTTTGGCTTCTTATGGTGACTACATGACAAACTATTATCCCACCTTGATAGTTTCCAAGTCCCTTGAAATCTTTAGACTATTCTTTCTAGTTGAGCAATTTCTCGACTGAAGAGAAATCGCATAGTCATTGAATGGAAAAGAATGCTCTCTCTTAATTAGGTGATCACCGGACTGAACCTTTACCTGGGCCCATCCTGTCACTTGTCATGATATTATTGCTCGACTACAGACACCTTGGATACATCTGGCATAGGACCCACTCAACCTTCCTTCATGGCCTGATTTAAAATCAACGGATGTCGCATGATCTTATGGGATTAGAAGATTCCTTCAGATCATGCTCTAGCCATAGATCTTATATTTTACTACCACCTCACTTAAGAAATACTCAAACCCACTCAGATGCCACCTATAATAGTTAGCAACCAATAAGAACTTAGCACATCAGACAAACCCACCTGACATCAACCTGAACACCTGGAAGATTGAACAGCTATCTCATAATTGCAAAAGCTCAGAAGATTCCATGTGATTATAAGACAACCATAGATCTTCATTGAACTGACGCCCCTATAGATTCTCTGACAATTTTCCCACTAATAAATCCCTATCACCATCTGACCAGCTAATGAAACATGAGCATGTCACAATAAGAGGACCCACTTGACAAAGCCCTGGCAATAAAGCAAGATCAACAGTTGGTGTATGATCGCATGGGCTAAGAATATTCCATGTGATCATAAGACAGTCATTAGATCTTAAAGGAAAGATAGCTTACTAGGCCTGCTTTGACATGGCTCCACATCATAACTCTGCGCCTAATTAGAAGCAAACACCTCAGACAACTGGCAGTGGACCCACTAACAACTGAAGCATTGCATTAGAATGAAGATCAATGGCCATCCCTATACTGTGATACTAACCCTTGAGCACATTTCCTTAGTAGTATAATGATAGCCGTAGATCAAGCTCAAACTTTAACTTCTCTAGAACTGAGACTGCTAAATGAAACTTTAACTGGTCACCAGATCGCAGGATGCTAAGGACTTAACCACCAGGAATAGGAGATCTTGTGAAAATGATCGCTTAGTTTCTGAAAGGATTGGTGACCTTGAATTACATTGAGCAATTTCCTGACTGAAGAGACCATCGCTAAGTCACTGAAAGAAAAAATAAATATGCCTTCTGGCTGGGAGATCTCACAAACAAAGGGTATTCACAAGATCGAGAGATATAAAGGAATATTTTGGGGGGGGTCTTAGAGATTTTGTGACTAAAGGAAACCTAACCTCAAAATATAAAGTACACATGGGAAATGGAGATTTAAGTGGCCGAAAAAGGTAATGTCAAATTAGAACAACCCCTAGGGTTTTGAGGGTTTTTTGCTATAACGGCTAGATTTTCAAATTAAAAGCTTGTAGACCAGGGAGTTAAATAATTGCAGAGACCAAGGATAGGACACAAGGCCATGAAAATATCTTAGAGGTGCTAAAAATGGGTTAAAATGTAGCCCCTTGGATAGAATCCAACCTAACCAAATTTGTATGGAATAGGAAAAATTGGGTAACATTTTGGCAATTTCTGTTGGATGTTAGCCTGCTAGACATTGATCAATGGTCTTAAAATGATCCATTGGGCATAGGGGTCATCATTTGAGAAAAAAATTTCCTTGATAGAGAAAAAGACCTAGAACTAGAGGGATAGAACTATGCATGGGCACTTCTTGGAAAACAGGGAAAACTAACCTAGAAAGCAAGGACAGAAAGCAGGAAACATATTTACAGATATTTACAAGGAAGGATTTCCCTCAAAGCAAGGCTTCAAGTGGAATCCATTAACTGATATGGGCAAGGCAGCTCCTCCAAGAGTTGATAGCTGGAAAGCATTAGGCCCCTTGCATTCTGTAATAACAAATGGTCCACCCCAAAAGGAATCAAACTTTGTATGTCTGCCAGGCTTTGATCTGAATTCATCCCAATTGAGGACTACATCTCCAACTTTGAAGTCTCTAGCCCTGGTTCTTTTATCAAAAATTTTCTTTTTCTGTATCCGATGGAACTCCATATCTTTCATGGATTTATCTCTGAGTTCCTCTAACTCTATGAGCTGAGCATACTTGATTTGTAAGGGATCTCCTTCTTCAAATAGGACATATTGAGTGGCCAAGTCCAAAGCTGGCAATTCAGTTGAAATAGACAACTTAGCCTCTCTTCCATACACTAACACATAAGGATAATTCCCAATAATCCTTTTTGGGGTAATCTTGTCTAACCATAAGGCAGACTTCAACTTAGTATGCCAATCTCTTAGGTTATCCTATAGACTTTTCTTGATTATCCTAATCAAGTTCTTATTAGTTGATTCCGCCAAACCATTGTCTTGAGGGTAATAATTTAAAGTTGTATTCAAATAAATGTCATTTCTGATTGCCCATTCTGAGACTTTAAGGCCTGTGAATGCCAATGCATTATCTGATATTATGGATTCTGGAGTATCGAATCTATGGGTTATATCATCATAAAAACTTAAAACAACACTCTCATTCAATTCTTTCAAGGTAACTTCCTCTGTCCATCTAGTGAAATAATCTATTGCAGTGATTATCCACTTGTGGTCTACACTGGATGGAGGATTAATCATGCCAATAAAGTCTATGCCCCATCTCATGAAAGGTTTCTCTATTTTGATTGGCTGAAGGGGTAAAGCTGCAAGCTTTTCCTTTCCTGCAAACATAGCACATTTGATGCATTTTCTCACATAATCATGGCTATCCTTAAAGATAGATGGCCAATAATATTTGACCCTCATGATTTTAAAAGTAGTAGTCCTAGGAGAGAAGTGACCTCCAGAAGGTCCATCATGAAATTCAAATAGGACATCAGCTATCTTTTCTAAATCAATACATCTTAAAAGGACACCATTGTGATCCTTTCTAAAAAGAGCCTCATCTATCAGCACAAAGGGAATAGATTGTAACCTATAATATCTTCTTTTTGCTGAATTTAGGCCTGCAAGACATTGTCCTATCTTTAAGTAATGAATCATGTTAGGCAACCAACTTGATGCCTTGGCATGTTCCTCTATAGAGTGCACAACCAGAGATGCATCCATTTTCTCTGATTTCTTTGAACTTTCATCCCCTACCAAATGCTCACAAATACCTCTTCCTCTAACTAGCTTGGTGGTTTGGATATCAATGTCATACTCCATCACTTTGGTTATCCAACCAGCTCTTTTTTCATTTAGGTCCTTGGAAAGAAAAAATTCTTTGACACTTGGATGAGTAACCTTCAAGTGTACCTTGTTATGGGTCAATAAATATCTGAACTTTTTAAGGCTCTTCACCACAACAAGTACATTTTTCTCTACAAAAGATTACCTTTGTTCATACTCTTCTAAACCTTTGCTAAAGAAAGCAATAGGCTACTCCACCCCTTCTGAATTTTCTTGAGTCAGCATAGCAGCTATAGCATCATGACCTCCATAAGCATAAAGGATAAAATCCTTACTGAAATTTGGGTTTAATAGAGTAGGAGCTTTTGTCGAGGCCTCTTTGATAGCCTGGAAATTGGCTTTTTCTTCTTTAGTCTAGCTAAAAGTTGAACTCTTCTTTAACATGGTTGTCAAAGGCTTCAATAAATCTGCAATATTAGGCAAGAAATGCCTAACAAAATTAATCTTTCCTATGAAATATTGGAGACCTTTCCTATGATGTGGAAATGGTAGCTCTAGGATGGTTGCAATCCTCTTAGGGTCTACTATAATTCCTTTCTTGGATACTATATATCCTAACAATTTTCCTTCATGAACTGCAAACACACATTTCTTGGGATTAAGAGATATCCCAGACTCTCTACATCTTTCAAAGATTTTCCTCAAGTGTTTAATATGATCTGTTGCATGTTTAGAATAGACAGTTATGTCATCTAAGTAGACCAATACAAACTTGTACATGAGTCTTTTAAAGGCCATATCCATTGCCTTTTGAAAAGTAGCACCTGCATTTGACAAACCAAAGGGCATCTTTTGATAAGCCATGCTTCCCTAGTTGGTTGTAAATGCAATCTTATATTGATCCTCCTCATTAACTAGGATTTGATTGTATCTTGAATAACCATCCAATAATGAAAATCTCTCAGATCCAAAGACACATTGTAAGATTTGTTCCATAGAGGGTAATGGATGGCGGTCTTTTAAAGAGGCCCTGTTAAGATCCCTGAAGTCAACACATAACCTCAACTCCCCATTCTTCTTCCTTAAAGGAACAAGGTTGGAAACCCAGCTAGTATGTTTGATGGGCTAGATGATACCACTTTTTATTAATTTGAGCACCTCTCTATGCATGAGTGGCTCAAGCTTGGGATTAATAGGCCTTTGTTTTTGCCTTATTGGCTTGGCATTAGGCTCTAATTCAATAGTGTGCTGAGAAAGGGCTAGATTAAAACCTTTGAGTCTTCATATTGCCATGCAAATACATCACTGAATTCCTTGAATAATTGGGTGTAAGCTTGCTTTTCTAAATTAGTGTTTACTTTTCCAAATTGTAAACTTTTACCTGGTTCCAATTCTAATTCAACACAATGTTATTGTTGAACCACCAGGCCAGCTTTATTCTTCTTAACTTGATCATCCTTGTTGAAGACAGTCTCTAAGGTGACAAGACCTCTAGGCATTTTATTAGACTTAAGTTGTATCACTTGGTCACCATAATTTTGTAATAGTCTGTCTTGGTTATGCTCTGAGAAGACATCCTCCTCAAATAAGAATTGCAGAATTTGTTCATCATTGTCAAACACTTTCCAATTAGTATTATTATTAGGGATAGAAGGTCTGACAATCACTTTGATATGATTTTGGGTCTCTTCCTTTGAAATACTATTAGGAATGTCATATTGAGATCCAATAGTAGCTAATCTATCTACATTTTGATTTAGCTTTCTAGGGATAGCAACAATGTTGAAAGCACAAAAGTCTTCAATTGCATCCCAAAATCTACATTTGTATGCTCTCAAGGTGTCATTTTTGGTTTCACTTATCCCTCTTACTTGGCTGACTACTAACTCACTATCACCATAAACTTTCAAGGCCTTAAACCCTCTTTTTCTAGCCCATTCCAGTCCATTCACTAGAATTTCATATTCTACAGTGTTGCTAGTGCAGGAGAAACTAAATTTGAAAGTTGTATAGTACCTTTCTCCTTTTGGGGACACTAGCATAGGACCACCACCAGAGCCATGTCTGCTTCTAGCACCATCAAAAAACAATTCTCAAACCTGATTGCTCTAATCCTCCAAATCAATGTCCTCTTTGAGAAGGTTTGGCTCTATGGATCCACCTTCTTGTATCAGATAACTTCCCAAACTAGCATCCCAAATGGCATTTTCTTGGGCCACAAAAGCCTTTTATGATTCTCATTCATCAAGTAAAATATCAGGGATACTTTCTATCTTAGTGCTTGCTTCTCTAATAGTTGGGAAATCACTATCATCAAATATAGGGCATCCTACATTGATGGTATTGGACACATATGACTCTATATGGTGTACTGCCAACAATTCAGATTTAATGGTAACCTTGGTACCATATCTTGTGTGAAAGAGCATGTGGGACCAGTTACAAGAAAGGTAGCCTCCTATTTTGGTTGTAAACTCCCTTGATAAACATATGGCAAATAGAGCAGGGAGATCGATAATATATATATCAAGTAGGATGGAGAAATTAGGACTAGCATGAAGGATTGGACTGGTATCCTTAGCCACACTTATAGTGTTAACTGAGGATCCATCAAGTTGTGTAAACTTCTTTTGGAGGGGTTCATATTTAAGTCCTAATTGGTCAGCCACCTTTTTGGGCATTACAGTACTAGTAGCTCCACTATCTACCATACAATTATGTACTAAGGATTTTCCAATAATTAAATATACATAAAAGGGAGGTGGTTTTGATTTCCTACCTTGCATGGGATTGGCTTTAGAGTTGCAACTTGGGCTTCCTTTTCTTGATCATTGTTGACCAACACTGGCTTTGCAATTTCTTTTGCAAGCTAAGGAGTTGTCATTTCAGTCATAGCTTTCTTCAAAATCTTAGGTTGTCCTGGAATAGCCAAAGAGTCCCACATAGGCATGGTAATGTTCACCTTCTTCATGTTGTCTACAATGTTGAAAGGTTTCATAGTGTGTACTCTTTTTTGTGCTTTTACTATGATGGGCTCCACCTCTTTGAGAGTCTAGCCCTCTTTGCTTGTAATGATAGGAGATTTCTTGAATGTGATGAGGGTAGCTTGTAGTAGTGGCTCTGCAGATGTAGTGGCTTTAGTCCTAGAATCTACTCGCTCCATGTCTTGAGCTCTTCTCTTTGACCTTATGTTGGCAACAATAGAAGGTTCACCAATGACTCCATTGAAGTCTTGTTGCTCCCAATTGAAAAGAGAAATCTCATTCTCTTGTGGTTCTTATTGAGGAACTGATCCACTGGGAGAGAAGCTTCTGATTGAGCTTGTGAAGCATTTTGAACCATTAGAGCTTGGTTCATCCATCCATTTGAACATGTAGCCTGATTATGAGGCTGATTACAAGGAAAACACCATTCATTGTCCATAACCATATTATTTTGACTAGGGACTATGTCCCTAACTAGATTCACAGAATTGAGAGGTGCAGGGTTGTATGGTTGGAATGGTCTTTGATTAAAATTTTGCCTTTGTCCTTGATAACCTCCTTGGTATGGTGGCCTATTTTGCTGATAAGGCTATCCTTGATTCTAATATTGTTGATTAGGACCTTGGCCTTATGGCTAAAAGGGTGGTTTGATTCCTTTCCCTTGCTTCTTTAGGTTTGTAACCTCTTTAGTTAAAGTCTACAACAAATTTGTCATTTCTTGCTGACTAATTTGTTGACTATTCTTCATTTCTTGCAGGTCTTGAGAGAAACTTGTTTTTAGCTCCTGACTGCTAGTACTGGCTTGAGGTGTTAATATGGTGGGAATAGGGGTAAATGGGGGTACTTGTAAAGGTGTAATGGGCTGAAGACTAGGAAAGATGGGCATGGGTGGCCTTCTAGCTATCATACCTACTTGGATTAAACAATTTTTAGCCCTGACAGCTATGTCAAAAGCTTGGGGTAGAGAGGTACCACCCATAGACTAGATCATGATAGAAATTTGACCATTCAAAATTTTCAAGAAGTATAGGAAAGCATGGTCCACGGATGGCCTCACCAAGACTAGAATTCTATTCCATGTCTTGAGAAATCTATTGTTATAATCTGTCATTTGTTCTTGAGGGTCTCTTTTAATGGTTGTCAACTACTCAACCAAAGAAAAATTGTCTAATTTATCCTCAAAATGTTTACTCAATGCATCCCCTAATGAATCCCATGAATTAATGGAACCAACAGTTAAATTTCTAAACCATTCAAGAGCCTTACCCTTGAGGGAGGCTGCTAATAACTTGGTGGCCACATCTTCTTGAGTTATATTGTGTATGTTGCAGATAGTGGTCACATCTCTAATGTGTTCAAAGGATGTAGTTTTTCCTTCACCTGTGAAATTAGGTAGACTCTTTAGTGCCACCAAGGGCACATCATGATATTGAGAAAAGATTAATGGACTCCCCTAGTTCAAAGGTGTAAAAGCAAACTATCTAGCCATTGTAGGAGCTAAAATTTTTTGAGTAGCAACTGTGTGAGTTATATTTGGTGTTGGATTTGAATCTTCTTCTAGATCTCTGGTTAGAGATCTTCATCTTCTTCTAAGATGAAAGGGTCAAGGTCTCCTTTCTGAAGTATTAGGTGGTGTAGACTGCACTCTCCTTGCACGAGATGTTCTCTAGGTTGATCCACCTTTTTAGCCTCTTTTTAAGGGTAACTCTAAAAACTTAGTGGGCTTTGAGCTCCTAGTCTCAATCTTTCTCATAAACTTTGAACAAGGTTAGCCTGAATCTGTGAAATTAGTGGATTCATCAGATATACTTGACATAAAATCTTCTAAAAGTCTATATTATGCAATCAGTATATTAGAGATAACATAATCTTCAAACATGAACTTCTTTTACTGTAGTCCCACTGGGCGTGCCAGAATTGTTATACACTAAGTTTGCACCCTTATTTCAAGCTCTCTTGGTATTGATAACTTAGTATAACATGGGAATCATCTCCAGGTTGTGGGACCTATGCTAACTGAGATGAGACCTCTAGGTTCTAGGCTAGTTCCTCTTGGATAATCACCTTAATTTTCTTCCTTGACAAGAAAGTAAATTCTTTGAGGGAAAAGGGATAGAAGGAATGCATGAAAGGGAAATAAATGAAAGAAAACTATCCTACTAGGTGATACACCAAAATGATGGTATGAATTATAGTATGGAGGATGAAATCAGTGCACAAACTAGGGTCTAGGAGATCACAACTTACTAAATAGGCTTGCATCAATATTTCATAGAAGGGTCTGCAATAGAAAGAGGCTATTCAGGGAAAGAGAGAATTTCACAAACAATAGCATTCCTAAGAATTTAGACACAATCTATAACCTACAAATAGACATTCACCTCTACAACTAGGTATAGGAATGAGACAGATTATTAGGGAGCTGAAGTATACCCACAAGATCATTTAAATCAAATCACCCATAGGAATACACATGAATTGCAGAAAGAAAGAGAGATCAAGAACCCTAAGGTATTACTGAAAACATACATATACTTAACTCAATAAGAGAAAATTCAAACAAGAAGGTATAGAGATAGAAAGAATGTCACAAAGTACCTTTGCAATATCTAAACATCAATGAAAGGTTACAAGATGCAAAAGCTAGAGGGCAGAAAGAATGCCTTAGATAACTCCTCAAAAAGAAAATCTCTCCTTTACAAATGTAAACTCTTAGCTCTAAAAGCTCCAAAAAAACTAATATATACATCTCCTTAATTGCACGTAGGCAGGAGCAAAACCTAACTAGGGTTTATAGATTTTCATAAAATAATAGCCAATCCTAATGCTATCAATTCTGATCATAAATACCCATGAAAATATCCCAACCAATCAGATATCATTTTGCGTGTCCATCTCTATACTGTATCTACCTACAGACAAGCCTTCTTTATCTATCTACCTCTCTGCAACTCGGGCTTGCCATAACTATTCAAATCTGGTACCTTAGATATTTGAATTTTAAAATTGATTAAATGGTTAGAGGTGGTGCCAAGCTTTCTTCATCTATGGTTGAGATTTAAACTTAATCTATCTATGAAAACATAGTCGTCAGATCTTCTACTTTACCTGGGCACTGCTTATATTCTTAACCTTAACCCATCTGGCGAATACGCGACTAAGGCTTTCACTTCAAGCTTTCTTTTCTCTTTAGTCATTGAATCACCCAATGTTTTCATTAACTCTGGCTTATTCTAGTGATTATGTGACAAACCATTATCCCACCTTGATAGTCACCAAGTCACTTGAAATCTTTAGACTATTCTTTCCAATCGAGCAATTGCCCGACTGAAGAGAAATCGCATAGTCACTGAATGGAAAAGAATGCTCTCTCTTAATTAGGTGATCACCCGACTAAACCTTTACCTAGGCCCATCCTGCCACTTGTCATGATATTATTTCTCAATTGCAGACACCTCAGATACATCTGGCACATGACCCACTTAGCCTTCCTTCATGGCCTGATTCCAAATCAACAGCTGTCGCATGATCTCATGGGCTTAGAAGATTCCTTCAGATCATGCTCCAACCATAGATCTTATATTTTACTACCACCTCACTTAAGAAATACTCAAACCCACTCAAATGCCACCTGTAATACTTAGCAACCAATAAGAACTTAGCATGTCAGATGGACCCACCTGACATCAACCTGAACACTTGGAAGATCGAACGACTATCTCATAATTGCAAAAGCTTAGAAGATTCCATGTGATTATAAGACAACTATAGATCTTTATTGAACTAAGGCCCTTGTATATTCTCTGACAATGGTTCCACTGACAAATCCCTACCAACATCCAGCTAGCCAATGAAATGCGAGCACGTCACAGTAAGAGGACCCACCTGACAAAGCCCTGACAATAAAGCAAGATCAACGGTTGGCATATGATCGCATGGGCTAAGAATATTATATGCAATCATAAGATAGCCATGAGATCTTAAAGGAAAGATAGCTTACTGGGCCTACTCTAACATGGCTCCACATCATAACTCTGTGACCAATTAGAAGCAAACACCTTAGACAACTGGCAGTGGACCCACTGACAACTAAAGCACTGCATTGGAATGAAGATCAATGGCCATCGCTATACCATGGTACTAACCCTCAAGCACATTTCCTCAGTGGTATAATGATAACTGTAGATCAAGCTCAAAATTTAACTGCTCCAGAACTAAGACCACCACACAAAACTTTAACTGCTTGCCAGATAGCAGGATGCTAAGGACTTAACTGTTGGGAATAGGAGATCTTGCAAACACATTCGCTTAGTCACTGAAAGGATTGGTGACCTTAGATTACATTGAGTGATTTCTTGGCTGAAGAGACCATTTCCAAGTCATCGAAAGAAAAAAGAAATATGCCTTCTGGCTGGGAGATCTCACGAACAAAGGTTATTTGCGGGATTGGGAGATATAAAGGAATATTATGGGGGGGTCTTAGAGATTTCATGACTGAAGGAAACCTAACTCAGAATATAAAGCACACATGGGAAATGGAGATTTAAGTGGCCGAAAAAGGTAATGGAAAATTAGAATAGCCCTTAGGGTTTTGAGGGTTTTTTTCTATAACGGCTAGATTTTCAAATTAAAAGCTTGCAGACCAGGGAGTTAAACAATTGTAGAGACTGAGGATAGGACACAATGCCATGAAAATTTCTCAGAGGTGCCAAACATGGGTTAAAATGTAGCCCCTTGGATAGAATCCAGCCTAACCAAATTTGTATGGAACAGGAAAAATTGGGTAACAGGGTGAGTATGGGAAAACTAAGTTGAAAATTTGTTGTATTTTATCATTTATCAAAACTTTTTGGGTTTGTGGAGTCTGTTAGTCTGTTTTCCAGTCATTGCAAAATCTCATGAAATTGGCTTCTCCCCTGCATGTTTTTGTTAAATGTCCTACCTTGTGCTCTTTATTGTTATCGCCTTACTTCAGTCCAAACTGCATCTCCTAATGTGCAAAACCCAGAAAGTTATTAAAATTTTGAGGTCCGCGGAAGAAAACTTTAAAATTCTACCACAATGTTGAAAACCTACAATGTTTTCAAAAACCCGTGTTGTTTTCAGCTTCCCTGCTACCTTTTGGTCTGTTGTTATTCCTGTGTGTTTTTGGTCTATGTGAAAATCCTGTGTGTTTTCATCCCCGCACTTCTGCCCTGATTGATGGTGTTTTCTCTAACTGCGCAAGTCTAACTGGATGTGGGTCTGGGCTCTTCCTGATTGGCTGTTGCATGGCTGCATGTCAAACTTTTCTGACATGTGATCATGTGACCACTTGCCACCTAGCCGTACGAGTCCTAGTTTCTATTCAGTTGCCTAGCGGTCTACTCAGTCTTACGTGCGCAAGTGCGATCAAAGGTGGGACTTGGTTTCTGGATTGGGCAGAGGGTCCTAACATGTTGGAGCATCAGCGGTTATTGTTAAAGTGTGAAGGATTTGTCAAGGCTATGCACTTTTGCGACAACCATCCGATCCTTTGAAAGGGTAAGGCTTCTTTGGTAGTGGTCTCAGAGGTGGACATGTGGCAGCTTGTGATTGGCTGTCGCATGGTCCCATAGCCCAATTTTTGGCTATGCAATCATGCGACTGCTTGCCACGTGTCCCTGGGGCCCATCAGTAGAGTGGTGCTGGTTGCAGTTTGGTGGCATGACATGTGGCAGTGTTCTATTGGCTGATGAGTGACTGATGCGGTGGTCTCATGGCCTTGTCGCATGATCGCAAGGGCCATTTCCATGGCTTGCGATCATCTGACATACTGGTTGCAGTGGTGGTTGTGGTGATAGTTGCGGTGGTAGTTAAGGTTCACGGGTTGTCACATGTTTGCATAGCCCATCTCTAAGCTATGCGATCATGCGACGAGGTGCCATGTGTGCTCGGGCCCATTTGTGGTTGTTTGGTGGGCTCGGTGGCAGGTGGTGTCATGGCAGTTTTCAGTTGGTCTATGCTAGCGGGATGGTGGATTTGAACACGGGCCCAGGTTAGGGTATCTCGATAGTTATGCAGAAGGCAGGGGGAAATGGCATGTCGCATGTTCACATAACCCATTTTCAGGTTATGCGATCATGCGACCAAGCATAAATTGTAGCCCGTTTCCTGTGGCGGTGAGTTGTGACTGCACGGTTGTGCGACTGGGGGCAAATGGTTAAAAGGCTTAAAGCCCGCAAAGTGTTGGTGACTGTTTGAACTTGCTAAGAGTCTTTTGTGACAAGGGGTAACAAAATTGAATGCTTTGGTGGCCAGATTCGACTGGTTTGGTGGTGCTTGTTGTTGTGGCTTGACCCCTATCATGTCTGTGTTTATTCCTTGGTGGGGTTAGGTGATTTTGAAATTTTGATTTTGAAATGATCATTACGCTTTCTTTGTAACCCTGGTATAAAGGGATTTTTATGATCATTTGGTAGCATTGGGAGTTAGGTATTCAAGCTTTTTCGGTTGTGAGTCCTCTACCCAGTCTGAATTGTAATACTCTGATTTAGTTTTTGTCAACAATTGAGAGAAAGTTGCAGGTTTAAGCTTTAGTTTGCAAGCTTGTTTATTTAGATGGATTGTATGCACTTAAGGATTCTTCAAAATTAATATAGATATATGATCTTTATCTCTCCTTTGTGTCATTGTAGATAGATTTTGAACTTTCTAGTTCACTGCATACTTGTTTGTGTATATGTCTTCATTCTTCAGTTCTAATCAAGGATTAGATTAAATTATGCTTTAGATGAGACATAGGTCTATCTCTTGTCTATGTGAGGATTTCATACAAGTATTAAAGGAGATTATAGATGTGTTTATGGCTTTGAATCTCAAATATAATTCTGGTGTGTGTATATGATCTATTTAAGAAAACTTGCCCAATGGATGAGGCACTGGCCTAGATGAGTATTTCCTTGTTGACATATCTTGACTTAGATTGTTATGATTCAAGCATATAAGATTAAGAACCATCCTTTAGATTTTCAATATTTGGTTGTATAAGGTCCTACCGCATAGTAAAGAGGAGTCAATGAATGTGTGGTTATCATTTAGTACCCTCTTACTATCCAGTCATCTATTATATGAACCCAGTCCTTAGTGTGTGAAGTATATTTTATGCTAGGTTAGGTGCACCCGCCTTGGTTTTGTAGAGCTAGAAGCAAAAGAGGGCATTCTTGTCTCTATAGTTGGTCCAGTTACCCTAAGACCTCATAGAAATTTTGGAGCTAACCATTCCTAAGATCCATCTGAGGGTATACTGGCAGCCTATTAGAGCATAAGCATCATTTTGGACACCAACAAGATGGTGACTCTACTGGGGAAGTGTTATGCATGTTCATCTTAACCAGTAGGTCATCATTGGAAGAAACAGGGTTGTTCTTGTCCCTTGTCTCTCTAACTCATTTGAATATTTCTAGAGTGAAGAAACTACATTGTAATATTCCCAATACACTTGGGTGGTAGCTCAAACATCTCTGGAGTAGTACTAGTCAGTATTTATTTTGCATGATGAGTTATAGAGGTTCCAGGTCTCAGAGAAAGAAGCATTTTGAAGATATGATGGAAGAAGGCATTCCAGGGACTTCTGGGCCTAGTCAGACAAGGGGAGGGAAGAAGAGAAGAGTTGTTTCTCACACTTGGAGAAACAAGAAAGATACCAGACAAGAAACACAAGCCAGGCCTAGTCAAGAAGAAGACAATTTAGAATATGAAGAGGTTGTTGTTGACTTGGGATTGAATTAGTATGAAGATGAAACTCAAGTGGGAGATGATGAGTCAGACACCACACTCCCTAAATCAGAAGAGATCTTTGAGGAGGTTTATGAACTAGAAAGAAGAGTTCAAGAATAGCTTGCCATTAGGCAGCAGAGAGAAAAGGATAAAGAGGATAAAGTAAGACAAGCCATGATAAGGGCTGATCAGCTAAAGAGGCAATTGCTAGATTTGGAGGTAATTAATTTTGTCCCAGAGCCTGAGAGGGTAGAGGAAAAACCTATTGTGAAAAGGACACATGAGGAAACTAGGCCAAAGGATAAAAGAAAACAAAAGGCCATTGGAGTTCAGATCAATGAACAAGTCATTGTTGATAGGACATTAGATCCAGGACTGAGATTAGATTTAGATTTGGAGATAGCTAGAAGGAAGAAAGAAATATTGGATAAAGAACTAGAGAAAGTAGAGTTGGAGGCTTCTACTATAGAAATCAGAAAGAAGATAGATTTTCTCAGGCATGCTTCAGGACCTTCAAATGTTGCTACTTCCTTTTTAGGATAAGGTGGAAATCATGGTAACAATGCAGCTCAAGAAAATGGTGTATCGGGTGCTGCTAGGGTTCCTGATGGTTCAAACACAAGAACATCTACATCTCAAGGAATGGATCCACCACAGGGAGCTCCTATTCATGAAAGGTACAAACAAATTGTCTTTTTTGGTATTCCTGGCTATCCTAATGTAATCCCTGATGAGATTAGAAAAAAGCTTCCTAAATTTACTGGAAATAATGTCATCACATGTGAAGAAAATCTAAAAAATTTTATGGATGTAATAGATGATTACAATATAGAGCCTGATGATGTTATAATGAAGCTATTTGTGCAATCCCTGATTGAGGATGCTAGGGATTGGTTTAGAGGATTACCCCATGCTAGTATAGGGTCATGGAATGAATTCAAGAATTGTTTCAAGGAACACTATGGTGATAAGACTACTGAGGGTTTTATCCTAAATGAATTCAATAACATAAAGAAAAATCAGAATGAAGAGGTCCTTTAATTCAACATAAGGTTCTAAAAGGCCATGCATAGGCTCTTGCAGGTTATTAGATTAGATGACAGGGTATGTCTTGTGACATACTTGAATGCCTTTGATGCAAATATGGGATATATCTTGAGGGATAAGAACCCTAGAAGTCTTGGGGAGGCTTACAAATTGACTACCAACATAGAGAGAAATAGAAGAATATCAGGAAAGATAGGAAGAAGAGATGATTGCAGGCCTCAAATGCAGAGTAAGAAAGAAATGGGAAGGTCTGCTGACTCTAAACCCAAAGAGGATAATAGTTTAAAACAAATTTTAAAGGCTTTGGAAGGTTTAAAGCCTGGAGAAAAGGGAAACAATAGAGCTATGACTATGGAGAGGTCAGCTCCAAATAGCTTTAGCAGACAGCCAAGGATGCAAAATTATCCTTACAACACTCAATGGAAAGATGGCAAGCCCATTTTCTCAACCAAGTAAGAAAGGCCTGATGGAAGGATCCCTGATCCTTTGCAGAGAAATTCAGTGAATTTAGCTAATGAGGTTCCATGGTGTGTCGTTTGTCAATCTCCTCATAGTCTAGAGCATTGTCTCATTGCTTTGAATTTACCTGATAATCAAGAAGGTTAGGAGCAGTATGGTAAGGAAGGATGTGGTATGACTTCTTCACATGCGTGGGATGAAGCTGACTCTACTGATGAAGAGGGAGAAGAGTTTGATGATGTTGGATGTGGTGCAGTGAGGGGTGAGGAGCAGGTTTCTTTAAGAAGACCATCAAATGAAGAAATTGCTCAAATCACTACAGACATGGTCACTCAAGCTAGAAGCAATTACAATTTGAGAAATAGGACAGTTGGAAATGTAGCTGGTAAACCGGGCAGTATGTTCATCAAGAGGATAGAAAATAGTGTACAACAACATGAAGAAAAGGGTAAGGGTGCTTGTGTTGCTGACCAAGTGAAGGTAGAAAAGAAAATTATTCCTGTTACAACACCTAGGAACAAAGCAAAGACATCAGATGTTGTTGTTCCTGCCTTTCAAAAGGGAGAGGAATCCTCTCTCAAGGACAAATCTGATTTCACAAAAGATAAAGTTGTCACTATTTTTGATGAAGACATGAATAGCTAGAAGTATGTTCCAATAGATATGTCCAAATTGCTTTCACAGATCACTATCAAGGTTCCATTGTTGGAAATGATGAGAATAGAAGAAGACAAGGTCAAGGCCTTGAATTGGGTAAATGGTGTTTCTTTTGCAGGAATCCAAGAAATGAGTAGAAATGACAAACAAGTGGCTTCCTTGGAAGACACACCTGACAGTAAGAGTGAAGAAATTTTTTCTAAGATCCCTCAAATCTTCTTGGATACAAATATTGTAAACAATGCAGTAGGGATAGTTGATCCTTTCTTTTTGTCCCTTGTGATTGATGGTAAAATATTGAAGAATTGCATGATCGATTCTGGTGCATCAAACATTGTTAGCCTGCAGAGATCATGAAATCATTAGGACTAAAGGTTGATACACCTCATGGGAGATGCCAAGCTATGGACTCAAGAGAAGTGCCAGTTATTGGTACCATTAAGGCTTTTCCTTATAAACTAGCTGCATTTCATGATAAACAGTTGACTATGAGTGTTCTTGTAGTTGACATTCCTCCTCAATATGGAATGTTGTTATCTAGAAAGTGGAGTGCCTCTATGGGAGGAAGTATTCAATGTGACCTATATTTTGCCACTTTTGACATTGAAGGATAGAATGTGAAGGTGTCAAGGGAAGCTAGAACTCCACATATGATTGAGGAAAATGAAAAGGATAGCATGAATTGTTTTGTTGACACTGACATTGGCTCATTCCAAGTCCAGAGGAATGAGATGTAGGAGAAGGTTAGGCCTATCCTTTTGGCTGATGATGAGAGTAACATGGTAGAGGGTAATGTCCTATGGAAATTATATTTTGATGGAGCAAGTTCTAGAGAAGGTGCTGGAGCAGGAGTATTGTTGGTATCCCCAAGTGGTAAGACTTTTAAGTTTTCTTTCACTCTCTTGTTTCCTTGCACAAAAAATGTTGCAGAGTATGAAGCCCTATTGATTGGTTTGAGACAAGCATCAAAACATGGGATCAAACATCTTAGGGTGATTGGTGATTCTAAGTTAATAGTATCTCAGATTAGATCAAATTATGCATAAAAAAACCAAAGGCTGAAACAATATAGGAATGCTATATGGGATGAAATTGAATGTTTCAGTGCCTTTGGTATTGATTGGGTGGATAGAAGCCAGAACAGGATGGCCGATTTACTAGAAAACATAGCCTTAAGGCCAAAGGATGTTACCTTTGTGGGGATATCTAGAATTGAGTGTAAGTCCAGGCCTTCTATCCTAGATAATTTTGAGAATTGGCAAGTATTTTCTAATGATCAGGATATTTTGAGGTTCTTGCAGTGTGAGTCTCACTTTGATGGTCAGGAAATGGATTTCAGCACCTATGTAGACAAAAAAGATGGAACAGAGAGTGTCCTTGGGAAGGAGGTACTACAATTGAAGTCAAATAGGATCCCAAGGGGATTGGTTGCTCTTGAGAGAGCATTTGATGATAAAGAGAGGGCTTGTGTAGCTAGACTTGCTGACAGGGTAAGTGATTTGGAGGAAGTAAATCTGGGGACAAGCCAAGAACCAAAGAACATTTACATGGGTAAATGTTTATCTCAAAGAGATAGAAGAAATCTGATTGATCTTCTCAAAAAATTTAGACATGTCTTTGCATGGTCTTATGAAGATTTGAAGGCATATAGAGAAGATCTCTTTCAACATGAGATACCATTAAAGGAAGTAACTAAACCCTTTAGGCAGAAATTAAGGCCTGTGAACCCTACTTTGGCACTAAAAATGCAAGATGAACTCAAAAAGATGGTGAATGCTAGTATTATAAAGCCTATCAGACATTCTACTTGGGTGTCAAATTTGGTTCCAGTTAGAAAAAAGAATGGTGACATTAGGCTGTGTGTTGATTTTAGAAATCTGAATGTCAATTCTTTGAAAGACAACTATGGTCTCCCTAATATGGAAAATATGCTACAGAGAGTCACAGGGTCAGAGTTAATGTCCATGATGGATGGTTTCTCTGGTTATAATTAGGTCATGGTCAAGAGTCAGAACAATTCAAGACTACATTCACCACTCCTTGGGGAACATATGTTTATGTTAGGATGCCTTTTGGCCTGAAAAATGCAGGAGCAACTTTTCAGAGGACTATGGATGTAGCTTTTGCTGATTTCATAAACAATTTTTTAGTGGTATACCAAGATGATCTTACAGCATATTCAGATAAGGAGGATTAGCATTGTGAACACCTTGAAAAGATTTTCATCAGAGCTCTGGAGTATGGGATTTCTTTGAATCCAAAGAAGTGTTCTTTTGGTGTTATAGAAGACAAGCTCTTAGGACATATTGTGTCTAAGGATGGAGTGAGAATTGATCCAGAAAGGGTCATAGCAATAGATGGGCTCTCACCACCAAGAAATGTTAAAGGAGTACAGTCTTTCTTTGGGCAGGTAAATTTTCTAAGAAGATTTGTTACAAATTTTGCAAAAAATTGTATTCCTATCTCTAGGATGTTGAAAAAAGATGCAAAGGTAGAATGGAATGAAGAAGCAAATGAATCTTTTAGAAGTATCAAATAGGCCATTAAAGATGCCCCTATTTTGAAGACCCCTGATTATGGTAAGCCCATGCAAATTTTCTCTTTTGCTTCTTATCATATGGTTGCAGCAGTCTTATTACAAAAGAATTTAGATGGATATGAGAAACCTATATCATTTTTTAGCAAGTCTTTACATGCAGCAAAATTGAAATATGATATCACTAAGAAACAAGCTCATGCCTTAGTCAAAGCAGTCAAGGCTTTTAGGTGTTATCTTGTGGGAGCCAGGGTGGTTGCTTATGTCCCTAGTGCTGGTGTTAAAGATATATTAGTGCAACAAGAAGTATCAGGAAAAAGATGTAGATGGATCAATAGGATCCAAGAATTTAATATTGATATTCAGATTACAAAATTAGTGAGAGGCCTAGGCCTTGCAAAGTTGATGGCACAAAGTAATCTGATTGCTAATCATGTGAATATGCTAGAGGAGGAAGAGAGGCCATATATTTGTGATATGGATTACTGTGATTGGTATAAAGATGTCATCAATTACTTGCACAAGTTGTTCCTCCCCCCTAACATGAATGAAAATAGGAGGAGGACTGTCAAGTTACAGTCAGCAAGGTATGCCATTATTCATGGTGAGTTGTGGTGGAGAAGCAATGAAGGAGTATTGCTAAAATGTGTGGACCATGAAAGATCTAAGACTCTATTGGAAGAAATGCATCAAGGTGTGTGTGGAGGACACTATATGGCAAAGACCACAGCCCACAAGATTCTTAGGTCTGGATTTTGGTGGCCTATAGTTTTTAGGGACACACATCAGTTTGTGAGGAAGTGTGATGCATGCTAGAGATTTGCAAGAAAGTTAAAATTCAATGGGAATTTGCCACTCAGGCCTATCTCAATTCAGTCTCCTTTTTAGAAGTGGGGTATTGATTTCATTGGTGAGATTCCAAACATGTCTAGTGGTGGGCATTCCTACATATTAGTGGCAACAGACTATTTCACGAAATGGGTTGAAGCTATTCCCACTAGAAGGGCCACTAGTAAAGTTGTTATTGATTTCATGATGCAGAATATTCTCACTAGGTTTGGATGTCCAGAAAAAATAGTGGTAGAAAATGTGATGTGTTTTAGATCTCAGGAGTTTGATGATTTTTGTAAGAATTATGGGATACACATTTCATTTTCTTCCCCATATAATCCACAAGGAAATGGCCAGGCTGAATCCAGTAATAAAAGCCTTATCAAGATTCTAAAAAGGGTCTTGGATAGAAATAAGAAAGCATGGGACTCAAAGTTATGGTGGACATTGTGGGCTGACAGAGTGACTATAAAGAGGGCCATAGGTTGTGCCCCATTTGATCTAGTCTACGGGATTGGAGCTAGGTTACCTCAGAACAATCTATTGCAAATGTATAAATTCATCCAGGCATATGATGAAGACTTAGATTTTGAAATGAGACTAAGGATGGATGAGTTAATCTAGTTGGATGAGGTAAGAAGAGATGCACATGAAAGAAATGAAACACTTCAGACACAGTGTAAGATCTTATTTGATAAAAGAGCCACTCAAAGGAGTTTTGGGGCTGGTGATCTTGTTCTAATGTGGAATGCGAGATTAGAGGATAAGGGATGGCATGGTAATTTTGATCCTATTTGGTTGGGCCCTTATCTCATTGAAAGTAAATGGGGAGTTGATTCAAATATTCTAAAAGATCTAACTGGTGGCACTTTGGAATTGCCTGTTCATGGACAATTCCTAAATTTTTACTTCTCTTGAAGTATATTTTTCCATGACCAGTAGTTAGGATTCTTCCCTAGGTCTCTTAGGGTTGTTTTTGGTTTGAAATTTTGTGGTCTGCTCTTCCAGTAGATTCTGTTTCCTCATTGTATCTACAGGAGATACATGTCCCCAACTAGAGCCACTGTTATTCCATTTTCCAGTCATTGCAAAATCTCATGAAATTTGCTTCTCCCCTGCATATTTTTGTTAAATGTCCTGCCTTGTGCTCTTTATTGTTGTCACCTTGCTTCAGTCCAAACTGCATCTCCTAATGTGCAAAACCTAGAAAGTTATTAAAATTTTGAGGTCCGCGGGAAGCAAACTTTAAAATTTTGCCACAGTGTCGAAAACCTGTAGTGTTTTTGAAAACCTGTGTTGTTTTTGGCTTCCCTGCTACGTTTTGGTCTATCGTTATTCCTATGTGTTTTCGGTCTATGTGAAAACCCTGTGTGTTTTCATCCCCGCACTTCTACCCTTATTGATGGTGTTTTCTCTAACTGCGCAAGTCTGACTGGATGGTGGGTCTGGGCTCTTCCTGATTGGCTATCGTATGGCCGCATGTCAAAATTTTCTGACATGTGATCATGCGACCGCTTGCCACCTAGCCATGTGGGTCCCAGTTTCTATTTATTTGCCTAGCGGTCTACTCAATCTTAAGTGCGCAAGTGTGATCAAAGGTGGGACCTAGTTTCCAGATTGGGCAGAGGGTCCTGACATGTCAGAGCATCAACGATTGTCATTAAAGTGCAAAGGATTTTTCAAGGCTATGCGCTTTTGTGACAACCGTCTGATCCTCTAAAAGGGTAAGGCTTCTTTGGCAGTGGTCCTGAAGGTGGACATGTGGCAGCCTGTGATTGGCTATCGCATGGTTGCATAGCCCAATTTTTGGCTATATGATCATGCGACCACTTGCCACGTGTCCCTAGGGCCCATCGGCAGAGTGGTGCTGGTTGCAGTTTTGTGGCGTGACATGTGGCAGTGTTCTATTGGCTGGTGAGTGACTGATGCGGTGGTCTCATGGCCTTGTCGCATGATCACAAGGGCCATTTCCATGGCTTGCAATCATGTGACATACCGGTTGCAGTGGCGGTTGCGGTGACAGTTGCGATGGCGGTTAAGGTTTGCAGGCTGTCGCATGTTTGCATAGCCCATCTCTGAGCTATGCAATCATGTGACGAGGTGCCACATGTGCTAGAGCCCATTTGTGACTGTTTGGTGGGCTCAGTGGTAGGTGGTGTCATGATAGTTTTTGATTGGTCCATGCTGGCGGGATGGTGGATTTGAACGCGGGCCCAGGTCAGGGTATCTCAGTGGTTATGCAGAAGGCAGGGGGAAATGGCATGTCGCATGTTCACATAACCTATTTTTGGGTTATGTGATCATGTGACCAAGCATAAATTGTAGCCTATTTCCTATGGTGGTGAGTTGTGACTGCGTGGTTGCATGACTGGGGGAAAATGGTTAAAAGGCTTAAAGCCCGCGAAGTGTTGGTGACCATTTGAACTTGTTGAGAGTCTTTTGTGATAGGGGGTAACAAAATTGAATTCTTTGGTGGCCAGACTTGACTAGTTTGGTGGTGCTTGTTGTTGTGGCTTGACCCCTATCATGTTTGTGTTTATTCCTTGGTGGGGTTAGGTGATTTTGAAATTTTGATTTTGAAATGATCATTACACTTTCTTTGTAACCCTAGTATAAAGGGATTTTTATGATCATTTGGTAGCATTGGGAGTTAGGTATTCAAGCTTTTTCAGTTGTGAGTCCTCTGCCCAGTCTGAATTGTAATGCTCTGATTTAGTTTTTGTCAACAATTGAGAGAAAGTTGCAGGTTTAAGCTATAGTTTGCAAGCTTGTTTGTTTAGATGGATTGTATGCACTTAAGGATTCTTCAAACTTAATACAGATATATGATCCTTATCTCTCCTTTGTGTCATTGCAAATAGATTTTGAACTTTCTAGTTCACTGCATACTTGTTTGTGTATGTGTCTTCATTCTTTAGTTCTAATCAAGGATTAGATTAAATTATTCTTTAGATGAGACATAGGTCTATCTCTTGTCTATGTGAGGATTTCATACAAGTAGTAAAGGAGATTATAGATGTGTTTATGGCTTTGAATCTCAGATATAATTCTGGTGTGTGTATATGATCTATTTAAGAAAACTTGCCCAATGGATGAGGTACTAGCCTAGATGAGTATTTCCTTGTTGACATATCTTGACTTAGATTGTTATGATTCAAGCATATAAGATTGAGAACCATCCTTTAGATTTTTAGTATTTGGTTGTATAAGGTCCTACCCCATAGTAAAGATGAGTCAATTAATGTGTGGTTATCATTTAGTACCCTCTTACTATCCAGTCATCTATTATATGAACCCAGTCCTTGGTGTGTGAAGTATATTTTATGCTGGGTTAGGTGCACCCGCCTTGGTTTTGCAGAGCTAGAAGCAGAAGAGGGTTGTCTTGTCCCTATAGTTGGTCCAGTTACCCTAAGACCTCATAGCAATTTTGGAGCTAACCATTCCTAAGATCCATCTGAGGGTATACTAGCAGCCTATTAGAGCATAAGTATCATTTTGGACACCAACAGAGTCCTGGAAGTGAGTGGTTCTAGGAGTTTCTTTGTTAGGTGAGGCTAATTAGGCCTAGTTAAAGGGTTAGGGGGTGAAGGAAGTCTTTACCAGTCAAAGAGTTAAAGTTTGACATTGATATCAATTTAGTAACTCTGAAAAGGGTACTAGAAAATGTAAAAACATTGCTAGGTTGTTTGGGGAGTTTGAGAATAAATTGTTGAATTGAGTGTTGGAAGGACTACTAGGCAGACCTAGAAGGGCTATAGAAGAGGAAGGATGAAAGATGAGTTGATTGGATTGAATGGGAAGTTGTAACATAGAAAATATATCATTTTGAGATGATCTAAGGTGTTAGGATCAGCGTGTGAGTTCTGGTTTGATTTTTGGTGTGGTGGAGGCACTAGGTGCACTAGGTGGCCTAGGATAGAGTTGATGCTAGAAGGCATTGGAACAAGGAAACACGGAAGTGAATTTGAGTACTATGGTTGTGGGAGTGACTTAAAAAGTCAAAGAACTCAACTAGATCCTTGAGTGAGGTTAATTCCTTGATTGGATTCCAAGTTGTTTGTAGAATCCTCGAGGTGAGTTAGTCTCCTTAGTGTGATAGTGAATGTTGTTGAAGTTTATAGTAACAAGGAATGTTAGTCTCCTTAGGGTGATAGTGAATGTTGTTGAGTTAGTATCCTTAGGGTGACAGTAACAATATACATTGTTAAACATACAAGAATAACTATAAGGCATGGGAAATTTACAAAGCATAAGACATCCACATAAACATAAATTAGTATACATCAATACACCAAACACATGAATTTCATACCTAAAAGATAAAAAAATAAAAATCGTAGGGCATGAAGCCAAATATATATGTCCAATAATGTCATACATTGAATATATTCAATATAGTGAAATTGGCTTCCTCAAAGACAAATGGATGTACAACATATCACTTATACAATATACAAAAAATGTGTCCACTAATGCCATATAGGCATACAATCCATATCCGTAATCTAGTCCTTTCCCACTAGGGGAAGAAAACAAATCCCAAACTATCTTCGATCGTCGCATCAATGGAGATGTAGTGGATGTTGTAGTCTTCCAAGTGCACTCACTCATCCTCCTGTCTAGACTCTTCTGTAGCTCAAGCTAATTAAAAAAAATTAAGCATCAATAACTAATATACATCAAAATTGAATTATACAATGACATAAAATTGAATATTTTCTTATCGCTAGCAAATAGTCACTATGTACATCCACCGAAGGTGGATGTTTGTGATCTGGAGTAATAAGTCCCTACAATAATGATGAAAATAATAATTAAAATACATACGTGAATATCATTATAAAATTCAATACAAACTATTAAAATAACAATTAAAATTAAGTGATCTTTTTCATACCTCAGTCAGTGTTTCAGAACTAGCTACTGTTGTAGCTACTCCATGATCCAAAGTATCATGGACAGAAGGAGGAGTCTCTGATGTCAATAAATAAAAATGAAACCAAAAAAAGTATTATGTAGTTATCAAGATTACATATATTTTTTACAACCCTACTAATGAGTAAATGATACCTCTGTGAAGGTTACACCCCATCCTTCGGTGTGCGGTGTCAATGTCAACACTCCAACATTCAACTAGTGCACATGTACATGGAAAATTATAAGATAACCATTCATATAAGAACCTACAACTGACATGTTAATTATAATGCATTATTACATATATACCTGTGGACTCAATGGTGACATCACAAAGCCTCTAGATTTTGATCATAATTTGTCTAGTAATTCAGTTATTCATTCATTTATTAATTAAATATATTCAAGTAAATCAAATTAACATGCAAATAAAGATACCTCAAGGAAAGTGGCACGATGCCCTTTGCTATCTATTGTGAATGTTGATGGTCCACCAGTGAATGTCTAATGCACATGCACAATAAGTTATGATACAATTATTCATATAATTACATAATAATCAAATATATTAATTAAAATGTTTTATTCAATACATACTTGTGGAATTGATGACAATGTGTAGAAGGGGACATGAGGATCATTTCTACTGCCACCGCCACTGACACTCTTGCCCTGAATTTTCATCATAATCAATAGATACTGCATTAATTAGTTATTCTTTTATAAATGAAATATGATCAAAGCAATTTAATGAACTTGGAAATATTTACTTGTGTGTCAATGCCAAATGTCATATTTAGAAAACTATCAGTCATCATTCCAAGATCCTCTTCCTCTCTCGGTAGTACCAAATGTGCACAAGCATCCACATGACCGACAAATATTCCCACTCAAAGATTGACCATGGTCACCCTCAACTAAAGGAGTGGCACACTGAATGAGAGTCTGTGTCAGAGCACTAATCGTGCCTAGTGTGTCCACCTCTACATGTTCCTTCACAATGGAAGGAATAGTAACATGATCCACCTGTGCCTTTCCAATAGGAACCCTAGGTGCATTAGGGTCACGATGTTCCCCCACTCTATCAAATGATGACCCCCCTCCTCTACCCTGAGAATCTAGATAGTCAAAATAATTTGGCACCTCCTTGAGTACAAACTCACAATAGAGTTTCCTCAAGAAATATATAAGAACCTCATGTTTTTTATAGGGAGGTGAATCAAAGACCATCCACCATCTCTCCCAAAAAATTATTTTTAATGTCTTCATTTAAGCACCAATGAATTGGGAACCTCCTTGTTGTAGTTCTAAGAGTATCTGTGTCCCCTAGTTTTTTAAATAGCTTACAAATGTCATCTTTTGTGATTTTTTTCTCTTTTATGTCTGCATAAGATAATTTATTTTCATAATATTGTTTTTGTTCTTCTCTCTTATCCCGCTATAAATTAATTTGCCTACTAATCGAGCTTACGTGGGTCAAGATTTCTTCCAACGATTTCACAAGTCTTTCCCTTCCAAGATTTGTACCACTAGAATCTTTTAACCTCATAATTAAAGATTCTAATTCTTTTTTCCCTCTTTCAATTTGGCTCATCAAATTTTCTTGTGTTCCAAGAGGAGGTTTCTCGATTGGTGGAGGCAATTGAGGTTCATTTTCTTGGCTATTTTCTTCATTTGTTTCTTCATGAGGAGACAAAGGGTTTGGTGGAGGTTTTGGTTGAGGGAGATTATTTCTTCCTGGAAATTTAAAAAACTAGATTTTAAATTTTTAATTACACATAAATTTTAACAAAAACACATTTTAACAAAACAAATTGCTACAAAACTGAAAATTTAAAACAAATAAGAGGCATGGGCTGTAAAAAAAACTTACCTCTTCTTCTGGATTGAACTTGATGACATCGTGGAGCCATTTTATGGATGAATGAATGAAAAGTATGGATTCAACAAGCCCAAACAAGATTGTGTATGCACTTGGGAAGACTCCTTTTGCTACAAATGCGGGTTTGTGGAAAGAAAAATGAGCTTTCCCAACTGCAACAAACACTAAATAGTTTTTTTCAAAGCGCGTGCATGCTATAAGGCACACGCACTTTGTAAAAACACTTTTTAGTGTTTTTCAAAGCATGTTCATGCTATAGGGTGTATGTGCTTTGTTAAAAAACTTTTTAGTGTTTTTCAAAGCGTGTGCACACTATAGGGCACACGCGCTTTGTAAAAACACTTTTTAGTGTTTTTCAAAGCACATGCACACTATAGGGCACACACACTTTGTAAAAACACTTTCTAGTGTTTTTCAAAGAGTGTGCACCCTATAGGGCACATGTGGTGTGCTTTAGATTACCCAGGACTAAGGCTTGGGCAACCCAAGCCATAGGGCACACGCCCTTTAGTGCGTATGCACTATGGTCGATGGGGGACCAAAAAGAAAAGTGGCACCTTTTTGGTCCCCCATCTTTGTGCATATACCATATTACAATTTGGTTAATAATCTATTGCTATCATGATTTTCTTAAATAATATTTAAGGTGCAATATTGAATTTAATGTATAATGTTTTGATCATTGTATTAAAATTCATGATCCTAAGGATGATTAGTTGCAACTATAACTTAGATAATCCATCCCTCAAAATTATAACATGAACTTTTGATCACATTATTTATAAACCAAATTTTTAAAGAAGGAAATATAAAGTATTCAAGTTGAAGTTATGCAAAGCAATACATTTGAAGACAAGATATGATTTGAAATCCAATAAAAGCTTGAACACATAACTTGTTCATTTTCACAAAATAATTAAATTTCTATTAACAATATTGAAGTCTACAACACTTGATCCATTCCATTAAAAAATTCATCTTCAACATGAAAGCACAATACAATAGGTGATAATACAATGAAGAGGTCTCCAAAACAATGACATTAATAACATCGTCCATGCTCAAAATCCAAAATGTCTCCATCATAAGGTCTATCCAAAATCTAGAAGAAAACACATAAAACTAACTGTTATCAATAAGGATTGCACCTGAGTATGGCTAAGTGTGAACCTAGCAATCACGTGAAACATGGGACTACTCTCAGGTTGTGGGTAACCTATCTGAGAGTAGACCTCTAGATTAGGGGCCAATTTACCCTTGAATCACTTGAAACTTAATTGAACTTTGAAGGAAAAGGGAGAGAGAGTGCATGAAATTGAAAATAAAACTAGGCGATTCACTGAATATTGAAAGATCCACAGATTGAATCAAAACATATAATAGCACCTGAAATAACTTTGTGATTCACAACCTGACCCTATTGCCTTGACAATCGTTGAAATAAAGAGGTATTTAGATTAAAAGAAGGGAAAATCTCCCACAACTTAAAACCAAATGTACACAGATTAGAACAATAATTGTAGAGCACTTCCCTGAACCTTCCACTTGAACAAAACATACAAAGTAAAGGACAAATAAAATCATGATAACTTTGACATGGATTTCAAATAGAAAAACTCAAAAAATAATAGGGATGAGAAGGAATACTACTTTATTCTCAGTGAAAGGAGCCAAGTACATCAATCTACTTCTCTAGAGCTACAAGCATTCACCTCCAAAAAAGAGAGAATGAAGAACTAACCTCGATCACATCAGTGAGAGGTATATAAAATAAAACTAGGAATCTACATCATGACCCTCAACCTCCTAAAAATGGAAAACTCCCCAAATAGGCCCATGAAGATTCCTCATAAACTTGGATGTCAGATTCTCGAGTTTATAGGGGTAGTAGAAAAGTAGGACACCTAAAAAAGATGGACAATGGTTTATAAAAATACCATCATCAGAATTTACAATAAAATATGCAATGACTTTTACAATTGAATTTTTACCCCCTATGCCATGATTCTAGTTTTATGTGGATTTAAAACATTTAATTTTCTTATGTTAATAAATAGTTCTCGACCCAATTAAAAAAAGGGGGGGAAAACATATTTAAATAACATTTACATCTTTTAAAATAAAACCCACTTATCACAAATAGCACCTAGCATTAAATTAAAAATTAATTAAAACCCTCAACCCAATTTGGAAAAAGGGGAAAGCATATAATTAATTGCTTTGAGAAACCGGTCCAAAGAAAATAAATAAACAAAAATGGAAGATGCTTAAGACATCGACACTTCACTACTACAATTTGGGAAAGTTTCCATCCACACTGGCTTTTGCATCCTGGATCGAGGGCTCGCTTTAGAAACTCTTAGCCTTTTCCCTTTTCATGGCATCATCATTTGAGGTAGATCATTTGGCTTCATCTTTCTTTTTCATTTCTTGATGGCATTGTGAATTTGTTGTTCTCTTCTCTACATTTTTTAGGGCACACTATTGTGATTGTTTAGCTCAATGGCATTGTTTTTATTCAATATTTATAATAATTTAATGATACTAATGAATATTGGCACATTTTGTTTCCTATTGTGCTTCTAACCATGCTCAGTTTTGGAATGATTATAAAGTTCATGAGCAAGCTAGGGCATCATATTTTGGATGTGTTGGACCATCCTCTCTGTATGAGGGTGCATTTTCTTGTTGTTAACACCATCTTATTAATGGTTTTATGGAATCAAAATCTTCATTGTTGGCTTCTTATATTCACTTTTATTCACTTGGTGTTGACTATGGTTTACATGGCATCATATTTTCACTCTTATTAAACTGATGCCTATTTGCATTTGATGTTGTATTGAGGCCATAGGTTTACTATGGCAGCATACATCTTTGGCATGTGCTGAAATTAATTGCTGGTGTTTATGCTTGATAACCATGAGCTATAATGTATTTACATGTTGAAATCTCTATTTTGATTACCATGCCAGCCCATGAGTTTTGGAATTTGGTAAATCTGGTCATTGTTTTTCTCTATCTTGAGAATGTAGATGAACTTCTTGCTACTCCCTTAACACGTGCAACTCGGGTATCATTGCTTGAGAATTTTCCAAGGAAACTTGATAGCACGTAAGCATGGGATTGGGCATACATGAAATGTATTTTTTGTCCACCTTTTACTAATTTTTACTTGATGTTTATGGGACCTAGAAATCTGGTCTTGGCACCATTGACTTGTTGTTTGGGTCACTATTTTCTACTATATATAGCCTGTGATCTTATGGTAGCTTGGTGTCATGGAATTTTCTGGTGTTTTTTATTGTTGTAACACATTTTCATTTTCTATTTTTCATTAGGATAAACCCATAGCTATGTTCTTAACATTACATGAAGCTGGAGCATCATTGATGTGTGTTTATCCTTGCTTGGAGCGTGCCTTTTGATTTTCATTGTTGTAAATCATGGCACTATTCATTATGTTATTTGATGGTAGCTTTATCCTGTGAACTTCTATTTTCCATCACCATCACATGCTTTTTGTTATTCTTTTGAATTTCATTGTTATTGCTTGAACATTATTGATTTGTTCCATTGGCCAATGTGAAGCTTGTGAAGATTTACATTACTGTGCATCTTGGTTGGAACCATGATTTCTCTGTTGCATGTCGATATGCACTATTATGCATTGTTCCATGCTTGATTGTTATTATGATATCACTTGAGATCCATTGGTAGTACATTTCCCGGTGCTTATTGCATTATTGGAGCTTGCTGGGTTTGATGGTATTGTGTATGTTTCATTGATTTCTCTGTTAGAAGTTGGGGCCCTTGCTCTAGCTTATAGGTTTCCATGCTGCATATTTATTGTTGTATATGCTCATGATTCAATTGTATTCATTTCTCTTCATGTAGATGTCATCCCACTAAAAGATGGAAAGATGCTCATTGCTTGATTCTCATTCACTATTATACGGAGGCTGAAAGTTGATTATGCAACATTGTTTTGATTGTTTATTTGGTGCCATCATTTGATTCACCATGCCATACTATATCCTTGTTCATCTATTTGTTCATTTTGGATTACTTGATGACACCAAGTAAACAATATTGCAGTTTTTATTCAGTGCATGCTCGTTGTACTTAAGGCCTGTGAATGTCATGCTCTGTGAAACCATCTTGTGTTGTATTTGGATAGATATCTTCATTTGACATTGTATGTTTATCCTCATGGTGCCATGATATGTTGTTATCTCCATTGGTTTATAATGCGTTGAGGGTTTATATTTTTTTGGCACCATGGCATCATCCTGGGCTTATCATGGCTGTCTTATTACATTACTCACACTGGTTCTTTATTCAGCTTAAATCTAGATTCAAGTTATTTTCATGCTATAATGATGTTTTATGGATGATATAGGAAGTGTACCTTTTGTTCTGACTTGATGATTTGGCACCAATACATGTATCTATTTCATTATTCCATGCTTGAGATTCACTTGATGACACATTGTTCGGTGCCCATTCATATTTACACATGCACTATTTATTCACTGTTCCACATGATGATATGCCATATTGTGTCACTGATTTACCAACTATAGCCCTTTTACTTAGCTATAGATTTGAACATGCCTCATGCCATGATATACTTTTCTTTAGTATGTAGATTGAGTACCTTTATCTGATATATTGATGATGCATGCCCTCCTTTGAGTCTATAGTTCTTGACCATGCTTCATTTGATTTTCCTTTATGATCTTTGAACATCCCACTAATACTACTTCAACCAATCATTCCCCTGTTGTGATCATGGGTGCTCTTGGCCTATGATGTGGTCTTTATCAAGGAACTTTGAGGTTTTCCTGAGAGAGCCCACATCATAGGGCATCGTCATTCATCTGGATTATAGCACCTTTGGATTGTTGGTGTACAAAAAATAATGGTGCTTCAAGGATGGTATTTTTAGAGATACCATCCTCTCAGCACCTTGATTATCTGCATGAGGTAAACAAAAGTGAATCAGCCTCTTCTATATCTACACATGGAACAAACACATTAGTGAAAACAATGGTATCTCTTTTATTTTTGTAACCTCCTTAGTGCACATGCCCTGAGTATAGCCCCTTTTAGAGGTGTATGACTGAGTGCATATACACATGTTTGTAAATATCATGGTACCATACATTGCTTAGATCCATTGGATCTAACTCCCATCTCTTCTTCTCTTCTCTGCAGGTCCAGGATCACAAGAGAACATTAGGGACACCTTGGATCAGGACTTCATCACCAGGCAATGTCTGGTACCCCAATATTTATGTTCATTATTTCATTTATGTCTATACTCATTTATGCAATTCTAAAAATGGCTATGTTCATGGCCTGTGTGAGCTCAGATAAATGGTCCTCTCAGTTATTTCCTTTTGTACAACACATTTAAGGCATTGGCACATATACATGTAATACTTTTAGATGTAAATCATTTCTTTTCTCTTTCATGCATTTTTCAATGAAATGAACACAAATCTAAGAAGATCACCTAATAATCCAAACTAGGATACATTAGTCTCATTTAGTAACTAGGTCTCCAAAGGTGAGTTAAAATATGATAACACTAACCATGGAGAGTACACCTCCCATCCTA
The DNA here is from genome assembly GCA_027943335.1 of Chamaecyparis obtusa. Classification (NCBI taxonomy): domain Eukaryota; kingdom Viridiplantae; phylum Streptophyta; class Pinopsida; order Cupressales; family Cupressaceae; genus Chamaecyparis; species Chamaecyparis obtusa. Next base: position 272,987 of record BSBK01003676.1, on the reverse strand, counting down.
GGTCTCAAAGAGACCACCCCTGAGCTAGGAGAACCTGTAACCAATGGGTGACATCCACACCATTCACACAACATAAAATACAAAAAAAAAAAAACACCTATCTAAGGCTTTCATAATGGGATTCACATTGAACCCATAATAAGGGGTGAAGGTGGACTTCCATGTAGAAAATTCTCATATGAATACATATAATAACCATGCCTTTCCAAGGCTAGAATCCACATACATTTTTCCATACATTCTCCTCCTTATCTCCCACAAATCAAGATCAATAACATTGGCATGCAAGGGACAATAAACCTTCCATTTTTTTCCCTCTTCTCTCCATGAGAAGAGACTCTACACATTCATGGAGTCCAACTAACCCCTTCCCCCATACTTTGCCACTTCTTCCCTATCCAAGGGTGAGTAATGACATTACACCTTCACAAAACTCCCTCATTCAAACAAAGATAAACACAATAAGCATGAAATCAAACCCCAAATTCTCATTCCCTTACATCACAACAACACAAAATACATTGATCACATATGCAAGAGAATGATATACATACTAATCTATTTGCAAAACAAAAAAAGAAACTTGCATGGAAATGGTGGAGGCCAACCTTCACAAGTGTTGTGGTAAAATGATGCTTGAGAAGAGCCCAATCCCTTTTTACTTTCTTCAATCCAAAACCCTAATCTCTTTAAAAGTAGAGAGTGGGTGAACACCCTCTAAATCTACAAAGGGCCTCTAAAATGCCTCCAAATCGTACCCACCCACCAATATTAAATTCATAATTGACCCCTAATTCCTATGGCTTTTCCTTTGTCCCTTAACATAAATGCAAGATTGGAAAGGAGTGTGGGTTTGGGTAAAAAGTCAAGACTCACTCCATTTTCTTAACATGTGAGAAATGGGTTATTAAGAGGGTCAACAAGGCCACTAGGGGGTTTTATAAGTGTTAGAAATGATCCTAACCCATACCCCTATCACTAAGGTACTAGGATTTTGCTAAAATTGGTCCTTAGGACCACTTTTTGGCCTCTAGAATTGACTAGAAAAAAAATTAAAATTTAAATAATCTAATTGGTGGGACTTTACAAGTATCTCCAAATAAAGGGGGTTTAATTAGGTTCCTAATAAGTCAATTAGGCTTAGGGTTATATTTCCTACCTTAGTAGACATGTCATTACAAAGACACATAACAAGTGTCAAGTGACACTGTAAAATAACATAATACAATATTGACATGTCACTAATTACACAGTAAAAACACCTAATACATACATGCAAATTACGGTCACAAATTAAATCACTTAACAATGAGGTTTGAATCTCTTCATTAGATTCAACCTTGGCTTTATAGTTTGCACATATGGTTGGTTACTGATTCTCCAATAATTTCCATGGTAGTTTTCCTGCATAGTAAATTGAACATTAGTAGCTCAATAAAATCACATGTGTGTGTGTGTGTGTCTATATATATATATATATATATATATATATATATATATATATTATATATATATATATATATATATATATATATATCAAATTGCATAATCAGTAGACTAAACATTCTACATTTTCATTTAATAACCTTTTCCCATTTCTACACCTGATAACCATAATTGATTGCATAATCAAAATAACATAACATATTCCTCCATTTGAATTAAAATACTAAAATAATCATCATAATGCATGTGTATACCCAAAACACCATAAACATAATCAATAAAGTATACTTAGTAATCATCACATGACATAAATAATACTAATAATGTCTAGTCCATCAAATATAATGTCCCAAAATATCAAATCATAATATATCAAAATAAGTGTATCGACTGAGGTATGATGGGTTAGGGTAAGGCTTCACATCCTCCCCCACTAGGTATGAACTTCCTCCTGGAGTTCATCAAAAAGATATGGGTATTGAGATCACATCCGTGATGCATCCTCTCATGAAGTCATGACCTCGTCATAACAATCCCACTGGACCCTAACCTGGTCCAACTCTCTGCCTCATAGTGCAAGGGTATGTTGGGCTATAATACAAATGGGCTCCAATGCTAGCTTCCTGTTCGAATCCACCTACAAGTCATCCCAATCTATCACATGAGTATCATCATAAATATATCCTTAAAGTACATGAACATAGAACACATCGTGGATGCATGAAAGAATATGTGGAAAAGCTAGATGATATGAAATTGGTCCTATCCTCTGTAAGATCTCAAAGGGTCCAACAAACTGAGGTCTCAACATAGAGACCTTTCCAAATTTGACTGAACTCTTATGCTGTCGCACTATCAAGAAGACTCTATCTCTGACCTTATACTCTCTATCAATCCTCTTTGCATCCACATATTTCTTCTGTCTATCTTGTGCCTCTCTAAGACATTGTCAAATCAAAACCACCTAGAAATCCATCTCTTTGACTAACTGAGGACCAATAGATACTCTATCCTCGATCCTATCCCAACCCAAGGGGTTTCTACAAGGTTTACCATACAACGCCTGATAGGTGGCATACCTATAGATGAATGGTGCCCATTATTATAGGAAGACTTGACCAGATGTAGGTATTCCTCCTACTTGACCTGATGGTCCATCATGTACATGTGCAACATATCCCCCAATACCTAATTAACCCTCTTAGTCTGACCATCTGTTTGAGGGTGAAACATTGTACTAAAATTGAGCCTAGTGTCCAATGTTGTCTGTAACTCTCTCCAAAAGGCTGATGTGAACAATGAGTCTCTATCATAGATGATCTTACCGAGAATATGATGAAGTCTGAAAATATCCTACAAAAACACCCAAGCTACATCTTGTGCTTTGAATGTAGTATGAACGGGTGAGAATTGGGAAACCTTGGTTAATGTGTTGACTGTCAGCAAGATGGCATCATGGAGGTGAGAAGACATGATAAGACCAATAATAAAGTCCATAGATATAGTATCCCACATCCGCTCATTAATCTCATGTGGTTGTAGAAGCTCACTGGGGTGATGGTGCTTTGTGTTCACCCTTTGGCACTCTAGGCATCTTGAAACAATACTAGCAATCTGTAGTCTCATGCCTGGCCAATGGTACAACTATCTCAAATATGCATGTAACTTCTTAACACTAGGGTGCACTACATAAGGTGCTCTATGTGCCTCAAGTACAATGAAATCATACAAATACCCAATGGAAGGTACATAGATACACCCTCTATGATGTAATAGTCCATCAGAATCCAAGGAATACTCTGAATACTTACCCTCTAAGGGTATCTAAGAATTCACCAACTGACAAATCTTTACATAAAAGGAATCCTCTAGAAAATGACGTAGGATACACTCCCTCAAATTAGTACAAGTAGTCATAGATGAAAGCTCGTGGTGTCTCCTACTCAAGGTATCTACAACCACATTCTCCTTCCATTTGATGTAATGAACATAAAATCATACTCACAAAGCAACTCCATCCACTTTCTCTGTCTAGCATTAACGTTCAATTGAGTAAAAATATACTGCAAGCTCTGGTGGTTAGAATGAAGCTCAACTCTATGAGCTAGAAGGAAGCGTCACAACCTCACTAAAGCATGAACCACTATAGCAAGATCTAGGTCATGAGTAGGGTAATTAAGCTCACAAGTCTTCAACTTCCTAGACTCGTAGGAGATAGGTCATCCATCCTTCATAAGGACTACCCCTATACCATCCAATGATGCATCTGTGCACACCACAAAGTCTACTGAAGGGTCTGGCATTGCAAGTAATGGTGCACTCATGAGAGATCACTTGAGCTCCTAAAAAGCTCTCTCACACTTCTCTATCCACTCATACCATTTTCCCTTTCTCTAAAGGGAGGTGATCAGGTGTGCTAATCTAGAAAGTCCCACAATGAAGCATCTATAATATCCTGCTAACCCCATAAAAATTCTCACCTCAGTGACATTGGTAAGTACTGGCCAATCCATAATGGCTCAGATCTTTGATGGATCTACTAAGATCCCATCACTGGATATAACATGACCTAAATAATGTACCTCAGGTTAGAAGAATGCACACTTTGACAAGATTCCAAAATACTGGTTCTCTCTCAACCTCTACAAAACTTGTCTCAAGTGCTCCTCACGCTCCTTCTCATCACGAGAATATATCAAAATATCATCTAGGAACATGACCACAAACTTATCCAAGAAGGTAAATAATACTCCATTCATGAGGCTCATGAATACAACTAGAGCATTCATGAGGCCAAATGGTATCACGGTGAACTCGTAGTGACCATACCTCATATGAAATGCAGTCTTGTGGATATCACTCTCCATAATTCTCAATTGATGATAACTTGACTTCAGATATATCTTCAAGAATACTCAAGGACCCTACAAATGATCAAAGACATCATCGATCTTAGGAAGTGGGTATCAGTTCTTAATAGTTACTTTGTTCAACTGTCGATAATCAATGCACAACCTTAGTGATCCATCCTTCTTCACAAAGATCACTGGTGCACCCCAAGGTGACACACTAGGTCAAATATGCCCTTTCCCCAAGAGCTCCTCCAGTTGAATCTTGAGCTCACTAAGCTCATGTATAGTCATCCTATATGGTGCTCTTAATACTGGTTCGGCTCCTAGCACAAGGTCTATGTGAAAATATACTACTCTAGGTGGAGGCATACCCAGAAGCTCTAAAGGAAATACATTTGAAAACTCCCATAGGATAGGAAAATCATCAAGGGATGGCTCCCTCTCTAAATCCTCCTCTCTATCACTAATGGTGATAGAAAATAGCCAACATCCCTTTTGCATGCACCGCCTAAGCCCCATAGCAGAAATCATATGAAGAGATATGGGTTTCTGCACTCCAGAGATCACCCTAGGCATACCATGCTCATCCACACACTCTACCCTCTTCTGTCGATAATCCATCTTGGCACTATGGGTATAAAGCCAATCCATGCCAAGGACAACATCAGATGAACCTATAGGAGTAATGTGTAGATAGGACATCATGGACATGTCCCCAATCTGAATTTGACAATTTCAAAGCATGGAACTAACTTACACCCTGGCTCCTGAGGCTAACTCTACCTCCCAACTAACATCCTATCTAACTGCCACTAGCCCACAATGCTCCACTACATATGGAGATATAAAGGAGTCAGTAGCTCTAGAATCAAATAAAATAGTAACCATACTACCTCGTATCATACATGTGGCCTAAATAAATGTAGTCTAATGTTTGGCCTGGTGGTTATCAACCACTCTAAAAACTCTATGGGATCTATCCATTTCTCCAACTATAGGCTCTAAGGTAGCCCCTCTCTGACCACCGACTGACTATCCCTATGGGCACTCTCTTGCTATATGAACCATGCCACCACAAGTGTAACATGGCCCTTGGGTCTATATCTATACTCCATGTGTTCTAGATTGTTGTGGTCCTCTGGTCCTACTGGAACCATTGTAACCACCCCTAGAGGATTGTTGAGTCCTAGTTGGTTGTGCCTGAGGGTTCTGTGTCCTCTAATCCTTTTTAGGGCCTTGAGACTACCACTATTTGGGATTAAAGCTCTGATAGCTTTGTGAAGGCCTCTGTCTAGAATCCTATTGAGATCTCTATTGTTGAGATTGTTGACCCTTAAAGGATCCTATTGAATGATTCTAGTTTCCCTTCCAAGCAGGCCTCTATTGTCCTAACTACTGGGAAGAGGGGTTTTGGTGTTGAGACCAATCCTGAGACTCTTATCTAGTACGAATATCCTCAGATACAAGTGTCATCTCAATTCTCTCTGAATGTGGTAGGAAAGGCTATGTGTACTGTACCCTAAAGAGACATATTAAGTCCCTTAATGAAATGATGGATACACAGTTTCTCATCCTTCATGTAATCAACATATGGAAGGAGATCAAGAAACTGACTCTCATATTGGGTCACTGTGAGAGCTCTCTATTGGAGATCATGGAAATCCTCTATCTAAAATTCTTGGAGAGGTTTCTCTCTTGGAATTAGGCCACAAAAGACTCCCAAGTGAGTGTGTTAATACCCACACCATCTATGGACTCCTCCCACTACCACCAAGTGGAGGCTTTCTCCCATAGAAGATGGACTGTAGGTCACACCTTTAGATTACTCCCACAAGGGCATAATCTAAAGCATCATTGTAAACTCTGTAACTAGGCCTCTACTACTGACCCATTAGTGGATCCCAAAAAATAAGGGTGGCTGGAGTCGTAATAACTCTCGAATCTCATCTCCAACATCTCTAGGGGGTCTCTCTGATACGTATCTCATGATCGAGTGGTACTTGTAATTGATGAACTGACTCACCCTCATGATCACCATGACCCTCAAAAAGCCTAGGTGGATGAATCCTACTCCCCTCTCTACTAACTACTCTATCATCACTTGGGATCAGTTCTTCCCTTTTAGGAATCTGCTGCTCAGACTATTGAATTATGGGTGGTAGTCTTTGCTGAATCACCCCAATCAAATTTTGGAGAATGTCTAGAATATCCTGGTTAGGGTTTTGAGATGGTGGAGGTGGTCCATCCTTCTATTTTACCCCAATATGTGCAGCTCTATGACCCCTGCCTCATTGGCCAGCTCGTGTGATGATAGACATCCTACATAATAGTTTAAGTTTAAATGAGTTGAAACGTAATGGGTTTAGGTTCCTAATGTCAAAACTTGGCTCTGATACCAAAATGTCATGTCCAAAACTAGGGCAAAACACATAGAATTTTATTTTTTAAAGTACAAAGAACTATGATGACATAACTAATACTAAATGTGTTGTGGAAAGGTGACGACATGGTGAAGTTAGTTTTCAAATTGCAAGGTCTAGACATAGATTGAGTATGGGTCACATCAAGTGCAGATGCAGAGTCGATATTCCAACTCATTACATAAGTTAGAGACCCTAAGTTTTAGTGCTATAGGAACACTTGGGTTAGGTTTATTAAACTATAGTTTCATGTTTAACAAAGTGTGGCATCATGATCATAAATTATTTGTTAAGAACATAAGTTAAGCTAGGTTGATTTGATAATCTTACACTTACTTCATTTTACTAGATGATTCACATGGGTGTACTAAATTGCATTATAGGTTGACCTAGCAATACTTAAATCCTTAATCCTAATTATAACATGATCTATTTAGAACTAATACATATCACACTTTCATCATTAAGCCATTTACAACCTTCAACATATCTTTTAAACATGATCCTATATTCCAACCAAGTTGACTAAGTAAGACCCCTTCAATAACCTATCAAAACTTTAGCATTTGCAATCAAATTAATTAACCTCATCTGTGATATTATTATAATCCTTTAAACAAAACCCAATTTAATTATTCTATGCATATTAGATTTCCTAACACATTTGAATTAAAGTCCTAACAAACACAATAATTTCATCCAAATATATTACTAAAGGATGCATTAAAATTCCCTAAAGAACTATCATAATTTTACAACTAATTGATAACAACAATAATTAAGTTCTAATCCACCCCTTTTCTTTTAGAAGGAAAATCTTAAACTACATTTACTAACACACATTATTTAAATAGATAATAACTAATTAACTACAAAGAATAACATTTATCCCATTTCCTAACTATTCTTTAACACGTAATCCTACACACTTATTAACGTAACCCACTAACCTCTTAATATAAAATTTATTTAAAACCTACCCTTTTGAACACATGAAACCATATTTCATTAATCATTATTAAATTTAATTAAACAAACTAACCTATACAAATAATTACTAGCTAGATCTATTAAATAAATCTTAACTATCCTAACCCTATTATCCTACCCTATTCCCCAACCTACTTCCTATCCCATCAACCTCTCCCTTCCCATGGCCCACATCCCAAGTGGTATGAGGTGAAAGGAAAAAAGTGAAGGGCTGCAAAAAGTAGGGGGTCGAATGCCAAGGAGGAGGGTAAAGTGCAGATTTGATGAGAACTTAAGTTT